>CAXIVR010000001.1:255560409-255735409 GCA_964035755.1 Teleogryllus oceanicus | reverse complement strand
GAACAACTGCTATGGTCAACAGCCCCGATCGTGTAGTTAATGTATTATCTCGAGTGGTGGTGTTCCCCATCCGCTGGGTGGTGAGATCGGTGCCGACCTAAACGTCGACTTCTGAGGATTTCACCTCCCAAGTATCACCCCTAGCGCCCCCTCCCAGCTCGAACAAACTCTAAGCTCTCGACTGGGCACCCGATATATGTGGTAGTGTAGGGAATGTACGTGTGTGTGTGTAAGCGGGGAGTATAAGAAAGATTGAGCGCGATCTGTGGTCTGTTTGTTAGAGCACTGCTCTGGAATTTGTCTATTATTGTTCGGAAATACCATAGAAAACTTGCAACCGGCTGCTCAGTCCGGTAGAATTGAGACAATGATTGAATTCGACGCAGCTATCTAGTGTCAATCCGCCACCCTCGGGGCACGAACCCTTGGACTTCTCGGTCAGAGTCGCTGTATAGTGAGCAACAATGCTGGCTCTGAGCTAATTCAGCGGGTCCAAATCGTCCAGAGGCTAGTGCTGATGGTGATACGGTGATTTATGAAAGATAATCGATAGATTTACTGTCAAGTACCGCCTGAGAAAATGTACTTTTGGCAGAAATTATAAAAAACACAAATACAATCAAACTTGCTCGCCTCGGTTCAGTGGTCACCGCCCTTAGCGGTTATTAGATTGATTTTTCAATGAGGTAGTGTAAAATGGCCTCTTTTAAGTCGAAACTTGCCCTCCAAGGCCAGTGACGAGGCACATTTTGGAGATTGACCTCAATAAGCTCTAACCTCAAGCTATTTTGATTTGTAAAAGAAGAAGAAGAAGAAGTGCAAGACTGTTGGGGATACTATTGGTTCATTACCTTCTTGCGCCACTAGATTACTTTTACTTCTATTTAAACATAGTGGCACTTCAAGGTCATCAGCTGGACGGAGAGAGGGGGCAATGTCATCCAATGTCAATTTTCAATGAATTCATTACGACTTAAATTTTTGGTATTGGCATTACCGATTGGATGACAATGTTTTTTTCTCCTTCCCGCACGTGACCTTGAAGTGACACTAAATTTAAATCGAAGTATAGAACAGTGAAATATAAGAGTCGCTTATATGTCAGGAGGATTACTTTCTGTAACAATGATAATTGTAATAAATCTCTTCGAAATAAAGACGCGTTCTCGACTTCACCCATTCAGCAGCACTTTTGTGAAGTACGCCAATCCGTGCAGCCCCTCTTGGAACTTGTGGGCCGCCCGTAGGGCACGACGCACGTGTGAACCCGATCTGAAGGATATTCGCGTACTCCTTCGATGTCTGGAGGACAATTCTAGCGGCCGGTTGCTCTGATCGGTAGTTTTACGTGGTTCCTCCGATCAATACCAGACGAATGCCCGAACGGTACCTACCAAACGGGCCACGAACCGCGCACGATCTTTCTTTCCCATTGCTTGTCCAATTCTACCCCTTACTTTGACACACACACACTTACATGCGTATTACTCACTTACACATGACTTACTACACTACCAAACATGAGAGACCTGTCGGGAGCTTAGAGCTTGTCTCGGCTGGGGCCAACTGGTGAAAGATATCTGGTCGGGGAAAACCACGTAGCCGACGGTAGATCGGCGCCGGATCTACTAGGGAATGATTACCGCCACCTCCCATAAAACAATCACTACACTGACCGGACTAAAGGCCTTAGCAGTTGACGCGCCTGGAATAATTAATCAACCAACCAACCAACAATAACTCCTTCGAGGGACGGCCTAGCTCACAGCGTATGAATTGCATTTTGAAGACTAGTTTGCTTGTGAGTCCGGTTCGGTGGGGACGGAGAGTTAGTTTTGCGAGTGAGAGAATGTGTGACAGGACAAAGGTGTTTGATACGAGACGAGAAAAAGTAAGTGATCCCAGAAAATGAGAAAGGGGTTTCAGCCGGAAAACTTGCTGGTATGTTTATGCGGGCGAGGATACATTTTAATGTAGTACATATAAAAAACAAAGCGCACACATTTAGAAAGTTTCAAAAACTTTGCAGCTAAAAGGAAATACAAAGAAATTTGTATTTTATACTTCAAGTGTAGTTTGGTATATAAATTGTATTTTGTAGTTTAAAATAATGAATTTATTTTAATGGGGAACACTTTATTTCATTGCAATTAGACCAATTTAACCTGGTAAACTTTTTAGAATCACGTAACCTTCATTAAAAGGTCATCTTTATTAACTGTCAATTAGTGTAAATTAAGACGTTTCACTGTATATGTAGAATTGAACGGAAGAGTGATGCCGTCCTGTCGAGGTCTTCTTTAACCGAAAAATAGGAACTACAGCAAGTCTTTCCGAGTATGCAAATGACGTCCTGATCTATCTGCGCAGTTCATGTCTCACGAAAGTGCGCATCGATCCAATGAAATACAGACTGGGATAAACATAAAAAATTACGCAAAATATTTTCTGTGTCACTGATGCCTAACATGTGAAGGAATTGTTTACTAATTTTGAGGCGAATGAGATTGTATTGATTTCGTCTGCCCGAAATGATTCATCATGATTCTGAGACTTGAATTCTACCGCTACTCCACACCTTCTCCGCCCACCCCTCGTATTTCTTTCGTTACCATATAGTACTGCTAACTATCCATATGTTAATAACAATTTTTCATTTTCCATGGTTGTAGACTTATTTTAGATTTGCTTTGTTGCTTTCTTGATCCTTCGTTCTTGAGTTAGTGGCTGCAATTTATCCTAGCTTTTGTTTCGAATATTCACTAATTTCTTCTCGTAAGTAACAAACCAAGTGTAATTAAAACCCACTTTGTCGTCGCCTCAGACGCACACGCCTCCAAAAACTGCCTTCACTTATCGGAGATGCAATACAACGTAGACTATTATCGATAACTTTCGAGATATCTGAGATCTTTTGTAGTCGGGAAGGACATGTTATTGATTACCTATGGATGCTCTGGGTCACGAAGTCGTGTAATAAAAGGAGAATGAGGCGCGCACAAAATATCAATAATGAAACTAGACAACAAGCGTATACCTTTGATTTATTGCTTCAAAAGGCAGTAAAATAAAACTGAATATGACGTTGGGGAGATGTATAATATGCGTACGTTTTCTTGAGTTCCAGAATTCCTAGTTCACCCGTTTACTATAGAAACATTTGAAAATTGCACGTTTTGGGTCCCTAGTAATTCTAATTTGCAGTGGTAAAATTATTTCATATTATATTTCATTGTAGTACTAACGAAAAAACAAACTAGTACTACTGCGCTTGCGGTTTAGCTCATTGGTTAGCGTGCTCGCTATCTTCGACGCGATCTCTGGTTCTATTCTCGGTCGGGCAAGATTATAATGTGCGTTTTGCTTGCAATGTCCCAGTATATGTTGCTGTGTGACGAGGAGAAGACTCATTTGTTAGATTGAGAACACCAGAATACGGCGTGCCAACCACACGTACCCCCTTAATCCGTGAGGTCGGTACGCTGATGGTGGGGCCAGGATTCGTACGCGGGCTGTCGGTTCAAGTACAGATAGACAGACAGGTTAAATCAGCACGTACTTTCTCGCCCATACTTTCTTGCAATGTTACGGGAAAAGTACTGAAATTTTCGAAAAATTGTACACTACCTTATTTCAAAAGCTATCTTTAAGGAACAGATTTCATCAAGGGAAAAATCTCTTTCTTTAATATTTTAGTTGAGGGAAGACCCCGAAAAAATTGAACTTTTACAATTTTCGAAAAATCAGTGTTTAATTGATGAGCGTCATTGACACACAATCTGAAGAACGTTACTTGTTACAGACATATTTAATCTTTTTTAACATTATACGAGTACAATACAAATGTTAACCAATGCATCGGTGGCGTAGCTTCAGTTGGAGTTACACTAATATACTAATATATTCCTAAAAAAGTAAAACTAATATACTCCTCTTTCCCTTAAATTCAATATAAAAATATTTATGACTGATTAGTTTATACATTATTGAATAAAAATAAATCTATATTTGCACATGACATTTATTTATAATATATTAAAAATATGTATTTCAAAAATATAGTTTTTAAATAAATTATTGTTTAATTCCAAGTATAAAATTTTCTAATTGGTGTCACCTCTAAAAAGATGTCTCCCGGGGCGGACCGCCCTCCCCACGCCCTCCCCTTGACTACGCCCCCTGCAATGCATTATATATCATTATTTGAGAAAACATTTTTAATGGTCATTATAATCTGTAATTGTAAAGAAACAATGTGCAGCGGTAAAGATTTTACTTGGCACTTAGCTTTTGTATAAGTTTTAATTGTTTAAAGCCATCAGGTAATGATTTGTAAAGTAACTTTATGAGAGTATTTCTTTTATTGCTATAAATATTCTTAATATTCTACCATCTCAAGCGGAAATGTTTATTCGCAAAACACACATAGCAAAATGCACGAAGGCTGACAGAATTTTAAAGAATTTTGAATGCGCAATGAACTTAATTTAGGGTTTAATGAATGTATATGAATATTCCATGTGAGGTTTGACTGAATGCAGAGACCCATAAATTTGGGTACCTTAAAATCAGTGAGCTGCGTATTGTTCGTTTTCAATAGCGATTACTTGCATGAAATGCAAAACTGCATTGAAACTGTTTTCCCTCATTTTACTATTAATATGTTATTATGAAACCAATCCTTAATATCTGAAACTGTACTAATTATCGTTCCTTTTTTACAAAGAATATTCGTGTAATTGGCAAAGAAAATTGTTCTTCCATTTTTAATGGTCGAGGCCATGTCGTTTACGTCTAAAAGAAAGAGGATAGAGCCTACAATCGCTTGGAGACCCTGTGTTCAATTGGTAAGGAATTGGAAAAGATTAGTAAATAATGTTCATTCATGGCCGCGTGATGTCTACTCTTGGAGTTGATGTTTAGGATACGAAATTATCCAATCTAGAGCTATAACACGAATTCCATACGAAGATAATTTTGAAAGAAAAATTGCATGGTTAATGACGTCAAATAATGTCGAGGGATCTAAAAATACTCAAAGAGGTGCTTCATTTTGATTCAGTGACGACCCAACGTCTTTAACAACTATGCATTCCTGAATATCACCACTGAATGGTAGGCAACTCAACCTGCACTGGTGTTTGGCAGATAGATGAACTTTGAGAGGATGATCTGCCCATGGGCAGTGTTTTGCATTTATTGTTCAGTTTGATTGATTCATTGATTGATTGTTAGTGATTCCGGGCGCGTCAACTACTAAGGTCATTAGTCCCGTAGGAGTAGTGCATGTTTTTGATCGGGAGGTGGCGTTGATCCTCCCCCGATGGATGGCGAGATCCGGCGCCGACCTGCCGTCAACTAGCGGAATTTTCCCAGACCAGGTTTCCTACCAGCGGGGCACCGCCCCCGCTGGGACAAGTTCTAAGTCCCCGACCGCTCTTCCGGCATGTGGTAGTGTAGTGCACGTTAGTGTGTGTGTGTGTGTGTGTGTGTAAAGAGTGTAGATAGGATATGAAATGAAGAGGAATGAAAGATTGCGTGTGGTCCGTGGCGCGTTTGTTAGGGTACTGCTCGGATTTCGCCTGATGTTGATCGGAGAAACCATGGAAACTACCGATCAGAGCAACCGATCGCTAGAATTTTCCTCCAGACAGCGACTGAATTCGACCTAGCTGAAAAGATAGTGTCGAAAATCCTGCCAACGTCGGAACTCGAACCTAGGACCTCCAGGTCAGAGGCACTGCAGTGACATCAGTTGATGCACTGTGCCACAGCTCCTGGTTTATTGTTCAGCTTCGACTGCATCCGAACGTGAATATCTATTATCACATACGAATCCAACCTCATGGTCGTCAAATCTAGAAACGTTTGAAGTCGAAACTAAACAGTAAATACAATATAATATTGTCTTTGTCAGTGAGTAGGTCGTCTTGGGAGTTCTAATGTCTACCGTCGACCAGTGGAAGATTAGTTGCCTACGCGTGTGGAATGCCATATCAAAAATGGGTTGTGTGTAACTTCGTCATATAAGACACCATTTATTCATTGACATTATTCATTATTCATTTGTTAATTGACACACGGCTTCATCTTCACATCCCTACATGCCGTAGAACTTTGCAGCATTTATTCTGAAGCACCTGTAAAATCATAAATTATTTGCTTCAATAATAGAAGTGTCTTTAGATTAAGATTCAACACGTATGCATGTCCTACTATTTCATTGATTGAGTCTTTGATCTTTATCATAAATGCTCAAGAAGTTGATGGTTAATTTTTATTATGAAAATAGAAAAAATGGGACGGAGAGATGGTGAAAAATATGACGGTGATTATAACAATCGTTCCAGAACGGAGGCAAGGAAGGAATCTTAGGCGTTTCTACCATCTTCTTTCCTTGGCAGAATATCAAAGAAGTGGTTTGCAATCTCCTTCCACTAGACGATTAATTATAAGCATGATCATGAGGGGTGAATGATGATGATGATGATGATGATGATGATGAGAAATCTTATGTATGGGACGGTATTTAGTTATGGTACTGGAAATAAGAAAAGCCAATGACGCATAGCCATATACTGAAAACGTCTGTGGCATACGTAGATTTCGCGCCTGCAACATTTGCTCCACGTACTTCGACGCTGATCCAAGTTCGTGAGCCGTTGTGTTGCGTAATGGTACTACAAATAATGTGCGTCAGGCAAGTCTCCCCGTAATAAACCGAATCAGGGCCTCCCATTAAAAATTGTATTAATTTTGGCGGCAACCAGATCACTGGGAAACAAATGAAGGAAACAACACTTCCAGCATCTATTATGATTTTGATGAGTATATAATTTGCGTTGGCAATCTGCAACTCGAGCTGCCAACATAATTTCTGTTACAAGCACTCTCACCAGCAAGGTGCCACTGCATAGAGACTTTCCTGGCGCGCTATATAAAACAACTATTATAATCCACTGTAATATTTAATTGTAATCTTCCTGAGTTGAGTAATCACATTAACATTGTGAAGAGAGCGAGTTAGGCAATTCTAATCTGCTGGTAGATGCTATCTATCAGTAGTCTACTTCCAAATGTGGCGGCGTGGCGAACGAAAGGATCATATTGCAGTGAAAAGAGCATAGGTAGAAGCTCGAACAGGTGGATGCTGGCAACATTACTCTCGATTGTGTGCAACATAAATACACGTTTACATTGAAATGGAGTTAATTTGTTTATCGCGGAATTGGAGATGGGAGATATTACAGCTACTACACGACGCATTTATCATTTGAGGTATATGTGAGGCCGCGATTGGCTTATTGACACGAGGATAACACTGACTTCCGACACGTCAGTTCCTTAGAGAACTTCCGCGACCACTCCCTCTTCCTAGGCTCTCTTGGCGTGCTCGCCAAAAAACGGAAGGAGTGCCACAGCCCTCGCAAGCCCCCTACCCCTACCCCGGCCCCCCACCGGCCGCGAACGCTGCGTGCTGTTGCTCCGCGGATTGCCTGCTTGCTTGCCTGTCTGCCTGCCTGCCTGCCTGTCTGCCTGCCTGCCTGCCTGCTGCTCACGAACGGCGCTGCGACGGGTGGCTGGGCCACAGGAACGCTCTGCACCGCGAACCCCACGCCCTCGCCCTGTCGCCCTTGCCCTCGCCCTCGCCCTCGCCCTCGCCCTCGCCCTCGCCCTCGCCCTCGCCCTCGCCCTCGACCACCCCCTCGTCCTCGCCCTCGCCCTCGCCCTCGCCCTCGCCCTCGCCCTCGCCCTCGCCCTCGCCCTCGCCTTCCCCCTCGCCCATCATCCTCGCTCTCCCTCGTCTCTCCCTCGCTCTAGCGCTCGCGCCCGAGCCCGCGCGCCCTCGCCCTGGGTCAATAGCATGAAAAATGCAGCGTAATACTCGGCTTCTCAGCGCGAGCCGTGGCGACCGGGCCGCGGGGAGTGGGCGGCTGGGGAGGGAGGGCGGGATGGCGGCTATGCGCCAGGCGGCGGCGCCGCGGTCCGCCTCTCCCGGGCGCTCTGCGATCATCTCTCGTCCCCAGCGAAGCGGCCCCGACCCCAGCCCCAGCCCCAGCCCCGGCCCCAGCCTTCGCCCCGCCGCGGCGCCGCGCCGCCGGGAATTGAGAGGTTGGACGCGTAGCAGCGCGAGCCGAACCGAGGTACCGCAGGGGCGGGCGGGAGCAAGCGTAAGAGCAGGGTGGAGATGGGGCGGTGACAGTGGGGAGGGGGCGGCAGAGGAGGACAGAAGGTCTAGTGGTAGGGGAGAAACAAGAGGCAAGATGGATAAGGGAAGGGAAGATGAAAGGGAGTGAGGGTTGGAGAGGGTCTCTTAGGAGATAGATCCCAGAGGGGTGGAAAGGGATGGGGCCGGAATATTGCACATTCTTCAAAGCTCTTGTCAGTGCTACAAGGTGAGCTTGGAGTGTGCTTTCATTTATTTATATTTTTAGTAGTAGTAGTATTGTGAGCATTTTACACCATTAGGGGCTTTGGCAACCCAATTTCTTTTTTAGTCTGTCACTGCAGTCTTCTACAGTTAATCCGCTTCTAGTCATCGCCTTCTCCACTCATTCCTTCCACGCACTTCTAGGTCTTCCTCGGGCTTCTGTGTGAAGCTGGTTGCCAATACCAGAGCGTGAGAAGCCATCGTTCTTCACCCAGTCTTCTGAAGTTAAGTTCTGTATTAGTCTTTTAATTTAAATGGTTTGGATAATGTAGAAACTCGCTTTTGTTTTTCTTGTAATTTTATCTTTTTTACTTCGTTCAACATCATCAATCCACAGCTTCTTCGTCAGTAGTCCATTTCCATTGCTGTAGATTTATTCTCATTACCTTCGTATATTTTTCAAGTTTCAGACCCATATGTGGAAATACTCTTTACGATAGTCTTATACTCTCTTAATACTCTTCCTCAGATTTTGGTGCCATATTAAGAGATGCAATTGCCTTATAACTAATTTTCACTTTGAAATTCTATCCACAATATCATGTGCACTACTGCAATTTGCTGCTATTTCCATACCTACTAGATGTGTAATATTGTGACAAGATTTCACTTCTGGTGCATCATTTATACACAGAATCATGATTTTTCGTCAGAGAACCATATATTATGTTTTATTAAAATTTATTTCAAGTACACATTATGAAGTTTTCACAGCGTATACGAAACATCGTCTTCCTCTTCAGCGAAGATATTGTATTATTTATATTTATTGGTTAATAGCTTTGCGCAGTGACGTTTGGTAGGAGAGACGTGACTTATGCACCTACTTTCACTAGTGTATCGGTACCATGCTTCGAAAATACTCCAAAAATATAACATATATTGCAGTGAAAATGATTACTGCGTAAAACTGTCGATTTAGTAAAAATATGCTATACAACAAAAATAAGTGACCACTGCACTGGAAAATAAATTGTCATTTGCCGTAACCCATGCTTTCCCACTTGCGCCTTTTCAGCAGTGATATCAAATTACAGCACTCATTGCCATTGAGCGTTCTTGTCAATTTCTTCTCCTGCTTCTTCTTCCCGACAGGGTTTAGGTCATGTGACCTAATCCGGCACCCATTTTTCTCCTCAGTCTACCAATGTCCCTTCTTCCTTCTGTTCTATATTTCATAGCAATGCATGGAAGTCGGTTCGTTGGCATTCTTGATACATGATTATACCATTTTAACTTATGTTCGAGAATTTTTTCGAATACTTCTTTGACTTTTAAAATCTATTTCAGAATTCCGTTTCTTGTCGAGTAGGGAGCACCTTAGGTGTGTTTCGGAGAAATATCATTTCTTCCGTTTTTATTTTATTTTTTATCTTTTTCATGTTCACCCCTGTTTGGCATACATGAGTGTGGGAACTACAATTGTCTTGTAAAACTTAAGCCGTGTCTCCTTTCGTGTTCGGTTTCTGAGATGCGTTTGTATCGTTCCACAAACATTTCGTAATTTCACTAGTTAATCTTCGATGTCATGATCTATATTAACAGAATATATCACACCCTAAGATCTTGAAGTTGCCAACTTGTTCTAAATTGTAGTTTACTATTGTTATTTTAGATCTTACTGGATATTTGCCTCGAAATGCCATGACTTTCGATTTTTTAGCGGACATTTTAAGTCCACATTCTTCGAAGGTTTTCTTCAAAATAAAAATGGACATTTGGAGCTTGTTTTTTGTAAATTTCTTTGAATATAATTGATTCATTCAGACATTTTTGCGATGTGTAAGAATGTATTCACGTAAACGTTTATTAGAGTACGAAATGTTGTGACCTCGAGTATTCTGTTCGCAAATTTTTGTTTCGAAGAGTCTCCAAATTACTAAAATATCTTAATTTCCAAAACCAAATTATTGACAGGGCATCACAGTGAATTATCTCAAGTACTATAAGAATTTCGTTTTTTTGGTGTACATGGAAAGCAGGAAGGAAGAAAGGGAACAAATTTATATTACCCGCAAAACAGCTTCAAATACATGTGATTTAGAAATTGAAGTAAATTCGACTTAAACATTTACATGAATAAATAATAAACTACGTGAAATATACAGACAATCATAAAAATGATTGAATATGATGTTTTGAAAAAATATTTCAATTGGATCTATAGTTTTAATGGAAGTGGCCTAAAGTATTATGAGTAATTTGTAATCTCGTGATTTTTGTAATAAAAATGAATGGGCAACTTCGTGCAAACCTAAACTTTAGATTGTGCAAACTATTTCGCACTTGTCACTTAGATTAGTCTCTAAAATATTCGTACGTAAATTATTGAGTTAAGACTGCATTGATCAAAGAGTAATTCTGAACGAATTGTTTCCCCAAAATGTTCTTATCTAGTTACAATTAATCTTAGACCTTCTTCTCAGCAGACTGTCCTACATGGCGCAGGAACCGAAACCAATGACTATGGTTGAACCTCGTGCCATTCTTTAGGATCAGCAGCTCAGAATCTAGTTCAGCGCACATATGACCTACGAGTCATTACAGATATATCGTGTCTGACTCATGTGATAGTAATATCAGTCCCAACGGGACGTGAAAAAATCTCAGAACAAGCGCTTTGCCCATTGAAGTCAGGTGTTTATGGGTCGTAAATGCAGATGTTATTCCAATCGTACATTTTGCCGTGGAACCTAAATCTGGCATCGTAATGAGAAATTTATCTGGGGATTTGGGAACGAGTCATAAATACCTTATTGTTATGAGGAATTTATCTAAGGATCTTTTTTATGAGGAATTCATTAGTATCAACAGCTCACTACAAGCAATCCACATATTATACATGCACGTTACTTTAAAAATCATTGTCCGATGACTTTAAGCAATGAAAATCGATACAAAAGTTTAAGTGCCAAATGTAATATTTTCTGTCGCATAATTGTTTCTATACAATTAGACAATAGTTACTTCATCTTCTGGGTGAATTACCTCCATCTCAATCAGGTTTTCTCTTCAGCTTATCAGACCCATTGAGCAAATGACGAGATTTCCCCTTGTTATGCTTCTGGGCATAAATGCTGCTTCACCAAAAGCACGTTTCGTTGAGCTCTCTTTTTGCTAGTTATCGTAGGAGCAGTGCCGGAGGGTGTCGGTTACTGTTTCATTTGCAGCACAATAAAATAAAATTTGAAATTCGTTTTCCGACGGAAATAATTGTTACTCGGAATTACTAAACGAAAGTTAGTAGTTTTCAAAATATGCTGTTCTGGTACTTTCATTCATAATTTGACTATATATATGTCAAAAGTCATATGTCAAAAAAAGTAAAAGGGTTGGGAAGGGATTTTGGAGCTGAAGCAAGTGTGCGGAGGTTAAAGTACTTCTCTCCCGTACGTCACATACAGTTTTTACTGTTTTTTGACGAAATAAGTCATATCAAATAAGGTAAAATTTATCTAATCTTTCAAATTGCGAATGCAACTTGGAGTACATTTGTGTAGTAAGGTATTTTATCTCTTTAAAAAGTATTTATTTATTTTATCTCTTTAAAAATATTATATTCAAATATAATTAATATTGAAACAGTAATTTCTCAAAATAGTAGTCTAACTTTTGACGGCATTAATTTAATATCACATGAAAAAGCATATTTTGGAAAACTCTTATAAAGAGTAATTTTTTTTTTTAATTTGTTGCGTCCACATCTTGACGCAACGCGTCTCCAAGCCCCTTAATGGGCGTTGAGCGCTTTGCACTGGGGAGTAATCCTCCATTAACGTGCTTTATTTTTTAATATTTGTCAAGTCTCGTCACGTCGCAGTCAGTCAGTGCCTTTTATCCCTTCGGCCAGGGGCTCGACGACGTTAGATCCCGGGGTTCCTGGCCGGTCACCCAACCAAGAACGCGCGAGTCTCGAATTCGCTTAACCTTCGTGACTTCACGGAGCTTAGTAAACGAATTCGGCTAGCGCCGCCGGCTTAATTAATCACAAACCTGTCACGGAGAAATGCGTGAGAAAATATTCGAAAATATTGACTAATGTTAGAATTTTTATTTGTTGGTCATGTAAGTACTACCGTATGTTTGTTGTGTTACCGTTTGTTCTAATGCAATAAAAAATGAAAATATGTAAAAAAGTGTTACTATGCCAAACTGCTCTCCTAAATCTTGCTCTAAAGAGGTCAATTCATTTTGATGAAACATTAGCAAAATATGATGTCGTGTAAAATGGAAGGAAGAAGAAAAAATGAAAAGACATTCCTGCACAATTACCCTAAACGAAATGACTTTGTAGATAGCGTTAATGTAGAATATACGCTTTTTGCAATGCGCCCGACGCCAGGAGAGGAATCAAAGCCTACGACGCCTGGAAGCCTACGATATCACAGCAGAAGTTTGTGGAAATGTCTTTTAGTCATTTGTCTTCGAACGTATTAATCTATGTAAGTGCATCTGTACAAAATTACTTTGCTAACATAAGCAAATACTAGAGTGGGTAATTTAGTTAACGGTAGGTCAGTTATCAAAACATGATTGTTTTTTTACATGGATTAGATGTAAAAAGTATATACGAGCGGTATATGCAAATTACAGTGGTCGGAGTCACGAACTACGTTTAGAAATGAATTAACAGCAGCAGGACTCTGAACAATGGGACAACACCTAGCAAAATTTATGAATTATTTTCTCCATCGATATCATTTGTGTCACGACAGATATTTATAACGTTCTGGGAAAATGCCCAGTTGATCTGTCCTCAAAACGGTGCTTTTAAAACACCAACTGCAACATTGCCACGATTGACAACTTGTAAGAATTTGTGCATGCACACTGTTATATGGACATCATTATAATTTCATTTTAATTCCAGAAGAATGCGAGTATGAATGAAATAGTTATACTAATTCCACTTCTGTCAGATAAACATGATGAGATTAAGGCGAACATGATTCCTACATCTAAGGGAACATGTGTTACATTCTGTGCTACATTCTTCCGATACTTAGCTTTCACCTCAGAGGGCCGAGCTTTACATCCTACGCAACTTATGTAAAAGGGTATAGCCGAATAAGGCGGTGAAAAGTGCCCCCAAACCAAATCGATAATCGCGATACTAATATGAAAGATAATACAAAATGACACACAAGTGATTCACAAAAAGTAGCCTCCTAGGGCGATTTGTTGCAGAGATACAGTGAGAATCGTGCTTGACATGTTTTATTTTTTTCTCAGCATCTATTGAGTGTATCAGGCTGAAAAAGATTGCAGAGGCGAAGAACTGTAGTTCAAATTGAAGGTCTTTTTATCAACGAATTTGGACGCCAAATTCATATAGAAAAAATAATAAATTTTTGAAATTCATTTTCGACGTGATAATGTTAGAGTACTGTCCCAAGTTCTTCCTCTAAAATGGATCTTATAACATTCTAACATATATTTTTTCAGATTTTTAAACTATGAGGACAGTAGTGAAAAAAATTAAAACCAATTTTTTAGTTTAAAAACTTTAAATTCGTGCCTCTTCGTGCCTTTAAGCGAGATTGAAAAAAATGTTTAACCAATATTTAAATACAGAGTTAAACACGACATATGAACTCGAAATTTTGTAGGTGTTACATCTATTATGTATTAAACTCAATCGGAATAGCTATGGTGGAAAGCATGGTGGAAAGAGATGGGTGGCCTCTTGCGCATCCGACTTCAGCCAATGAGCTTCAGGCACCAGTGTGCGTCATAATATTAGACAATCTATATATTTGATCTATAAAATTGATATATACATATCAATTTTAAATGCCAAAATTATCAGAGTTACAAGTCATTGAAACAGAAACAGATAAGCACATTTTAAAAATATTACAACTTTTATTGCAATTACCCTTTCGTCGTGTTATTTTTGATCGGTCATTTTTGATCAGTCATTTTTGATCGGTCACCGTTGAAAATTGTCCATTTATGCCACTTAAAAAATGTTTCTCAATACCTCTTACACTTCATGAAATATGGCTGCTGACGTCTGGTCTCGCTTTTCAAACGAATTGGTCACATGATTCGTGACAGAAACTGGTGCTGTGCAGAATGAGCAAAAATCGGTGCACCGGAGGAGCCCACCAATCTCTTTCCACCATGACACTATCGGAGGGAAACGATATTGTCAACGTGCGAACGGAAGTGGCACCCTCGGATGCTGCTCCACATAGCTGCGATCATTTAAACACCATTTGGCACACGCTAGTTACTTGGCGAAAATTGTTAAACAGGTATTTTTAAATAGAAATGTTGGGAAAAACAGAAATGTTGAGTAGACCGTTTATAAACAAATGCGTGATCTAATTAATGAAGAAAGTGACAATGATTAATTGTCTATGATTGTCTAATTGCCAATGATTAATAAATTACAATTAAGTAACTTGATTAATATTATAAAAATAAATGATTAATACACCTAAAACAGTAATTTGATTTATATTAAAAACAATAGAAAAATCTAAAAACAAAAGGGGTTTGATAATTTTATTTCGATAACATAAATACTTTTCACATGAAAGAAACATTTGTCAGCCAAAGGTTCCAAGTCATCCTGGTAAGCAAGACCTTTCTATAATTTTAATATGAACTATTTAAACATTGACGAAACAAGTTTTTTCAATCACATTTTGGCGCGAATTTTAAATGTTTAATCTGAAAAACTGGTTTTAATTGGTTTCACTACCGTCCACATCGTTTAAACATCTGAAAAAAACTTATGTTATAGAATGTTATAAGACCCATTTTGGAGGAAGAAATTGAGACAGTACTCTAACGTTATCACGTCGAAAATGAATTTCAAAAATGTATTTATTTTTTTCTATATGAATTTGGCATTACAATTCGTTAACAAATTAACTTCAAATTTAACTCTATTTCTCCGTCTTCGCAATTTTTCAGCCTGATACCCACAATAGATGCTGCGAAAAAAATAAAACATGCCAAACACGTTTCTTGTTGTATCTCTGCAACAGATTTCCCTAGGAGGCTGTTTTTTTGTGAATCTACGTCATTTTATATTCTTTCATGTTGAGTACCGCGATTATCGATTTGGTAACTTGGCGCTTTTCACCGCCTTATGCGGGTATACCCTTTGTGCGAAAGAGAATGAAATTGCGATATATTTCGTCAGAAATACCATATATCCCCTGCCTTCCATTTTATCATTTGTTTTACTTTTGCCATACATTTTATCTTTGCTTACTATAGATGCGCGGACATTAAACCCAATCTCCATGATAATTATCACCATTTAATTGCATCATGCATTAATTCATACATTCATTCATGTTTTATTCATTCACTTGCCCTATGGGGCTTTAGACCAGTTAGACCAGGGCTGCTCAAGCAGAGCAATTCGGGAGCGCGGAGCTGAGCTGGCCACCAAGAGCACGACACCGGAGGCGCAGCGTTCCGTGACTTGCGATAACTTCTGCCACTGTCCCGATAACTCCAGTCGCGAAAAGTTGCAAGCCGACGTCTGCACTTCGCAAACCAAAGAACCCAGACCGACAGTTTTCAATGCAGCATGCAAAAAAAGTATCTTTTCGCAGATTGCGGCAGCTATGCAAAAATGTTTAGTTTGCAAAAAAGGGCTTAACCACATGAAGTTTAATTAGCAACGACGTTATACGGTTAATCATGCTACTGAATAGGACAAGTACTCTGAAGAAGAACGTAAGGAACCTTGCAGTGCAATGCTTCTCAAAGAGTAAGTTTTGGATTTGATGATGGATTTGGATTTTGATGTTCCTATGTTGTTTTAACAGTAAAATAACACAAAATAAAAGATGTTAGTTTTATTTATTTTAAAACTGTCTCGTTGGGAAAGGAGAACGGCTCATTATTCTCAAAATTAGCTTCAGTGTCAAATATTCACGAAACCTAAAATTCTGGAGAGTATGTAGATGTAGTCAGAACAATGCGTACGGAATTTGAAACCCGATTTGACGATTTGGCTGGTTTACAATTAGAACTTACTACATTCGTTTCACCTTTTTCTCTTGATATCCGCTTTATTCCTTGTGATTTTCCATTAGAAACGACTGAATGACAACGTGACACTGTATTAAGGGGAAAATTTCAAACAAAAAAACATTTATTAGAATTTTTGGAGAAGACCCTCAGAAACTTTTTCTGAAATTGCATCGGAGTGCAGATCGAATGTTAAGTATGTTTGGATCGACGTACAATTGTGAGCGATTTTATTTTTGAAAATTTGTAAAATAGCATTACAGATCACAATATGAAATGCATTAAAAATAATTAATTTCGGAATTAGCTTCATTTTTTTAGTTTTAATTTCCTTTACAGTCAGTATTTCTGTTATTGGTATATTTAGTAACGTTTATTTGGTAAACTTTAGAATAGCTTTTATAATCAGCAACATGATAAACTGTTTAATGTCGCTGCAATTAAATTTCTTAATATGATTGAGCACTCTTTTGCAACTAAAAAATTGGAGTAGCTGGTGCAATTTGCAAAAAGAGCCATTTTTTCCTTGTTGCATTGGAAATTCTTTTTTTATTTTCAAATCACAAAAATATGTTAATAATTCGTAATTGTTACAAAAATATTTGACAGTTTTTCTGTCGTAATACCGTTTTCCAGAACAGTGAGACGTTTTGGGTCCGAGTAATGGAAAATACCCCGAAGACCCTTTACGCCGATCGATAAAAGATGACGTCTCTGCTCCCTCTGCCGATGGGGCTACTAATAAGAGCAGGGAGCAAGCGGCGGCTTCTCCTCGGAGCACTTGGCCGAGCGGCTCCGAGTTAGACGAACCACAACCAGTCCGACGAGCCATGCCTTTATCACATTGCAATCCCATACACATTCCACGATTATTGGAATAAGTCCAATCAAAAAGAGTCCATATATAATTACCTTCAAGGAAGACATCGTAACAATTATCTCATAATTTGTTGACAATTGGAAGAAATAATTTGAAAATGGTTTCGTATGCAAATTGCAAACAACTAGACATCATTATGCAAAATTTTAATTCTACCTGATGATGGGCAGATTGTCAGGGCATGAATGAAGCTCTATTAGTTATGTAGAGAATGCTCATTATCTGGTTCCTCCATCCCTTTTAGAGCGGATCCAGAATATGAAAAAATCTAAACCGAGATTAACGTTTCAATAAATGACATGTGCGGGCATGGCAAATGCAGGAACAGTACTAGAGGTGACTAACCAGGTTGACCACGACGTTCAAAATACAAAATTAAAGCAAAATGTCAACACATATTATCACACCCAGACAACGATAAGAGGAGGAAACATTGTAACTAGTCAGTGAGCGAGAAGAATTTGTGTCAGGTCAGAAAAGCATTTGGAAGTTTTCCAGGTTGCACAAGTGCAGGAATTTGAACAATTGGTTGCGTTCGTGTTTGACAACGGCCACGTGAAATCACATTTTCCCTCTCGCTCGTTCTTCCTGCAACGAAGTGGCCCACATAAAGGAGGCATATTTCGTGGGCATCGTTGGCAAAAGTTGACGCTCTACAATTATGTACTAGGCCATGCAAAAACATTGTGACATTTTTAACTTTTATTTACTACTTATGATCTATATCTGGGGAAGGAATACACTAGATAACAGTAATAATAATAATGATATTATAATTTTATTATTTTATTAAGTATAACTCTATTGATTCAATTTTCATTGTTTCACGTAGTTGCTTTTTATAAAGGCTTTCACTGAAAATTAACTTAATGCTAAATGTTTCATTCCTTAGTGAAGATTTTAAAGAATTGTAGAAGTTTCATCGTGCTTTCTTCATTCTATTTAGTATAATCACGTTAGAATGACTATTGGATTGACATTAAAAACACGTTACGTACTACAGATTTCGTATAGATTAACGTTCACCACATCCTACCGAAAGTATTTCTAAAATAACTAAAACCTTTCTAAAATAATGCCGCCCACACACGAAACAGTTAAACGGCATTCGCGAAATAATCTAGATTGACGCTTGTTTAAAACACAAGAGAAATTTGATATTTTAGAAATATCGTCAAAAACACGATCGTCTTGCAAATGAAATCGCTCCTTAAACCTCAACAAGTGGAGAAGTGAGCAAATGGCGTGGGCCAAAACATTCGGCACCTCGTTCATCTAAGAATTAGCGACGGGCCAGTCGAGCCGGTATCGAGCGCACAGTTGGCCATGTACCGCGGCGCCCAGCCCCGCCCCCGCTCCGCGCCGCCCTGCCCCTGCTCGCCTCCGCCCTCGCTCGCCCCGCTCTGCCGCGCCTCTGCCGCGCGCCGCAGCGCGAGCCGTCGCTGCCCTGCCGCAGCGCCGACCTCCGGCGGGGGAGGGGCGGGCGGGCGACGCGCGCGCGCCTGGCGGCCGCTTGCGCGACCATTGCAGGCGCAGCAAATTGTTTCATTTGTCGCGTAATTGGATGACACAATAATTCGCGCTGTGTTGGCAACGTGCGCTTCCTGGCCTCTTTGTCCTGATGAAGGAAGTGCGCGATCAAGACGTCGTGGGCGGAGACGCGCATGTGCGCGCGCTGCCCGCAGCCACGTGCCGTCGCGCGGCGCCCGCCCAGCGCCCCGCCCCGCCCGCGCCCCGCCAACGCTCCCGGCCACGGCCCGGCCCCGGCCCCAGCCACGCTGCGGCTGGGCGGGAGGGGACAGGTAGCGCGCTCGAGCACGCCGTACGGCAACGTGGAAAAGACAGTTCTCTCTGTCTAATATGACCTCCGGGGTCATCTTCATAGTGCGAAGTATGCGTATTCCAGCTTTGTGCCAATACCTCAACAAATAAGAGAATGTCGTGTGTGGGGTTTCGAAATTGTCTCTGAGATCAGGAAGCCGGTTTCAATGGATCGCTAAAAGTAAAAGAAATAATGGGGGTATGGAGCAAATTGGCGCAGTCATCATTCTCCACCTGCACAAAGCATTGGCGTCATTTCAAAAAGGCCAATTGACGCTTTCCATGATTGGACAAGCCAGCGGGTTCCGATTATTGCGACCTTCGGGGCAAGACGCCGCGTGTTGGGCATTGCGCGTCACGTGGCTCCTCGCGGGCGGGTGGCGCGTCGGTGGGCCCACTTGGCGCGCGCCGAAGGAGCGGATGACGCGCTCGGGGCTCCGGCGCCCATGCCCTCCCCCTGCACTCCCCCTGCCCGCCCCTCGCCCTGCCCGCCCCTGCCCCTGGCGGCGCGCTACTCGGCGGAAGGACTGCGCGCTGGGCTGCAGCTCTTTTTCTTTTTTTTCTTAATATTTATTGATCCTTGTTCGACAAAAATTTGTCTTTCAAGGGTATGAAAAAATTACAATAACATCATACAGAATATGAGGAGAAACTAAATAGCAACCTCTAAACAAATTACTTTTACAAATTAATTTTTGAGAGTGATAATAATCTTAAAAGAAACTAATTTAAAAGGATTTAATTCGGGGAATGGATTAACTGTTTTTCCTAATTGAAAAGATGTATAAGCAGGAGAAGAAGAAAGAGAAGCATAAAATTTATCTGAGAGACGAAGGATCCAGGATTTTAGGGGAGGAATATCGAGTTCACGTAATATTTGATCGTTTCTTATGAACCAGGGTGCTTTTAATGCTTTTCTTAAATAATTATTTTGTATAATCTCTAATTTTTTAATATGAGTTTTTGCTGCACCACCCCAAATGGGGCATGCATAAGTTAACGAAGGGCGAATTATATATTTAAATATAGTTAATGCAGAATCTACAGAGAGGTGCGAATTTTTATTCAGAAGTGGATATAATTTTAAAAGCTTAAGCTTAGTTTTATTTATTATAGATAAAATATGTGTTTTCCATGTTAATTTAGTATCTAGTTGTAATCCGAGATATGTAATTGAAATATCAGGGCTGCAGCTCTACCAG
Source organism: Teleogryllus oceanicus (assembly GCA_964035755.1). Classification (NCBI taxonomy): domain Eukaryota; kingdom Metazoa; phylum Arthropoda; class Insecta; order Orthoptera; family Gryllidae; genus Teleogryllus; species Teleogryllus oceanicus. Next base: position 255,715,074 of record CAXIVR010000001.1, on the reverse strand, counting down.
GGGCGGGGAGGAGAAGAGCTTGGCCCGCGCGGCGACGGAAAACCCGGAGTAGGACGAGAGGGAGGGTCGCGCATTTTGATGCAGTAGAGAAATGGAGGGAGAGTTGGGATTTTATCATATGAGTTGATACACTACATATATTGAAAATTTAAAATGGTGTTGATAAGTGTAATGATGGAATCCAATCATCAATCAGTTAAAATTAAACTTATACATTTTCTTGCATTCATGTTTGGAAGTAAAACATTTTCACTTACTACTATATCAGCCATTAGAAGCAAAACTTTATATTTTTCTGTGCTAAAATTATTAATCGGAAAACATGAACTGCAATATTTTCTAAATACTAGTAAAAATGAAATCCTGAAGGTAGAACTTCGTCGTATGGGTAAAATAAAACAAAATGGTAAATATGCTTACCCATTCATTCCCTGGTACTCGTTCACAGCGAAGAAAAGATGAAGTCTTAAACTCGAGCGTACTTATGAAGATTACAATGCAGAAACAGGAAAATTTTACTTCGAAATTGCACGTGAAAAGTTAAAAAGGTATAAGGGATGTGAAGGTTGATAGGAATAAAAGAATACGGAAGAACAGGAAATAATGTGCTGAAACAGAGCAGGCCATTACGAACATTACTCGAATGTTGCAAAGCTTATGGAAGTAGAACAAGATGTAATTTTCTAGGATATACGAATTGGTAAATATTGGTCTTTCAACCTTTCTCACGGATAAAGACAGGTCTGCACGACCCACTGAATTTAGAGCACTGTGGCCCCCATCAAAAACCCAGAGCCTCAATAAGTTCCCTTCTCACACCCCTTTCCCTTTTCACTTTTGCGGGCGTCCCGATGCGCTGTGCAGAAATTGAGATTTCTTGAGGAGTATTTCTTCCTCTAGATATCTCTTATCAGCGGGGCCTCTTCCCAGCCAGGACAAGAACTAAACTCCCGACTGGTCTTCTCGTATGGTAGCGTATTGTGTGTAAGTTGTATGTATGTGTATGTATGTATGTGTATGTATGTATGTATGTATGTATGTATGTATATGTATGTATGTATGTATGTATGTATGTATTGTATATGTGTATGTATGTATGTGTTGTATGTATGTATGTGTATGTATGTGTATGTATGTGTATGTATATGTATGTATATGTATGAAAAGGGGACAAGGATGTGGAAAGAAAGATCACGTGTGGTCTGTGGCTCAATTGCAAAGGTACAGCTCGGACACTCGCCTGATAGTGTTAGGAGAAACCACGGAAAAATACCTATCAGAGCATCCGGATGCTAGAATTATCTTCTAGGCGGCGGCTGAAGCTAGCGGCTAGCTATCTAGGCCATCTCTAAATTTTTTAAACTAAAAAAAGAATAAGAGTCTGAGAAAATATTTAAGATTCAGAGAAGCGCTTCTCATTGAACGGTTGGTGGTGGCATGTCCTAGGAACGAGCCTACTCTTCACAGTCCAGACCGGACGTATTGCGCGAGGTCCCGCTAGTAGCCCGTGCACCCTTGCCTGGGGTTGCCTTGGGTTGCGGGTCTAGGGTCACTGTTTTGTGCAGCCTTGGTTTACGTTTTTTGACCGAAAGTTGAACCGATAGTTGATAGTTTCACCGATAGTTGATAGATGAACTTCCGGTCAACTATTTATGTACTTAAAACACTAAGAAAATAATGTTTTAGAAAGAAATGTAATCTTTCTACTCAATCAAATTAGAAACTACGTTTTAAATGAATGGTAAGTTTGCCCCTGATGTGCTTGCTACTAGTAACTGGTTTCCAGTATAATAACTTACATTTTAATAATATTTTAAAATTAATAGAATGAGTCTTACCCGTTTTTTCTCGCCGTTATTTGTGTATTATATTGTTCTGTGCGTTACAATCGATCCACACGTTGTTTCTTTATGGGTCTGGCAAGTCTGTGTTTGTGTGACGTTATAGTAAAGTTTGTAAAGCCCATACACGAGCAAATATGCATATTACAACAGAAAAAGGATATATTATTCACGATGAGGTCTCTACATTTTTTATTATCAGGTATGCGAGCCTTTGTGAAGTTTTGCTACAGAATTTTCGCATGCAGTATACCGATCAATCGCGCTGTGTGATTCCCTAACCAGTTCAGTTTCCACAATTGTATGTTGCTAAAGTAATACTTCAGAGATATTGCTTCAAGTACAGCTAAAATGCACCGAACTTAACGTTTGGTTTAATTTAAACAACTATATTGAAACCAAAACTATTTTTATTTATTCTGAAACACCGATTAATTATATTTGAAACAAAAGCAATAGAGTTTGGAATACAAGGAATATATTTACCTCTACTCGCCGGTTTAAGTTTTAGATTAGGCGTTCATGAGTCGACAGCCTCAGCGCTTTCTCGCCATCCGTTTTTGCTGCTGTAACAGGAACCCGCCGCGACGAGTCAGTCGCTTAAGTTTCTCCACTTGTTTTGAATATCTGTACCTGAAAACTAAAAATATAATTGTAAAATAAATATAAATTAAAGTACAATATTTTTTACAGATATTTGGAAGCATAGCCTTATTTACCTGCATTAACGGTCTATCTACTTAGCGGTGCTACGATCTGATGGATAATATACGATCAAATTGCAAATGACCTTGGCTGTTCGTTCTACGCTGCGTGGAAAGCTGTGATGTCGACATTTTGACCATCCTGTCTCCTCCGGGCTGGTCACCCATGGGCAGACCCTCTGGGCAGACTGTCCATGAGGAAGACCACGACAAGATGATCGAAACTTCGCCGCCACAGCCTTCGTTGCAGCGTCACCTGGAAAGCCAAGATCATTTGCATGACTGTGGCCAAGGAAGCCTACGACTTATTTATTTATTTATTTATTTTACGTCAAAAACAGTTAAAAACTGTGTGTGACAATACAGTCAACTTGTCAACTAATTCGCATATGCCAAAAGCCTACTGTTATGGAGTAAAATCCTGAATAGAACTGGCTAGAGATTACAGAAAATTTGAAGAATGAACCAACTTTTCACAGTGTATTGGTACTGTGAATGGTAGAGATATTAAGATAATAAATCGCATGGAACTGTGACTATGTCCTTCAATTATAAATTTTACTTTTTGATTGTTGGGTGCTAGTGGAGGACAATTACTGTCTCCTTTGCCTTAATGAAGTGTATATCGTAGGCGCTGAAGCAAGTGTCACTAAATTCAAAATTGACAAACCGGCTTAGGTGGCTCAGGGCATCATTTGATATCAATGCATTGCCCCTGACCGGGAGATCCAAGGGCACGGATGGTGGCATGATTTACGACACTAGCCTGTCAACTAGGTCGAATTCAGTCGCTGTCCGGAGAAGAATTCTAGCGGGTGGTTGCTCCGGTAGTTTTCAGTGGTTTTCCCGATCAACACCAGGCGAATGCCGGAGCAGTACCCTAACAAACGGGCCACGAACTGTACGCGATATTTCCTTCCTCCTCCTTGTCCCATTTTCACCCCTTACTTCTGCCTAATAGTGCTTCATGCACTACACTACCACATATGCTGGGAGACGAGTCGGGAGCTTAGAACTTATCCCGACTGGGGCGGTGCCCCTTGTTGGGAGATACCTGGTAGTGAAAACTCCGCTAACCGACGGTAGGCGGGCAGCGGATATCACCATCCAGCGGGGGAAAATCACTGCCATCTCAGGAGGAAAAAGTATGCACAACGTTTACGGGACTAATTACAGCTGTTGTCACGCCTGCAACTTTTACAATTCTCTCTCAATTATTCATTCATTATAGTTGTGCCTTTTGTGCTTTTTAAGCATGATATGGTGTTCTGTTCACATTATTAATTGTAAGGTGTGTATCACCAAATTGCTTAGAAGAGCTTTATTACTGTACGTTACTTTGCAACAATTTGCTCATGGAACTGAGAGAATAATATTTCATGCGTTTCAGTCTTGGTGCAAGTCCCTCTCGAAACTAGAGTCAAAGAATCAGAATCTGAATCCAGAGCCGAGCCAGGAAAGTGATACAGATAATCAAGTTTTCATTAGAAAAATAATAATGGTGTAAATAAAATAAATCTGTTATTGTAATAATGGTTTGTTACAGTAAAGCGATAAACTATTAGTAAAATGTTATAAATTATTAATTCAAATTATCTTTCAATGGAAAATTAGCTTGGTGCATTGTAATAGGCTACATAATTAATATAATTTAAAATCTAAATTACTTTAAAGTACCTTAAATAAATACTTTAAAACCAGTATTTCCAATATGCCCAGCATCTCGTCATGTGAGAGATATCTATAGTTTCTTTAGATACTCAGAAAATCAAGGGAAAAAACAAAAGCAATGAAACAGTTTCGATTTTGACCGAAAATGCAAACACGGTGGTTACCGCTTATTGTATAATCACGGTTAATGTAATTATTAGACTAATGTTATCATTCTTATGATGCCACACTCTATCATATATTACAACATTAAGGAAACATCGTTTGTTTTGTTCAGAATTCGTCTTGTGTTATCATTTTGAAACACATTTCAATTACGCACAATTTTGAGACCTCGCCGCGACTCTCGAAAAATGAAGCAGATACTATTCGCTGTTCGCCAGCAGGAATTCCGTACACTCGACAGCCAAAAACACCGGATAATGAATTTCGGAAATCGATGGCCGTGTTTCAAACATTAGTTATTGGGCTGACGAGAGACAATATTTGCTAGTGGCGCTAAAACACGTACTTTCTCGCCTGTATTTTCATGCAAAATTACGCGATAAGTACTCAAATTTTCTAAAACTTTTCCATGACCTTATTTCATAATACATATCTAAGGAACAGATTTCATTAAGGGAAAAATATATATGTTTAATATTTTAGTTATAGGAAGAATCCGAAAAAAAATTGTACTTTTGCAATATCCGAAAAATCAAGGTTTTTAACGAACATGAGACCTACACCATTCTCTTAAACGTTCTTCACACTATGCAACAACAAAATTTAATCAAAAACGATAGTCATTTTATTGAAAATTTGGAAAATGTCCAAAGGGCTTCATGTAAATTACCTCCTAAAATTAAAATATCGGTTTCAAATGCAAGGGGCCGCGACATCAATCAGATATATTCGGGGATATCAACTTTGAAGAAAATCAGCTGAACGGTTTAGCCGCTAGCGTTGTTCACAGACCGTCAGACGTTTTGCCGTCATTCGATTTTTCGATATGAAGGACCCACAAAACATGGATTTTGGCTACACCATGTGTTAGATGATTTTTTTCAAAATTTACCTACTGTATTTATCCAATTTTTCGTTATCAGGGCGCTGTAATAAGAGTTTTCTCCCTAAAATTTGCTGTTTTTTCGTGCAGCATAACTTTTTTCTACTCCGTAGCGAGAAAGTAAAAATAACAGTCAAATTTCGAGAATAGAATCCACGGAGACTCCTATGTCTCAGCCTCCCACAACGCCGGAAAACGGGCTGGCATTAGAAATATTGCTTCACGGTGTCCAGCATAGGTCAGTTCATTTCCAAGCACATGAGTAAGGTATTTATATTAATGGAATCCTCATAGAAAATCAGAAGCAGTTGCAAAGCAGAATAGGGGGTCGTTTTCTTTCCCATCTACCAATTAGATTTTTTCGTTCATTGTTATTAATCGGTTAATGTTACCATATTATCTGACTCGGCGAGATAGCAATAGCGGCGTCCATTGTGTTTGATTGTGATATTCCGCCTATTCTCAAACTGCACGTACGAACTGAATTCTCGCTCTCTGTGCGCCACTATTTGCGGCCTCGGAGGGGTGAATGGTTAGCTCACTGGTCTCTGAACCACCAATGCGGGAGTTCGATTCTGGCTGGAGCGCGTAGAGTTTTGAAGGGCGAAATATCTCGCAGTGTTCATGTTGCTTGTGCTATTTAAAAGAACCGTGACAGGTACCCAGCAAAATTAAATACCTCCGGCAATATCCCGTCCTAACAAGATCTCACGTTTTCCTAACCGGAGAGTTCGTATATAATTAACTGAGACCGACATCTGGTGGAGAAAGTGAGAATCGGACCAAGTGCATCAAGAAACACTCACGTGATGCGCCTGCTCGAAAATGATACCATGAAACTGAGAAATGGGAGAGGATAGGACCAGGAAAAGGAAGGAAAGATCTCGCGTGGTTCGTGGTCCATGTGTTAACTGAACTGTTGGGCAATCGTGTGGTATTCATCGGAAAAACTACCGATCAGAGCAACCGTTCGCTAGAATTCTTCCCCAGACAGCGTTTGAATTCGAACCAGCTATCTAGCTTTGTCGAAAATCCCCTATTGGTTTCGCTCGAACCCTGCGACCTTCCGGACAACGATGTTGCATATACAGCGATGATGACGCTGAACTATCGCAGTTGGTCATGCTATTCGTATCTGTGGAATACGAGGTATTTACTTTCTCAGGACGCGTCTCAAATCCACTTAAATGCAAACTTTTCTTCGAAGGTGATTCGTGAATAACACTAATTTTAAAATGATACAATATTTGTTAACACTATTTTCTGTGTTTCATATTCAATAAAGATTCATATAAACTACTGACCTTTTCTCAGCATCCCCCAAGAGTTTTTCAGTATCAAGAAACCTTCAAATCATCTTTTATATAACGGAAACTCGTGCTTAAGTGACCTCGTTACCAAACTGCGGTATGCGACGTTTTCTCTGTTGTGTGTGTGGCCATGCTTCAGCGCGGGTTGCATTTCTCCGGTCGGCGGGCGCACGGCTCAAGAAATAAAACTTCTGCGATTTTTCTACAACGGAAAGTCGCCAGGTCGTGCTACGTTACGGACGGCATTTTAAATGGAGTTCCATCTACTGAATCGGTACGGGACAAGTGGACAAAACGCTACGAACACATCGGAAGTACTTACAATTCAGTTTCACAGCTTAATTCTTTGCCTTGTGTGCCTTTGATTCGATCCGATTTGATATGATTTATTTGGGACAAATACAGTAAAACTGTATATGACGTATAGGGGAGAATATTATGTGCGTTAAGTGTTATGTGCCTTGTGCGTTAAGTGCAGATTAACGCAATAAAAGTGAAAAGGTAAAATATTGAATTTCGACTCACCATTTTCATTCATGCTATAAATTTAATCAATGTAGTGTGTACAATGAGATCAGTAATCAATGTACGATGTGTCAATGTAACGTCATCTAAAACATTTTTTTCTTTATATTTTTATATTGTAGATATGAAATAAAATCATAAAGGTATATCTGTTTGTGTAAAAGACTCGTATGTTCTTTAAAAATAAAGTAATAGTCGGTATTCAAGTAAACCTCCAAAATCTTAGACACCACGTTTGTCCATTATGCTCACTCCACACAAATGCGTGGGTGGAAAGCCCGGTTCACAAGCGACTGCGCCCACCATCAAAAAACCAGGGCCTTTTTCTTTTAACCCCAATCAAGCCTTTAAATCGCTAGCCTTTAAATCGCTAGTCGGATGCTTTGGGTATGTGCAGTGAGCGATAGCGCATCTTCTTTACCCTAACCTCTGCCAATTCCGACACCGTATCGTCCATTTGAGCTGAACTGAAGGCAAGTGAAGAAGGCTGACAGGATAGACACTCCCGTCAGGTACGATCTGAGTGGTGCTATTCACTTTCTTGAAAAAGGGAATCGTACCGCAGAAATTCACAACAATTCGCCGTGTAGACCGTGTAAAACGTGAACTAGTGGTGCTACCAAAGCACATACTTTCTCGCATTGGTTGCAAATGCTCCGCAATATAATACTACTACGTAAACTTGCAAAAGTGATTTCAATCAGCAAATTTTTTTCCGCTTCGAGACCAGATCTCAGTTCCAACTTGGCACTTATACCACTTCTCCACACAAGAGCTCTATGGATCGGTCTCGGGCAGATGCATCAAAAGATGGAATCATGGAAAACCTGATTCATGAACAATCAATATATACGTCGGAAACTCCAAAAGTCTCCAGTCCGTTCAGCTCTATCAGGAAATATGAATTTTAGAGAAAATGTGCGCAACGGTTTACGAGCTATCAGTCCAGTCCACAGACGGACTGACAGCTGATAGATTGATTGATGGTGATTCCAGGGGTGCCAACTCATAGTCATTTGTCCCGAATGTATAGTTCGGGTTGTAAAGTTCATGTTTTTGCACGGGAGGTATCTGATTTTCCCGCCCCGGGTGGCTAAATTAAGCGCCGACCTACCGTCGGCTTGCGGGTGCCTCCCAACCACGTGCCTTCCTCCACAGAGCATCCTCCTAACCGGGACAATCTGCAAGCACCCGACCGATCTCCGAGCATGTTTTGATGGTGCGGTGCATGTAAGTGTGTGTAAAGCAAAGGGTAGATAGGACAAGGAATGAGAAGAAAAGATCGCACGCTGCCCGTTTGGTGGGGTACTACCCCGGCATCCGCCTGGTGTTGATCAGAGAAACCACGGAAAGTAACGGATCAAAACAGCCGACAAGTAAAATTATTTTCCTCCCAGAAACTGGACTCGACCTAGCTATTCGGCTAGTGTCGAAAATACTGCCATCGTGGTGACTCGAACCTAGCACCTCCCGGTCAATGGCACTACAATTACGTTTGTTGATATCCTGAGCCACCTCTCCTGGTCAGTCGTTAAGGATATATAAGTCGGTCCCAAGGGTAGAGTATATATTGTATTTAAATTGCATGGTGATAGATTGATTAGTTTATTTAAATCAGTTCATACAGATGTACTGAAAGAATTAATTTAATGTGACATACGTTTTCCAAATCGAACAAGAGAGTGAAAAACTTGTTTAAATGTTGATGCAACAAAATCTCATACAGACACTTCAGTTTATTTAGTACCTTAATTGATTGCATATGTGAGTAGAATTGCTTCAAATGATTTTCAATAAAGTTTCTGAAATTCTCAATAGTTTCCTTCGCAACCCAGAATTGTGACAAATAATTATCTCTGAGCGAGGTTTGAGCAAGCGGCCCCCTCCTCCCACCCGCAGTAACAGTACCCGCCATTTAACCACATCTGCTACGAGGAGTGGCACTCCAATAATAGACATTAGGGCAGGGTGTTCCAGTTCTAGCATTAGGCAGCAGACAAATTGATAAAATGTAAAAAAATGGCATCCGTTAGGCATAAAAAATCCATTAGGCAAAAGAAGAGGGCAACTGAGAAGGCATAACTCGACGCGGAAAATAATTTTTGCAGATTGAAAACACTTTTTCTTATTCATGAAGCAACATAACATTACGGAAAAATTATGAGAAAATATTGCGCCCTTTAGCACAAATCTTTTATCTTGATTAATCGTTTTTGTGATTAGAATTGCTTCAAATGGTTTTCAATAACGTTTCTACAATTCTCAATTATTTTCTGCGGCAAGATAGAGTTGTAACAAATAATAATCTCCAAACAAATACGCGAACCAGCGAACCTCGCCTCCGAAGAGATGACTCCGTACACGCCAATTAACCACCCCAGACATCTACGTAGAACGGAAGATTTAAAATTCTGTAGTAGTAGATATGAGTAGAATGAGTATATGATGGTGTCAGTTCAAGCATTTGGAAGCCAAAAAATTAAGAAAAACTGAAAAAATGTCCTTTAAGGAGCAAAAAATGGCAGATGCAGAAGGAATATCCCAAAAGATAGTCGAGACTAACGAATTTAGACACCGAAGAGGTGCGAGAAAGTCAGTTCCATTCAATAGCTCCAGTAATCGTTTCTAAATTCAGCAACAGGATTTATCCACTTTTCCGTTACCACAGCCCAGCTAAGAGTTTTTCTGACGAAACTTCGCTGTTTTCTGTCGCACGATTACATTACTTTCTCTTTCTTACGAAGAATTCGTAAGGCGAGAAAGTAAAACGTAATAATAAGAAAAAGAATAATAATTTCGGAACTGTTAGGGATATCTTACGTTGGTCTCATGGGTACTGGTTAAACTGAATTTTAAATATCTTGTTGATATAATCATTAGTTTTCTTAAATCGGTTCTTGTAGGTCCACAGAAAAACCGCGTAATTGATTCTATGTGACACACCTTTCACAAATCGAACAAGAGAGTTGAAAAAAAGTTTAAATGTTTAAAATACGAAAATCACACACAAACTTTTCCATTTTATTTACATTAATTAATAGTGTTTGTGATTAGAATTGCTTCAAATGGTTTTCAATTAATTCCTGGAATTCTCAATCGTTTTCTGCGGCAACAGAGAATTGTGACAAATAATTATCCCTGAGAGAGACTCGAACCAGCAACTCTTCCCTCTCAAACGCCGAGTTCGTACCGGACTTCTAAACAGTGCGTCCACAAGGGATTTAGAGGGAGTTGGCACTTCTGTCATAATCGCATAGTTGTTTCAGTTCAGCCATTAGGCAGTCTGAAAAATTGAGAAAATATGAAAGAATGTCATTTCCGTTTTTTTCGTTTCCGTCAATTCCGGCTACAGATGTCAGCTGGGAAGAGATGAAGACCATCCTGAAGCTAGTCGAGACTAAACTGATTCGGAAACTAACTAGCGCGAGAAAGTCTGTGTCATTCTACTGCACCAGTAATTTTTATTTATTACCATCTTTTTACCGTTCTTTATTACATATGTGGAGAAAATTTAAAGAAAAAAATTGGAGCTGTTTTTTAGAATAAAATTTTTGTAAACTTGAAGCGCACATTACGCAAAAACTACTTGTTTTTTCAAAAAACTCGTACATGACCTTATTGAAAGTACTAATTTTGTACAGCCCACATTATTTAAAGGAAAACTCTATCTCCAATTTTGTAGTTTTGAATTTTTTTGAAATTTTCGAAAAATCGGGGATACCAGCGAAAATAATACCTGTATCATTCTCTTAAACGTCATTCGCACTATTCAACAACAAAAAATTGTCAAAAAATTTGGAGCCATTTTTTTGAAAATTTGGAATATGTCCGATGAGCTTCATGTAAAGTACCCCCAAAACTTAAACATCGATTTCAAATTGCAGGAGCCGCAACATGAGCCAATCCGATAGGAGAATATCAATTTTGAAGAAAATCGACAGAACGGTTTAGGCGCTAGCATTGACCACAAACGGATGGACAGACGTTTAGCCGTCAGTCGATTTTCCGGTATCAAGAAGCAAAAACAAAAACAAATAAACATGGGTTTTATCTACACCACGAGTTAGAGGGTTTTGTTTCTAAATTTAGCAACAGGATTTATCCACTTTTTCGTTAAGAGAGCCCAGCTGAGAGAGTTTTTCTTACGAAAATTCGCCGTTTTCCACCGCACGATTACATAACATTCTCTTTCTTACGAAGAATTCTTGAGGCAAGAAAGAAAAAAGGGAGGGATTGCTGGCTTCTGGAGATGCTCTCATTCACGACAACGCCGACCCACACAGTGCTGCTGTAACAAAAGATATGGGGCAGAGGGGTCGTGCTTGATCATTCGGCGTGTAGTCCGACTTAGCGGCGAATGATTTTCATATCTTCCTCGAGCTCGTTGGCTGAAGCTTCCAAGCCAAAGAGGGGCTTCAAAGGCCAATCTCACATCGGTGGCGGCGTTTCGACGAACAGAGAATCGGAAAGCTTGTTCACAGATAAGGCAGAAATGCCTGAATCTTTCGGCGACTATATAGAAAACCTTGTTTGTACCATGTTTTTGCACAACTTTCGGTAATATCTCTCTTTATTCTTGTGTTTTTGTTGTAATCAATCGGAGGAAACTATCTTTTCACTATCTAGGAACCACAAACGTGGATTCTTAGTACGAGAGAACGTGTTAGAGGATGTAATTTTCTACGTATGCTACGTAAAAATATTTACCTACATTTTCTACATCAGGTCCTTGTAATGCGAGTTTTTCAGCGAAATGTCGCCATTTTTGCTGCAGCAATACATTCTCTGCACTAGGTAAGAAGTATGCGAGCAAGCTAAAACCGTCCCGCGATATGTAGTACGGAATGGTCATTAGGTCTGTGTTGATTATTTATCCTAATGATTGCGACAGACGTCACGCCGGGCAAGTTTCAACCGAGCGTGGCGACGAGTCTCCGCGGCCGCCCCAAGTGTTGCGGGAGTTTAGAGCGATGCCCCATTATGTTCTTAGCGTTTAAGCGTTATTTTACCTGAAAAGTCAAAACAATCTACATTGCAGCAACGAACATCCCCAGCTGGAACATGAACAATCACTCCATGGTGTGAAAGGTGGCGCCTAAGATCGTGTGCGTGGCTATAGGGGTTATTGGACCTGGTCTTTTTATGAGATTCGGTTACTATCGAAGTCAATGTGACTGAGATAATTTTTAATTTTTGATTTTATTTTTTAAGGCCATTAGTTCATTAGCGACCACTGTTTGTGTTATCGTTATGTAACTGTGAAGATGAAACGATATGGTGATAAGGGGTGAAAGGGCGAACACAAATACAACCATTCCCGAGGCGGGACTCGAACCCGCGACCTTTCGGTCCTGTTTGCGGTGATACCAGATAGAGAATCCCCCGGGCAAGAGCTCTAGGGAAAGCACGGTGGTATTCGTCCCGAGTATAGGAGAAGAGATACGCTGGTTCAGCTTGTCCTTCTTCCTTACGATGAAAAGAACCCTTACGAATCCAGATTGTTCCCAATATAAGTATATATCACTATGTATTGCGTATTGTAAAAATATAATTATAAACTGATAAATTGCTTTAGCTACATATGAGCTTAGCTGCATATGCCCCATCAACTTCAATGTAGACCAACTCCCATTTGCTTTACACTCCCTCTCCTTCCGATTGACCGTAAACGCATAATCGACGCAAGTCACGAATATACTCCGGTAAGGAGCATACAATATTTTTGCAATCTCGGCTAAATCGACAGGTAGACATGTTCAGGAATTCCAAAACTTGCTTATATGTTTCGTTTAGAATGTCTATTGCCAAAAGAAAATTAGCAATATACGAATTTCAGCTAAGAGAAAAAAGCGTTGAAATTGACTGCTTCATTTTGGGGGCAATGAGAATATATGGGTTAACTTACTAGCATTTTATCGAGTTGTATATTTTAAAGTTTTGTTCATTATTTGGTCAAGCATCAATAATTCAGTGTCTTCATTTTAATACACTGAATCTGTTGCGGCTCCAGCAAGAAGACGTTAGGGACTCTCCGGACTAATATTAGCATTTTTCCTTTCACTTTTTAGAATAATCTCTAAGCAGTACACCTATCCATATTTTTAGCGTTAACCTCGATTCGAGCACATCAGTAGAATCATAACCGCGCTTGTTCTCCATTGGCTGGGGGCGCTCGCTAGTGAGCCCCGCACCCGGCATTGCTCTGGGACTTACGGACATAATAATCGCTGCCTATTAGCGGTCGAATGGCAACATGGTGTTCGCAAATGGCGTCTCCTGACGGGCGCGCCGGGCGGAAGCTGAGCTTCAGCGCTATTGATCGATTTATGAACTTACACAATTCCTTGCGCTGCGTAATCACATAGAGTTCGTGCATACATATGAGAGTGTTAATATGGTTTGTTATGATATTGTTGATTAAGGCTACTGTTTCGTCAATTTCCCTTGGAGTATTTACAATTTCACATTTTGGTATCATTTTAGCTGTATTATCTTGATATTTTACCAGTAGACTGTATAGTGAATGCGAGTAATTGTTAATTATAAATTTTAAATTCTTATGAATATCTTTGCATATTTTGAGTGTATTCTTTGAAGATAATTCTGTAGTAATAAAGTAGATAATTATTACTTATGTGCCTTCAAAAATTATAACTTAATTTTTCGAATGATTTACTTACTTAGATTATCTAACATTGGGAACTCTCCCTGATGATTTCCCTTGAAACCACCACTGACCTAAGTTCTGTCCATGCTTTTATTTTCTTTATTTCAAAGACAGTTAAAACTGTGAGTGACGTACTATGGGGAGAAGTGAATTCTGTGCCACGTTTTTAAAATTCTGCGATCCGTACTCTAAAACATACTTGAATTTTGAATACAGAAAGAAATGAATGTTTTTTGCTAGGATTGTCAACAAAAGTATTCGCTATTCGCTGTAATGAAATCTATTTTCAAAGGTAAATCAGCAATAAATTTGGGCTCTTATCTCACATCATGTCCTTCGTCACGGAATAATACTTCCTGCCGCGAAAATATGGAGAACGTTAATTTGAATAACTATCTTTCCCACTGAATTCTAGAGGACGTGCACAGATAATGAAGTTACATTATGTCCAGAAGCAATACAAGGTGCCATCTCAGCATTTGCTCTAAGGATCAGGGAAACTGGACGAAAAATCTGATCGAAATGGTTGTCATTGACCCAGAGGCTGTGGTACAACACTTGTTACAGGTTTTTAAAATTATGGAGTCCAAATGGTAAATAATACATTAAATATCACTGTTAAAATTAATGTTACTTTCCTTGTGATGCTCGGTATAGTCTCTAATTGTATAGAAACAGTTATGCAGCAGAAACGATTTCACTTGGGATTTAAACTTTTCTATCGAATTTAATCGTTTAATGTCATCTCACAAAGTGTTATAAAATGATGTACATGTACTATATTGTATCTGAATGTTTTGTAATGAGCTGTTGACACTGTCACCTGATGGGTATGATTACTACGTCGAGTGTTATAGTTATAGACCGGCGTTTTCTGAAAATGTATTCCCAGCCTTAAGCAAATCATTTTTTAATAAAACTATTGGTTCGTAAATCAACAGACAAGGTAATGGTAAAATTCCAAGATTAATAAAGAGAGGCTTACAAGAATCACGTGGGTGGGATTTGCTTATTATTCGTACAATTCGTTTTTGTAATCTAAAAGTCTGGGAACTATAAGATGCTCAAAGCATGACCATGAAATTTCTTGTAAAAATGATAGAGCCGAAACGATATAATGTTCTCAAACCCTAAACCCACGAATCCACTCCATTATTTAATCACAGCTCAATACCTACCGATTTCTATTGTGAAATTTGCCAGAACATAAAATCTAGTGTAATTCGAAAACAGAGTGGTATGTAATCTATAGTTTACGGTAGAATTGGGAAGATTCGAGGTCAAGTCCAGCCGCCTTCGTGTCTTTCCTAGGACGCCGCTGGTGGGTTATGATATTGAGGATAATTAACCACGTACGTCAATATAAATATGGCATTACTAAAACGTAAAGCTTCAAACGTGAACTTTTGAAAGGTTACAGAATTAGCACATTTATGTAGAGATAAGAGGTCAGGCAGATTCTATAGCTGTAAAACATGTGCATTCCTCCCGGTCGACGATGCTTTAACAGTGGATTCAGTTGCGTCACCACATTCGCTATCGCGCCCTGCAGAAGTCTCTAGTTCTGGTGAAATCTCGGATATTTAGAGCCACGTGCTGTCCTGGTCGATAAGTGGAATAAAGGGGCCGCGGAGGGGCCCGGCGAGGGCTTAGATGCGGGAAGAGGGTCGCATAAGTGTCGATAAGCCAAGAAAAGGAGGACTTATTAGCAACGACGGATGCGAAAAGAGATTGGTGAGATGATATCAAGCTCAGCACCGTAGTGGGTAGTAAACGAGATTTTGAGAGACGTTGTTCAAAATCTTTGGAAGAGGGGAGAGGGTTTAGGAAGAGAGCTCTCAAATGAATGGAGGGAGACAAGCGCGAAGAAGGAACAAACGACTGAAGGAAGTTAATTAGGTTATCGAGTTTCTCGTAGGCCAACAGAGCCTAGCGGATACCATTTGAACTCCGTAAAAAAGTTATCGGTACGCGTTAAAAAGGTACTCAGTTCAAAGGTTATGAATTTATGAGACATTTTTGAAAAAACCCTCTACTAAATGAATTGTATTTTTCTACTATACACTCTAAATTAAGCATGGTGTTAATATCGTACTCACGCGACCTGTGGCAAAATAACGAATGCATTTTTAGATATTTTTGCCTTCATTTATTTGACTTTAATGTATCATTTCATGGCTTAACGATCTGAGCATTTATGCAATTATAAGTCAAATTGTGACACTTTCCAAGACTACGTGAGTAGGATCTTCTCAAATACGACTGGATTTCTGAACGATCTTCTCAAATACGACTGAATGTTGTTTTTTCGAATAGAGCAAAGTTATCTTATAAAAATGGTCTATGGTTGATTTTCATTCAAACCTCTCAAATTTCGAAAATTGCGAATGTTCATCCTTTTTTTGAACTTGACATACACCTTCAGTATTGAATCTAGATATTTCGTCTTTAACGTAATCTATTCCTCAAGAGTTAGGTATTTAAATCGCTGTATGTTTTGATTTCGGGTACTTGATTTTTGAGATTTCGCGTACTTGCTAACCAAGTGTAGCTTGAATTGCCTACATATTAGGTGTGCGAACTATGTTATATGAGATGAGATATACTCTTTGACAAAATATGACTCGACCTTCCCACATAGCTTAGAAATTTATTTTGAAATTCCTCTCTAATTTTAAAACACTTAGTATGGATATAACAAGTATTCTAAATCTTCTTAGGGGCCAATGACTTTTATCTCGATCACGTTTTACCCAGTTCACCGTTTCACTTACCCCGTTCACCTTAATCCATTGATTAATTATTTTGTGTTTCGGGGCGCGCTATCTGCAATGTCCATTAATTTCATAAGTGTATATCGTCGCAAATCAGGAGGTGGTGGTGTTCCATCTCTGCTGGAATGTGACACCGTGCGCTGACCTAAACGTCGGCTTGCGGGGTTCCTCCCCCTCTCCTGGTTCACCATCACCGAAGCACGAGACGAGCTCTTAGCTTTTGACTGATCTCTCGGCTTGTGTGTTAGTTTAGAAATTCTGTAAGTGACTCTGTGCGTGTGTGTGTGTGTGTGTGTGTGTGCAAGGGCTAGGGAGATGGCAAGGATGAGGAAGGGAAGATTTCGCGCGGTTCGTGGCCCGTTTGTGTTGTATTGATAAAAGAAATCACGAAAAACTACTCATCAGAAAAAACGGATGCTAGAATTCTGAGCAGCTGAATTCCACCCAGTTATCTGTCAATTGTCGATATTTCGGCACCGTCGGGACGCGAACGGCCAGGACCATTGCAGTGACAACTGTTGTTGCTCTTAGCCGTCCCAGCTGGTGCTTGATTCATTGAGCAAATGCTGAGATCATTCGTTACTTTACATCTGGGCATAAAATTCTTCACCATGCGGGCATTTTTATGAGCTCCCATGTTGTTACTTGCGGGGGTAGTAGGACGTGTGGAATGTTCTTTTGTCAGCAATACAACTAAATCAAATGTTTACTGCGCATCTCGATACAAATATATTTTCTATTACTCGAAAGTTACAATTTCTATTTTCCAACCGGAAGCGGTAGCTCAGTGCATCAACTGATGCCACTGCAGAGCCTCTGACCGGGAAGTCCTAGGTTCGAGTCCTGACGGCGGCAGGATTTTCCTCACTAGCCTTTCAGCTAGGTCGAATTCAGTCGTTGCCTGGAGGAGAATTCTAGCGGCCGGCTGCTCTGATCGGTAGTTTTCGGTGGTTTCTCCGATCAACACCAGGCGAATGCCGGAGCAGTACCCTACGAAACGGGCCACGGACCGCGCGCGATCTTTCCTTCCTCTTCCTTGTCCTTTCCTCTCCCCCATACAAACACACACACACTAACATGCACTACACTACCACATATTCCGGGAGACCAGTCGGGAGCTTAGTGCTTGTCCCGTCTGGGGCGGTGCCCCGCTGGTAGGAGAGTCCTGGTTAGGGGAAAACCCCACTAGCCGACGGTAGGTCGGCGCGGGTTCTCGCCATCCAGCGGGGGAAGATCACCGCCATCTCCCGAGAAAAAAAAACACGCGCTACACTAATGGGACTAATGACCAAAGCAGTTGACGCGCCCGGAAACACGAAAAAACCAAACCAAACCAATCTATTTTCCAAATGTCCTCAACCATGGTCTTTGTTAGTTTTATTTATCATTCAACTATATATAAAATAATAAACGAGAGGGGTAGGAAAATTCAAGCTCAAAATAATATGCGTATATTAAAATTATCTTGTATACCTCAGATTTAAATTTTACTGTTTTTGAAAATAAATGTATTTGTTAAGGAAACAAAGGATCTGTGGAAAATTAACACTTATCTACATTTCCATTTGGTAATACTGTCAAGAAGTGTTTCTTACCAATTCATTTTCATGAATACTATTTGAAAAAAATATGTTAAGCATCAAGCATTTTAGTACCAGCCTTTTTTTCATACTCAATTTCCAGGATGATTTACTTGTATATCCATCACTCATCGAGTGTGCAGTTTCTGTGTGTACAACGAACGACACAGCGAGTACTGTAATGGATGGCTTAGTTTTGCGCTCACTATAGGTACCATTTCCGTACATAAATAATTTTTGCATAAGTATTGAAGTAATCACTGGCAAGTGAACTGGATTAATAGACAACAAGTGATGATTTAACAGCACATACTTTCTCGTATTGCTTGTAAGGGCTACACAATATTATAATAATTGAGCGTGCGAAAGGGTTTCCAACCAGCACCCTTTTTCCACGCTGGGATTTGAACACGCCAGTCACGTTACTCCTACGTCACCAGCCTCCGGTATTAACATAACCTTATCGATGCTTCAAAAACAAAGTTGAACATTATCATTAAAATTTTAGAAAATGCAGATATTTTTCTTAGCATTATTCCAAGGAACTAGTTTTAAAGATGTCCCATAAAACTAGTCTAGATGAGTTTTCATGGCTGCTCTTAGACCTTTTTTTAAGGAAAGTGGCCTCTACGTTGTCTACTTTGGACACTTTAGATTTTACGGTTAGTTTTTTTTCCCAAATGCACTCAATTCCATATGTTATTACAGGCAGGAACTTGGCTTGAAATAGTTCATTGGCGGTGTTCCGCTCCAATCTTCTTTTGTGCTTTGTGCCATTGACAACACGGATTGTACCGTTTTTTGTAATGTGTTTTGTGAAGCATATGCTCGTTATGTGCATTGTAATTTCTAGGTACCGGTAGTGCGTCACTCATTCAATTCTGGTGACTTCTATTGTTGTTTCTTTTCTGAAGACCATCATTTTTATTTTCTTCTTGCATATTTGGAAGTTGTTGTATTTGCACCAGCTGACGATGTCATTCATGGCTTCCTGGAGGTTCTCTATGTTGTCTGCCCCTATTACTATGTCGTCGGCATAGTAATGCGTGCAATTTAATCCTTTTTTTCGAGCTATTTCGGTAGATGTTAATTCGAATAGCAGGGGGCTTAGCTCGTCTCCTTGCAAAACACCATTGGTTTATAATATTGATTCCAATTTCGAGAGTTTATTGTATATTTTGATGTTGAATTTTAGAGAGGAACTTATTAGTCGTGTCCATACATTTTTCCCTAGTGTATCTTTTCGTTTTTATATTATCCATTTTATTCTGGGATCGTCGAAAGTTTTGAGAAATCCAGGAAAATAGTGTACCATTTTCCTTTCTTTTTCGTTTGAGCCCCTTCTACATCATTAATAAGCAGTCGAGTTCCGGAGAAGATCAACAGCAACCCAAAAGCATTACACTATTGTCAAAATAAACGCTGATCGAGAAATATTAGTCTACATAAAACCTAAGCATTCAACAATATGCATAATCCGGTCCCAACAATCACAATCAAACATTCATCGATGAATGAGCTACTCTATCCGTGGTTTTGCTGCTCTTAAAGGTTTTTCAAAAATAAAATTAAAAAAGCCTTTGCTGGCAGGGTATCACCAGTGCATTGTGGAAGCGAAACCAAACAGCAAACTTTGTTCTGCGGCAATTACCACAATACATTACCCTAAAGAATATATTATTTTTGACTTTTTTCCTTTTGGGCATAACCCCTAAAACATTAATTAAATCCAATTGGGTTAGAGACTCATAAATCCTCTAAACGTCTCCAAAATATGCATTTTCCGTAACCGAGAATCCCAATCAAACAGTACTCTAATAAACTAAACCAACTTTGATTTTTGTGCCCGTTTGGTTTGAAATTAAATTAATAATAACAAATGATTTATCATAACAAACTGTTAAACTTCGTCAATTGAAAGAAGAACCTGTATGTCAAAAGAAACTATCAAAATAGTGATCGGAGAGCAACAATTACCATAACAAATAATTCTAAACAACTACATTATTTTTCATTTTTGATTTCCGTCATTACAACTCAAATGCTTCCAAAATCTTCTCACTATTATAAAAATTATGTAGTCCTAGATACAAAAATCCAAATAAAATGTAAACTATATAACACTATTAACCCCTACTCTAACCCCGGATCGGACAACCAAAATAATAAAGTAAACTGGTAATGGAAGTTAAAGTACCCATGAAACATTGATATAGCATCTCTAATGAAATACCTTAACACTATTTGTGTGCTAATAGGTTTCAATGATGTCAAATATAAACAATATCACTAAATGTGGGTATGAACACCCCTATTCTTTCAGAAAACTCGTCATAGACGCTAAATTATCGACTTAAAAGTGTATTATTTACTATCAATTATATCTCTAATAAACTAAGCTAACAGTGATTTGGCGTTCTTACAATGTTCTGGTAAAAAATATATTTTTTTAGCGCCCGAGGAGATATCTCTAAATTTAAAAAATCGTCATGGAAATTAAACTATCCAACACAACTATCTCTAATCTACTTACCACCAATTCATACTCCAATAAACTACACTAACATTGACTTTTGTGCACTTCCGGTTTATCGCACTCAATTTTCGAAAAAAAGTAAGAACAAAAAAATTAATTTGTGTGTATTTGAAAAGAACAAAAGTGCACAATACTCTGGCTGTAAGGAAAACGGATTATGCGGAAGTGGCTTTGCCAGCGTAACGGTCGCGTTTTAAAAGACAAGTTTCGCACAAATTGAAACCATTTATTTGAAAAAAACAAACAAAAAAACAAATGTTGAGTTTCATGTAACAACATATTTTAAAAAGTAATTTACTACACATATGTACAAGATTTATCAACGTTTTCAATATCAGGGATCACAATACAAGTTTTTCTGTCAAAAAATTTCCACTTTTCGCTGCACCATAACTTTCTCTTTACTACGTAAGAACGTCGCGGGCAAGAAAGTAAAAAAACCCGTGTCAGATAAGAATTTGCCAGGAACGTTTTGAAAGAGGAATGGGGTGATTCGAAAACGCAACACTAAAGTTGATGTTGAAATTTCCATTGTATTTATACAAAACTTAATCTGTGAAGGGAACCATGATGTAATGATATTGGGGAGTGTGCTTTTTTGCAGGAGATTATTGACTAGACAACTTATGAGCTCCTGATGAAAGCATAATAATTTTACGCCCTTATCATTTTAGAACAGTAATTGTCAAAGTATTAAATTTTTCATTTCTTAATCTATGTTCCTTCATGTGTCTCTGGTTCATCATTTCTATGAATTTACGAGCAGTAAAAACATGCAGACTTTGACTGAAAGCGAATCGGCACTCTACGTGCTCAAGGAAGGAAGGAGAAATAAAAGAGGTCATCTTCGTCAACATATTGGCTTTATTAAGATAGCCGGCTTTCGACGGCTTTGCCGTCATCGTTAGTCTCGCTGCTGTCGGCAAAAGTCGGATGACTGTGCCGACTTTTGCCGACAGCAGCGAGACTGACGATGACGGCAAAGCCGGCTATCTTAATAAAGCCAATATGTTGACGAAGATAACCTCTTTTATTTCTTCTTATAAGAACGTCAACAGCACCAAATCAGAATTCCCACAATTCAAGGAAGGAAGACCTAACCGTGCACCGACGGACCCTGTCTAGCTGGACAATGTCTGCGAGCGGATGAGAGAACAGCAGGCCGAGACTTGTGCGTAGTGGCACGCGGGGACGAGACCGCTCCGTCCAGAGGACGGCCAGGAATGTGTGATGAACGTTGCGGGTTGCACGTGCACGAGAGGAATTTCTCGGAGAGGTCGGAACGCGGTCGAAGGTTTAGCAGCGAAAAGAAGTAAAAGAGAGAAAAACGATATCCCTGGGATTGAAGAACAGGAGGGGGGGTTGGGAGGGGGGGGAGGAAGGACAAAACGGCGAGGATGGCGAGAACGGGGGAGGGCGGAAGACGAGATCGGGAATCTGGGGCGAGAACGAGATCTGGGGGGATGAGGACGAGATCGTGGAAGACAACGGGGAGTAGAACGATGACGCGGACGGGGACGGGACGGGGACGAGGACGGGACGGGGACGAGGACGGGGACGAGGACGGGGACGAGGACGGGGACGAGGACGGGGACGAGGACGAGGACGAGGACGAGGACGAGGGACGAGGACGAGGACGGGACGAGGACGGGACGAGGACGGGACGAGGACGAGGACGAAGACGGGGACGAGAGACGGACGAGGACGGGACGGGACGAGGACGGGGACGAGGACGGGACGAGGACGGGGACGAGGACG
This sequence comes from Teleogryllus oceanicus, assembly GCA_964035755.1. Lineage (NCBI taxonomy): Eukaryota > Metazoa > Arthropoda > Insecta > Orthoptera > Gryllidae > Teleogryllus > Teleogryllus oceanicus. The sequence continues at coordinate 255,692,660 of CAXIVR010000001.1, read as the reverse complement.
GGGACGAGGACGGGACGAGGACGGGACGAGGACGGGACGAGGACGGGACGAGGACGGGACGAGGACGGGGACGAGGACGGGGACGAGGACGGGGACGAGGACGGGACGGAGACGAGGACGGGGACGAGGACGGGGACGAGGACGGGACGAAGACGGGGACGAGGACGGACGAGGACGGGGACGAGGACGGGACGGGACGAGGACGGGACGAGGACGGGACGAGGACGGGACGGGACGGGACGAGGCCGGGACGAGGACGGGACGAGGACGGGACGGGGACGGGACGAGGCCGGCGCCTGGAGCGGGGAAGCCGCGGGAGCGCCGCCGCTGAGGAATGGCTGAGGGCGGCGTGGGCGGGGGCGCGGCGAGGGCGCCGTGGGGCGCCTCCTGTCGTAAGCGCCGCGCTCCGCCTTCCGCGAGCCTTCCGCCCTCCGCGCTGTTTCCTTTGAGGCGGGAAGTAATTAGCCGGCGGAGCAGCAGATACGCGGCGAGAGGCGCTGAGAGGGAAGGAACCGACGCTGACTACCGCGGCATAAAGCCTTAGACAGCGGCAGCCACAGCACCAGGAGAATTACAATCCCGCGAATTTCACTGTTCAGCCTTTGGAACCGAGGCGGTCTTTGGGCTTCAAGGAATGTTCGCGGCACACCTGCTCAAATGAAAGCAAAGCGTTTGGTAAACAAATGCCATTTTAGTTAATTGTTTTATTGGTTAATGTATCTCAATGTTTTTATATCTCGTTCGTCTACGGAGAAAAGTCGCAATTATATTTTGTATGATCGATTAGCATTGAAAATTTCACGCAAAAAAAGCGCTAACTCGCCTTTAATGTTTCAAATTTATGATTTCTACGACTTACAGATTCTTATAAGATTGTTTACCCACTGCTCTTCTCTTCAAGAAAAAGGTGAAATGCATTTGTTTATGGAATAACTTGATCATTTTGGATAATAGCTTATGGTTTCTAATGATGTTGCCAATGGTACATTTTATATACTTGATCGCAGCTAAAATTAGATAATGCAATTTGATACATTTGATCTTGCCACATTTAAAACGACGAAAGTGTATTTTCTCACTTCAAGGAGATAGAAATCCGTCTCCACATGAACGTGTATTTTCGTACACAATTCGAGAAAACATTTCTTATTTTTCTTATTTTCTAATTTATGGAAGGCGAAAGTTGTATGCCGCGGGTCAATTTTAAAAAACGGAAGTCCTCGGCTCATGATTGACGTTTTATTGGTGAATATAAGGATAAACAGACATGTAATTCAACGCTTAAAGCTTTAACCTAGTGTAATAAATCTGTTGCAGTAGCATTGTAACTATGATAAAGGAAAATAAAATTGTTTAAACCATCGCCTGTTGTAGGTGTTGTATAAGAGGTATTACAATTTATATAGAGGATTTATAGACAGGTATTTATATAGACAGGTATTTACATAGACAGGTGTTTGTATAGACAGGTATTTGTATAGACAGGTATTTGTATAGACAGGTATTTGTATAGACAGGTATTTGTACAGACAGGTACTAGCTGCAATCGAGTTCGCCAACTTCAACCTTCCCATTGAAATGCGTGAAATTGTGAATTCTGTTGACGACTTTTAGTATAGAAACAAATCTGTTCATCCAGTTTATGACATTTTAAAATTACTTACGTAAAAGAGTTAAATAGAAGCAGGCTTCCATGTATTGTGTAGCATCATATTGTAAAGAAATTACAGATAATTGTTGATCTACTACAATAGGAGAAGTCCAATAGGACTGAATATATTTTTAACTCTGAAAACGATAATCAAATAATAACTTCAAACACGTTTCCTACTATTAACTCTTTCAATTGTTTCTTTTAACTGTTTTCTCTCGTCATAATGGGCACTACAATAGCAATAGACATTAGGTCTATGAGAGGGAAAAATCTGTTCAGACTTTTTGCAAACAAATTGGCTTATACTTATCGTTCATATCCAGGATTTTGGTTGAATAAATGAGTTGAATTATACTCTTTGTATTATTGTGATTGTCCAAGATTAGTATTTCATTTTTGTAAGTTTCCACTTATTTGGGACAGTCAAGATTTTTAACAACCAAAGAAAACACTTTTATTACAGATGCACTACAAGAGTATTAACTTTTTTCTTCAGTTGTTAAGAATCGTGATTGTCCCAAATAATAAAATAAAATAGTTAAATTATAGCTTTGAAACTGCACAAGCATCAAAGGAATTAAATGCAGGACTAAATATTTCTCTGTTGAGTCGAGTACCTTAAGATACAAGCGCTTTTGGTTGCGTATTTTTACACAAGTTCCCGGGCGTAAGACATTGAAGTTGAACACTGCGTCTTAGGTGAATGCATATTAAATTTCTCAATAAAATGCAAAGGGGAAGCATCTGTATACACATTTCGAACAAGTTTGTGAATTTCGACCAGCGTTTGTCCTTCTTTTGTTAAGAAATTTATCGTCTCACGAAACTTAAGACTTGCTATGTTTGGATGTCCGGAAGCGTACGGGAAAGTAGACAATTAACACTGCTGCTGGTCCAGGACAACAAATGTGTTTCATATTTCTGTTAAAAATTGTGGATGTTGCATTTTTTCTCACTGACACAATTTTTCTTATTAATAATGGATCCATCATTAAAGGAATTAAAGAAGTTAATTAGTTATTAATTAAGAAGTTAATTAATAAAAATAATTTGAGAAAATATGTACAGAAAACACTTCTCTCCATAGTACGCCTCACACAGTTTTAACTGTTTTTGACGTTAAATAGTAAATAAATAAATATACAGTATTTGAATCAGTTAAGGTTCATCAAAACCAGTCAGAGGAATCTGTAAAGAGATTTGGGTTCACAATCAATAAATATACTTTTAAATGTAACTTATCGGTAACTTTTTAGTCAAACGAAAAAAATTCGACGTAATAATAGTATACGTTATTCATAATGAAGCCATCCCAACGTTTCAGAAACTTTATTTGTGAAGTATCTTATTTTCTTTTGTTAAATTTTCTTCACAATTGACGGGTTAAAACAGATTGCTTTAAGCGTAATAACAGCAAATCAGTAATAATTGTAATAACAGTAAATAATAACTTTAGATAAATTATACTACTAAAAATATATCCTTTCTAAAACGTGAGAGGTCTATTAATATTATTTTTTGAATACAGAATGCAATCATAACCAAAGTGAAGAAACGTCTTCAATATTTTGATAAAGACACATTTGAGTAAAGATTCAGGTGTACGTTTCCTTAACTATTCCTGGTTGATCATTCTAACTTACTTTCTCTGTGGAAAAATCGATACACTTCATAGGTTTTGAGAGCAAATCAAACCCAAAGTAGGCTTGCGTTACCGAAATAGTGGTTTCCAAATCCCCCCGTCCAACAGGAACGTGCATTGCTGAATATTGCACATTCTATGAAACACCAAAATCTGCCAAGAGCGTTTTGCATCACCAATCACTGTTATTAAATTACATTTCATATCCATAAGATTCCTCGTTCAAGTTTATTCCTTATTTTTCCATGTTTCTGTTTGTCATAGAAAAAACAGTAAACTAATGAAACCAAAATGTGTAACACAATATTTTGTGGGTTTACTCTCTTTTTCAATGCTTACTATTTTTTATTCTAGTTTTCTATTAATAATATTAGAAATCGTTCCTGAAGAAGCAATCCTTGAAACACTACCGTCATGTGGGTTGCATTCTTGAAGTTTTAAAAATATTGAAGTTTTCTTCTTTATTCCAATGGGCATAAAATATTACATACGGGTCGACATTAGTACGTTTCAGCGGTTTCAAAATCTTTCCAGTCACGGAACCCTTTATAAGACACTTTTTTTCTACGGAACCCTACTGCGGTCTGTAAATTTCGTGAAGCCGTCCACAACGTACATAATACTCTTCAATGAATCTTTTTGCTTAACCCTGCGGTGGTAAAGTGACTTTTTTAAACAAAAGTGGTAACGTGGGGTGTCTTTAGAACCTGACACTCTTTTCATTATTTATGCTAATTATAAACACTAAATGAATAGAATATTCTTCTTCTATTATTAACAATTTTTACATGTAATTAAACAATTTGTTAATAATTTAGTTGCTATACAATTCTCATAATTTATCAGGAAAGCATCTAACATTACTCTAATTTTTGTTCATTTGTCTACCAGTCTTGTCTCTACGCGTGTTGACACATCAAAGCCTGGGTTTCGTAGCAAAAATTGAAATCTTTTCAAATTCAAAGCACGATGGATAGGATGCCCTGATTTCACAGATCCAGCCAAAATAAGTAGCTCGATTACTGCCTCTATTTCCCCTTTGTCAGTTTACATGGGCTGCGATCATTTTTATTCCTTTCTACATGCATTTCAATTTTGATGTTGGTGTATTTTGTAACTATCAATCACAACCGAATTAATAAACAAAGAAAAATATTCACCTGGTCTCTCGCAATTGCGTGCAGACATTTTTCAGGACGGGGAGAAACGATATTCTGTTCCAGTTTTCAGCAAAAGCTAGCCTTGCTTCCACTCTTTCGTAACATATGAAGTGACCTAAAATGTCATAGCACTCAGTATTAACTTCGCAGGGGTATCCTAACGTAAACATATAGCATGCAATCCGTTCCTAATAGAATTTACGATTCTGAAGATACCTTTGCTAACATATAAGGTAACGTGGGGGTCCCTGGGCACCCGAAATAAAACAACGGCTTGCCACACGTATAAAACTCACTAAAATGGCAAACTGAAAGCACAATAAATATTATGATACAAAAACTGGAATGTACTGAAGCAATGGTCAGGGTAGCCAACGTGGGAAATACAACAAGCGGGAAGAAAGATTCACGGGGTCCCAGAGCCCCCGAGTTATATGCGCTGCCTAGTGTACTGCGTACTTTGCATAACGTAGAGATAGAAAATAAATGGAATTTAAAATTTATTGTTAATTTTGTGTTTTTTTGTTCATGTAAAATTTAGATTTAAAATCGACTTTTAGCTTTTCAAAGAAAATATTACATTAAATCACAAAGAATTGATTTTTCTAAAGGAAACTGCATTTTTAAGTTAGAAGTGATAAATGAAACAGTTTCATTTTTTTGTACTTTTCTTTAAAATCAAGCTTTGCGACAGATGAGTGCGTAAGTTTTATTTTTATACCCAGGTAAACTCAATTTTTGAGAATTCTCATGGAATCCGAAAGTTCCGCGGTGCCGTTTGGAAACGACAGCTTCTCTATTCACTGTACATAAGTCGTAATAGATGTAGGTAGGTATGGGCAGAGTTATGAAGTCTTATCTTCTTCTAAATCATCCAGACGGTTGTGACTGTGCTGAGTGACATCTCTGAGAATATTCTAAATATTACCGAAAACAATATATAATTTTTAGGATACAAACGAAGAAAAATGTAAATTGGCGACTTGACAGAATAGGGATGCAAATGATAACCCGTACTGAGGGCTTCCCCGATTTTAGGCCGTCAGAACGACTTACAGTAAGTAATCTCGCATTACTAGCTGGACAACAAAATAGTTTTTCATTAACTGGACAGTACAGGATAGCGAATTTGGCACACAGAACCATCTTTTGTTCTGAACACACATTTGAACAGAATTTCCTCCACACGACAAATAAAATTGTGTTATCCGATAACATTTCTTTAAAAAAAGTTACCATGACTTCTACCACAACCTTCGTATTAATTGTAACATTAAATTATAATTTCATTTTCCTTGCCGTACGTTTTATTTATTTACTAGTGAAATATGTCCTAGTGAAATATGAACTAGTGAAAATAGTGTAAATACAGAAAAATGGAAAAGGTGTCTCAGAGGGGCTTAGAAATGAATTTGCTTTCCTCTTGTTTTACGCTGCGCAAGCTTCTGACCACCTGAAATGATTTCTCTTGGATTTCTTGGGGACGAAAACCAACATAACAAGGAAAGAACCTAATATTTTTTCCCGTAACACATAAAATCATTAATAATTGCTGAACATGTAGAATCCTGCCTGTGTCTACGCTTGCTCAATACAAGGAGCACGAAATTACAAACGAACACACTCGTACGTCAAGTAATACAATATAAAATGGCTCAGAAATATTTTCAATGTCTCATGGTTTATTTCAAACACTGCTTCACAACTCAAAAGATCTACATGAAGAATATAGTAAACCAGATCCCGTCACTTCTTTACTTCTTTCTTCATCACGTTTCCCTCATCCCTTTATACACAGCAGAAAGAAAGGACTCTGTCCTCTATACATTAACTTTCCGTATAATCAGGAGAACTCTTTCGATTCGACCAGTCTTTCTAATGACTAGCCTTCTTAAAATAAATTCAGCCTAACATTTTCATGTCTACTGTATATCCATTACTGTCAACCATTACCTTTCCACCACCTGTTACCCTAACTGTCAGTTTCAAAGAAGGAAGAAAAATTCTTTTCCCTCACCACCTTTGTATTATTCAAGCATAAAACATCGAGCGCTCGCGGCTCGTTCTGTGTAGGGCTGAAAGTTATTGTAATTTTTCATCTCTCTGAGAAGCTTGTAAGTTCAGCAGAAATAATGTTTAAAAAAACACATTTTTTATCAAGCCTGTTGACATCACTATCTTTACTGACGTTTCTACAGAAATCAAAGTTGTCCGTGGTATTAAATCAAAATATTAAAGTCGTTTCTTCTTATTACGAGAATTATTCAAGTGTATTTCTTCGTGTTTATCACTTATTCGCTATTACCTCATCTCGCAGTAATTTCTATAGACGAAAGGAGAAGTAATGTATTCATTCTTTAAAATGAAATTGTTGTAACCAGTGTATCGGAAGTACCGATTTGGTCCTTCATTAGTCTTCTCGTCAGAATGGTAGTCAATTACAATTATTAGTGAAATTATTTTTTGGAATATACGATGCATTTTACGAGTATTTATATTACAACAATAAAGACTACGAATATAAAGAACAGTCACTTCTTCTTAAGGCGATATTTACAACGGATCCACTATCATATTCTGTTGACAAAAACATATTTGCTAGAACGGTCACATCGAAAAGAAAGTTATTTTCGATATCTTGTGTGTACCCAGACACGAGTTTTCGACCTCTCCGAGTACCGAGTTTTCGACCTCTCAGGTCCTATGCTCACTGTGAGAGGCCCGATAACTAGATTTTTTTCTAATTTTTTCTGTAACTCTTTGACCTTGCGTTTTGCAGAAAAACATCAATATTTAATCGGATAATAGAATATAATACCCTACCGATAATTTAATCGGATAATATTAAATAGGATAAAATATCCTACTTCTATTGTGCAAAACATTTATTTCTAAAGCAATCGCCAAGCGAACTACAACTTTTCAACAAAACACAACTAGAAAAATCAGTTTTTACATTTTTCGAAAACACTCATATTTATATTATAATCAAATTACACTAAGAGAAATAATGATCACATATAGTAATATTATTTATCTCACCGGCAAGGAAAACATTGCCCCAGAAATATCCACATTACCGAAATTCTTAATACAGAATGATTCAGACCTCGAAGCTCATACAGGACCCTGTCATAAAGTACACTAAATTATTCATGTGTGCAAAAGAAAATAATGTGAACCCTATTTAAAATTTTGAATTTTTTTCATTAGTCATTTTTTCGCATAAATGTAACACAAATCTTACATTAAATATTGTTACATGTTGCTATTATTACCTAATTATCAATTAAATATGAAAGGAGAGAGAAAAAATTAATTAAGTGTTATTTTAGATACTTTCCGCACCACCGGCTGGGGTGGTGCCCCGTTGGTGGCAGGTACTTGGTTGGGGGAATTCCCACTAACTGACGGGCATTTCGGCGCTGGATAACACCATCCAGCAGGGAAAGCTCACCGCCACCTCTCGAGGAAAAAATCTGCACTACACTAACGGAACTGATTACCTGAGCAGTTGACGCGCCCAGAATCACTAATCAATCTTACAATTCTTCGTGCTTTACTATATGTTGAAATATGGCCTTTCTTGTCGCATACTTTCACTGTTACGTAACTTCTATCTCTTTCTCTACTACTTCTCCATTTTCCCAATGTATTTTTATTTATAGCTTTATTTATCTAACATGTGAAGTACATGTAGGGTTGGTCGCAATAGAAGGGCATTCAATAAAGCCTTACGTTATATATTGAAAAAATTGTTAATTTTTTACCAACAAGATTTCAATGTATCAATGCAATTTGAACGGATTAGAGGAGACACTTTCCTTGTATTTCGTATTCCTCTTTGGTACGAATATACGAGGGTGAGTCAAATGAAAACAGGAATTTTTTTTGAGCTTCTGCATTACAGAGTTGGAACAAGTACACTATTTTTCCATGTAATCCTCCTGCTTTGTGAAGCATTTCCGCCACCGAGGTGGTGCATGCAGCCACGTGTGTGGCTGGTTGTGATGGACCCAGGTTTCGTGTGTGGTTGGTTGTGATGGACCCAGGTTTCGTCTCTAGTCACAATCCGCTCCAAAAAAGGGTCACCTTCAAAATCATAGAGGTGCAGCAGCTCCTGGCAGGCATCGACTCGCCTCTTCTTCATTTCGGGCGTCAATCGAAGATGAACCCATCTTCCGGTCACTTTCCGGTATTTCAACTCATCATGGACAATGTGCTGAGCAGAGCCATGACTGACCTGTAATTCCATTGCAATGTCATCGATGGTGACAGTCTATCCTGCAGAATCATCTCCGCCGCTGCAGTCGCCTCAGCTGTTACAACACGAAATGCCTGGCCTGACCTCGGCGCATCCGCCATACTTGTGCCCCTGCTCAATTTCTTACATCATTCGTACACCGATTACATGAAGCCCCATACTATGCTAAGATGCTTCAATGGATTTGTAGCGGTAGCTCACTGCATCAACTGATGTCACTGCAGCGCCTCTGACCGGGAGGTCCTAGGTTTGAGTCCTGACGGCGGCAGGATTTTCGACACTAGCTTTTCAGGTAGGTCGAATTCAGTCGCTGTCTGGAGGAGAATTCTAGCGGCCGGCTGCTCTGATCGGTAGTTTTCCGTGGTTTCTCCGATCAACACCAGGCGAATGCCGGAGCAGCACCCTACCAAACGGGCCACGGACCGCGGGCGATCTGTCCTTCCTCTTCCTTGTCCTATCCTCTCCTCTTACACACACACTTACACTAACGTGCGTCACACTATCACGTATTCCAGGAGACCGGTCGGAAGTTTAGAGCTTGTCCCGGCTGGGGCGGTGCCCCGCTGGTGGGAGAGTTCTGGTTAGGGGGAAACCCCACTAGCCGACGGTAGGTCGGTGCCGGATCTCGCCATCCAGAGGGGAAGATCACCGCCATCTCCCGAGAAAAAGAACATACACTACACTTACGGGACTAATTACCAACGCTGTTGACACGCCCGGAAACACGAAAAAATCAATCAATCAATGGATTTCTAAATATTTCGTGCTTTTACTGTGTAGGAAACGTTGCTCGCTGCTCTTCTTTGGTGCATTCTAACAGAGGCCGCCGTATTGGAAACTCCCGCATGGCGCTGTTGTGTGGCGTAGGAATGCGGGACCAACGCCATTGATGGCGAAAGAGTCCTCGTGCATGCGTACGGGTTCTGATTATAATGGGAGCGGTTTTCGTTTTTCCTGTTTTCATTTGACTCACCTACGTACTTTTCCCGTTGCGATATCTTGAGAACATCAAGGCCGCCTACTTCTAGATCTTCCGTGAAGAGAATCGTTAAGGAGCTGCAATATTTTCATAAAAAATTGAAAAAGACTGGAAAACATTTGAGAGTAACATTTGCATCCAGAAACTTGTAGAAGATTGAAGTAGAAACTTTTTAGGTTTTAGTTTCCCAGCAAGTCAAGGATTACGTGAAATTTCAAATAAAGCGGAATTAGGAGATGTTGATAAATTGCGTTAATGTGAATCTTACCATCAGACATCGCATTTGGCTGCCAAGAAATTAAATGCATGGATTGTTTATGTGTGTATTGTAAAATTTCATTCATTTTTGATCGAAATTTCATTAATTTCGATCTAATTTGGAGAACCGTTTTAAACAATGTTATAGAACGGCAGGAAACAATCAGCGTCATCGTAGTATATTATAATTCCAAGAGGGAATATTTTTTATCTTCCGCCGAAGCGACTTTTTGACAGGAGAACCACCGATCACTGCGTCTACGCAATTTCATCCGTGATGCGGGGATGTATTATGATGATATTCAATTCGTTTCAAAATGCAATGGTATCTCATTGCCACAGCTGTGGAGCAATTCATTCGCATTCGTTCGCTTCGGAAAAATATTTTCGACTATTTACTTCTAGACATAGTTATTTCAGATTAATATATCAAGTATTCTGCAGTCGAGGCCGCTTAAAGCGGGAGATCTAATAAATAGCTCCCATTTCATTGTTTTATAAAAGCAGCTCTTTGCCTGTATAATTGACAATGTGTGTGTGTGTGTGTGTGTGTGTGTGTGTGTGTGAATTTTCACCATGCTTTTGCAATTAACAAGATCATATGAAGAAGAAGAAGAAGAAGAAGAAGAAGAAGAAGAAAGCAAAACAACTTTCAAAAAGTTTTCTTATGTTTATTAATTGCATTAATGGAATGAACATTAACATACGATTTTTTATTACCTTCATCAAAAGAAGAAGAATTACTAGACCCTCGAACTTCAGGCACTAAAAAAGTTAAAAATATGCATGCATCCATGCACTTAAATTTCGCAACATATGCACTTAAAATAGTCAATATATGCGCTTAAAGCTACGAATGTGCGTTAAACAAAAATGTAGTTAGCAACAATTAACATTTATTTATAGGTTATCTTCATTTTACACTGTAGTACAAAACACGCACAATAAAAACATATTTTCATACATTAGAATAAAAAATGTCCAGCGAGAGAACCAATAGCATTGTTAAAGATACCGTAACATTCAGCCCAGTTCTCTAAGTTCTTGCACACGAATGAACTTACAGGAAATACATCGATTCAAGTGAAAAGAATCTTATCAGAACACTGTAGGAAATGTATTGATATAGTAGCATTGGCATGGTTTAATTCACTTTTTTTTAAAGAGAAATACACGAAAATATCAACCTTCGACACACTTCTTCACAAAAACCTGGAATATATGCTCTTAAATATGCCACATACATTAAATATGCAGTTAGAAAAAATCTAAGAAATATGCATATATGCAAAATAGAAATGGGCCAGATTTGTTTAATTTTTGGTGATAAGTAAATTTATATTCACTTCCTTTCGATATGGCGCAATCAATAAAAATTTGCAATTGCTAATAATTACAGTAAAACCCTTTGAAACCCCTTTAAAATCCTTTGAAAAACCACCCCTTATTAAACGACCACGCCTCTCAATGACTGAGCATTTGCGCGATTTGACCTTTGTCTCAGGTTCATTCCCGAAGAACTCGGAGGGCGTGGGAATTCCGGAAATCATGTAACAATAAACCGTGGCCACTGATATGGTATCATGGCTGCTTGCTGTTTCAGTTCCATTTTTTCTAATGTGACGGCCAATATGAAAGTAACCTAACGCATAATTCTTTGAAGCAACGAAGCCTGCCTTACTTTACTTACCTGGTAGAACATTCGTTGCGGATGTTGGCAGTATCAGAAGTCAGAGTTATCAGCTTGCCCCGCAAGATGCGATAATTTGGCTTAGGCCCGGGTTTTCAAATGCATTTAAAGAGGCCAGGTAGCAACTTAATTGCTCCATAGGATGTGGTTTCTTGGCGAGGTTTTCCTGCTTCGAGGGTAATAATGATCTGAGCATATTTCCGCGATTGTGGGAAGTACCCTAGACACAGTATTGCGTTGGCCGTTATAATGACGAGGTGTGGTGCTTTTAGGGTTTTACGTTTTATATTATTCTACCAGTAATTGAATTATAACCAGGTGCTTTGCTGTGATGAAACGTTGTGAAGATAATCGTTATATCCTTCGAAGTATACGGTGTTAATAGAGGAGACACCTGAGAAGGTGAGCTTAGGCCTTAGTATTATTCTATAATGCTTTCTTCGTCAATAACTTTTTGCGCACAATGATAACTTGCTGGAAAGGGTTAATCACATTAATTAAATGCTGAGCAAAGCTTTTTCAAGATTATTTTTCCCCAGATCCCGACGTATCTGATGGGTGGTTCGTGCTGTTTTTGTATTTTTAGTATATTTGTAACCTTTCAAAGGGTGCTCATTGGTTGCTTAGGGTGAGATATTATTTAAATAAATATATATCCAGATAAAATCATATTCCTTTTAAGTTTCTGGGCAGAATTATTCATCCAATTTTTGTTTTCAGGTGTCCTGTTATTTTGCCAAATCGTAATCTCTTTAGTGCTATTTTCTATTTTATTTACTGTGGTTATGCATTTGGTTTTGAACTCTCATTTTAGAGAGGTTCACTCTACTTTTTTGATACATTGTTATGTATTTGATAGCGTATCTATAACATCATTCGTTTTCAATGAAACATTTGTCGGAATATTCTCAAAAATCCATTGTTGTAATACCTGTCAGTTGGTGTGCCTATTCGAAAAGGTTGGAGTTGAAACTTGGGCGAGGCAACATGCTCCAAAAGTCATTGTGACAGGAGAGTAGTCACAACTCAAATGAAACCACTGTTGAATATCGAAATGAATGCATCATTCCTTAGGAATGAATATGTGTAACAGATCTGGAATTTTATTCATATCTTTTGACCAATATATTGGTGCATCACTGCATAGAACGTTGTAATTTGCGTTCTCAATCGCTTTTAGGAGTACCCCGACTCGCTCCGAGGCTCCCGTCCAGTGCCTGCGCTCCTGAGGCTGGCCTGCTCCGGAAGGTGCGCTACTCAGTCGCGAGGCCCATTTAAACATCCCATATATAAATTACATTTGTATAAGTAACACCATCTATATCTACACGGGTTTCATGCGTTAGATGTATATTCGTAACTCCTTATACAAAACAATGGCGGTGATTTTGGAGTCTGGTTTTCATTTTCTCTCATAACACACTTTTATTTGTAACACGAGTATTTTCACTTTCACTTCGAACACTGAACACGTTCTTAGATTCAAAGATTGGTTGCGAGTCACTTGTACTAGGTCGCTTTTTGTTTCTGTAGGAAACCTCATTGTACAGCGGGCGCAGTGCTATCTGAAGAAGACTACCTGGTCGGTTTCGCGTATTTTACACCCACTTTTTCTGTTTTATATACGTTTGTTCGTTGCTCACATTCTACCATATTCATGCATCGACGAGCACACAAAACACAAACGTGCATATAACACGACACAATGAACACGCGTCAACACGAGCATTGCTGTGGTACACTCCAATACGTAAGTTATGAAATCTTACGAAGCTGCTGAAAGTTAGTATCCTTCACACAACACACTCATGAATATCATTGTCATGCGTAGTATAGCTGCATGGAGTGTAAGAAAATTAAGCCTATTTCCAGTGTATTACACTAGCGAAATGCAATCTTTGAGTTTCGTGATGAAGAGTGAATTCCGATTGAACCATTCTGGAAAAATTTAAGTTTCATAGAGTGGGCCCTTAAAAATACAGAATTTACTCATTTCCTGCTAATACGAAAACATTCGGTCAAATTGTTTATGATTTATACCGACAGAATGTGTTCCGTTTGTGTATCAGAGACGAAGGTAAACAATTTCGGTCCCATATATAATGCAGCAACCACGTATAACATACTTTGCTTCTATGTGCGGAAACACATAACACGACGCATGTAATGTTTCTCCTTCCATGTTTACATTTCCCAAGCGACGAGGAATCGGCAACCTAAAGAGTTCTTCTCATCGACCGAGGAACGATACAATGTTGACACTGGAGTGTTTGTTACAGTGTTTAAGCCAGTTTTCTGCCTTCTGTTACGCGTTTTTTAGAGCATGTTTTACTTCAGAAAGCCTCTGTTGACCACACTCGAGCCGGGCAGTAGGCAGAGACTGTAAATCCTGTATTTCGCCTGTAAACATGTCAAAAAAATACAAATTAACCCCTCGTTTTCTACCAGTTTCTACTCACTTTTCATTGTATCATTGATATAATTTGACATTTCAAATGACGAGCATTCTATCGAAATGTGTTTTTTCTCTTCCAACGCGTCCGCCCTGGTGATGGAGTGCGCTTGTGGCAATGTTTGCAGGAGGCGCGCCGGCCCGCTGTGAAGTCGCGAGCGCCGCCCCGCCCCGCCGCCGCCGCCCCTGCCGCCACCCCGCCGCTGCCGCCCGACGCCGCCGGCCGCCGCGACGCGCCGCAGGAGCATGCGCGCGCCGCAGGGCGACCGCCCCCGGCGCCGGCGCGCCGCCTCGTCCACCTGAGCCTGCCCATGGCTCAGTCGTCCCGTCGCAGCCGAGTAAGTGCCGGCGCCCCGCCCCCGCCCCGAGCACAACGGAGGCAAACGCTGAGAACGTGGCGGAAAGTCGTTTAAGTCCCTAAATAGTTCGTCTGCTATTTGCCGCCTTAAAAATGAGCATTTACAACTGTCAGTACAAGCAGCTGACTATTCAAACTTACTCCAGCCTCTCTTGAATGGCGAGTCGCATACCGCACGTTGAAAGGCTGCACTTTTCATATATTTTACCGTGCAAAATATTCATTAGTTTCTAGTACTTTGACTTACATTTGCACGGAAGAAACTGATAAAAATAAGTATATTCATTGTTATATTATTTAAAAAATGAAAATAGCTTGTAAATTGTCTATGATGCATAAGTCGAATGTCCCACATAGTTCTGCCATAAAATGACTTTTCTATAACTTAAATCATAATGGAATGCATTACTACAAATTCAAGTGAACGTTTTTAATATTAATTTTTCTTCAATTAGTTATCATTTTTGTGTATTCGAGACATTAAGCATTCCGCTGCTGTTAGTTCTGCATTCTTGAAATAATTGTTTATATTCTTATTGTGTTAGTATTATTCATAAAATAGTATCGACAAAAGTTTACTCGAAAACCGAGTCGCGTAGAAACATGGAAGACGTTTTTAAGGCGCTTGCCTTCTTCAGATCCGCTAATATCAAACATCCGAAAGTTGCAGAATAAACCTAATAATGCCTAAGATCAACAGATCATGAGGCTATTGCATTGTTAAAAGCGCCTTCTGAGATGATTTCAGTTTCTCAGCTGACAATAGTAGATCAGATGAATCATTTCATTCGTCTGATGATGAATATTGTGGTATATGTTTTAATGTACATGTTTAAGTATTTAAACTAATTTTTATTTTCCAGTATTTTGTGTACATAATTATTCACAATCAAGTACTTCAATAACCCTTGTACATCTTTTTTTATTATACATAATTTTTGTTAAATCTGCCATTTTTTACATCTGTCTCAAAGTTATCCAAAAAATGACATTAAATAAAGAATCTGACCTAAAAAACTACAAATGCCGATTTCCATTGATATAACATTTTCTACATTTAAGTTTCCCATATTGTATCCGCTATTTTTGGGGGTAAATGTCAAATTTGAATTTAGCGATCCCCAAAACTCTATTGTACAGAAGTTTCTGAAAAAAGGATGTTTTGGACTTTTCTCCGCGTCTTCGGCGTTTGGCACCATTGTGCGGCGTCCATTCTAGCAGAGGCCCTGCGGCGCGCGCGCCTGCACGCCAGACACAAGGCGGCTCTCAAAGTGCGCCCTTCAAAGCGGCCTGTTCTTTTCTGGAGAATTACTGACAAGATACCGAAACAATATGCAGAAAGGCAAGCTGAGTGAATTTGAAAGAATTCTGAACCCATAGCATAATGACCTCAATTTTGTATTCAATTCATTTAAATGATTTAAAATATTTAAATAAAAAATGTTCATTTGAAGTTTGAATTGAGAGACCCAAAAATTTGGTGGCTTTAACATCAGTCAATGGCACGTCGTAATGGATTTGCTTGAACTGCTTTGAAGCAGTTTTCCCTTCGTTAACTATTATTTTTTATTATGGAACCAATAGATAGATAGATAGATAGATATATAGATAGATAGATAGATAGATAGATAGATAGATACATATGGGATAGATTGGACAGAAATGGGTTAGATAGACAGATAATTTAGGATACGTTAGACAGATACGTTAGATAGATAGGTGGATTATATATATTAAACGGATGGGTAGATTAGATAGGTAGATAGATATAGAGAGATTTATTCTACCTAAAATTTAAAACCTGGCGGTAGATTTCTAAAAAGTTTAAAAATGCACAGCAAACGTGTATCGTAACACACATTAGAAATACTATACAACGCAAGGCGCTCAACACAAATTCATTCAAATTCGCCACACAATTTTAATATTTTCTCTGAAAACATTAATGCATACCTACTACATATCATTTACTGTGGTTCATTCTTAAGAAGCACTACCCAACACTGATAATCCACACATGTGCAAAAGCAACAAACTTAGCTCTTTAAAAAATATACATACATACATACGGGCATGTAACCACGTGTGCCCACTCCACTCACACACATACACGCTCATTCATTACCCCAATGCCTTTCAAATACTCACATATCTCAACATTAGCGCACAGAGTAATGGCCTCCCAACGTAGTCACCTAACATGAACGTACACTAACGTATCCTATGACTGCTTGTGCTCTCGAACACACACGCACGGATTCGCGCCCACGCACTCGATTCACTTCATACATGCTTCAATAAACAGTTTTTACCGATAATCACCTCATTCCAGCCCCCTCAAAAGAACACGACAATAACCTATAGTTTACATAGTATTTTTTCTTAAATGTATTCACACCTTCGCTACAAGTTACCAGTTCAAAATGCTTCCGTAGATAAATTGTTCCAGTCGTTTATTGTATGATTTACAATGTATAATTTCCCCGAATCAGGTCGCTGGGTTCGTGTGCGAATTTTGATATTATGATTCCCTCTACGTCGGTTTGAGTAGTCTATGTAGGTCCATCGCAGTGAATTCTACATACGCATTAAACAATGAAGTCACAAAAGACAGTACGAACTGATCACTCGATTATGTCCCATAAATGTTCGATGTCGGGCGAGCAGAGTGGCCAAATCATTCTCTCAAATTTTCCAGAATGTTCTTCGCGAACATTTGCGGTCGCGAATCGCGAACATTTGCGGTCAAGTGTGGTGGTGATATATTGCATTGTCATCCATAAAAATTCCATCGTTGTTTCGAAGCATGAAGGTCATGAATGGCTACAAATGGTATCCAAGTAGCTGAACATAACCATTTTCAGTCGATCAGATCCAATCCAATTCATGTAAAAACAACCCGCACGATTATGTAACCACCACCAGCTTGCGCAGTGCCTTGTTGACAACTTGGGTCCGTGGCTTCGTGGGGTCTGCGCTACACTGGAACCCTACCACCAGCTCTTACCAACTGAAATCGGAACTCATCTGTCCAAGTTACGGTTTTATAGTGGCATAAGGTCCAATTGATTTGGCCACAAGCCCAGGAGAGGCACTGCAAGCATGTGCTGTTAGCTATGGCACTCGAGTTGGTATGCGGCCATAGCCCATTAGAGTCAAAGTTCGCCGCACTGTCCTTTTGGATACTTTCGTCGTAGGTTTCACATTGATTTCTGATGTTATTTCACGCAGTTTTGCTTGTCTGTTAGCATTGACAACTCTACGTATTTGACAACGACATTGACAACCTTAACCGTCGTCTCAGGGAGGAGGTGAAGTTACTCACCCGGTGAAATGCCAGCTCAGTTGGACGACAGTTGATTATATATATTAAAAAAGACATGGATCAGGATAATGGATACTCTCCACTCGGAGGTTCACGAAATCACTCAAATTTGAATCACTTTTAACACAATACTATAATCTCCAATCCCGCACATACATTGAATACATAAATGAATACACATATTCATAAAAAAGAATAAACACCTTGAAAATAAACAACCTTACAACTAATACTTTTGCTAAATACAGGTTTGTGGCTAACTAGCAATCTGCCAGCAAAGTCCTATATTCTTTATAACATTTGACAAGAAAAAAGTTTCAAACAAGTCCTTGTATACTAGTTACTCTTCTCTGAACCCGATTACATTGATTTCCAAATACACTTATGAACTTGTTTTAATTAACACAAATAAATACTTTGGTAAATTTTTCAAAAATTAAAATTTAAGAATGATTGATTCTTGATTCAGAACAATGTTTTAAAAACTCTCCACACGCGATATCGAATTTTTCTACGTCTTTTCCTGACCTACAGAAACTCTGATCAAAAGTCAAAAATAAATTATTCCATCTGGAACGTTCTTACTTGACAATATACATATTTTTTCCTACGGAGTAGTCTAGTTGAAACGGCCTCGCGTCGTCTCCCAGCAGCTCCGTGATGTCTCCTGACCTTGAAGGGCCGGATCGTGTCCGTTATAAAATGTGTTGCCGGGCCGTCGCGCGTTGGCTTGGGTAGGGATTCGTCCAAGAATTTTACCCAAATGAAATGAAATCCGCAACGTAGTAACGGAACAGAACGTCAAGACAGATAAAAAAACTGGAAAAGATAAAGAGACAGAGTATTTGCTATCGTCTGTAAAATCGTACGAGCTCCTCACTTCTCTGCTCTCAATAATTTATGCAAATACTACTCTTGATTATATTCATAATTAGTCTATTATGTTTAAAATAATCAGTTTACCTATTCTATTGTCTTCTCCGAAGAGTTTTTCTGGCGCTATTCGGAAACGAATGCTCGTAACGGTACTCTCTCGTAGTCCGACTTCGCTCTACGTCTTGCCTTTTCGACGGTTCGCTTCCGAAAGACTGTTGTCATGCAATATGACGACTTCCTTCCTTTCTGCTAAATAAGCGAACTCTCCTGTTACATTTTTGCACTACCTCTTTTGTTTTTGGGCGCAGGTTGAAACGCGTTTAAACACCCCTCTGGACACAGACGAAGGATGTGACACGTTTTGCCTGATTGGTGGGGAAACGGATGGTCACAGTTTACTCCTCTGCTCTCGGTCATTAAGTGAAGGCCGTCGGCCACTGCGTTGTCTATGATGAGAGGTTATGCCTAAAAGAAGGTATTCTCTGCACACTCCTGACATTGTAGATCTTGGGGTATTGAATTTCATAACGATTTCCGTAATTGAATGTCCTATGTGTCTAGTTCCAACTACCATTCCGCGTTCATTCTGTTAATTCCCGTCGTGCGGCCATAATCCCTTTTTAATGTGAATCATTTATGTGCTAATAAAAGCTCTGTCAATGCACTGCCCTTTTATACCTTTTGTTCGGGATTCTACTGGCATCTGTATATTTGCATATTACTATCCCACAACTTTTGTCACCTCAGTGTATAAAGCGCCAAGTTTAGCCACTTATCTGTGATTTGAAAGAGGCATGAATTCTTTGTGAGCAAGTAGGTTAATTTAGTGCCTCTTTTCTGAATTTTGTCTAGCTCGTGAATTTAGCCTAGTCGAAATAGATCCCAGAATACTATCCCATATTTTAAAATACGGCCTACAAGCAAAGTGTATGTTAGCGTTTAACCCTTGTTATTGACCTTCGTTCGTATTATATTAGAAGAATCTAAGGCTTTCCACGACTTTTTTCACATTGCAATTTATCAGATCTCTCCAATTGAATCTCTCCACACTTTTTACTTAACCACTTAAGTTACGTTACGTAAACGTAACATAACTACTTGAGTTACTCATAAACTTCGCCCAGATCTAGTAAAATAATATACTTTTCGAATTTGTAGGGTTTATTTTCATGTTATTTATCCGTGCCAATTTTTCTCAGCGATCTAAGTTATTTGGCAAGGATCCGACATTTTTCGCGTTCCCATCATTTCTATAGATTACACAATCATCAGCAAATATTCGTAGAAGATTCAACGCCCTCGTAGGTGACATTTACGTAAGCCAGTGACAAGAAAGGTCCTAGAACACTCCTCTGCGGGGCACCCGAGGTTACATTTGATTTTAATTTCCATTAAATAAGGTCTGCCTTAATTTTTACTCTCTAGGAACGCACATTAAGTAACACTATTATTCAAAAAAGAAGTCTATGATCCTCTAATTCTATGACTCAAAAAACTTTTAAGCTTTTGCAATTTCCGAAAAATTAAAGTTTTCAACAAACATGAGATCTGCAACGTCCTGCAATGGAACTATTTTTTTGAAAATTTGGTAAATGTCCAGAGGCATTGTGTAAAGTACCCCCAAAAGTAAAATATCGGTTTCAAATTCAAGGGGCAGCAACATTAGCCAGATACATTGGTGTACATCAATTTTGTAGAAAATTGGTCGAATATTTTAGCCGCTAACGTTGTCCACAGACGGACGGGTAGAGGCACAGACAGAAGTTTTGCCATCATTTGATTTTTCGTCATCAAGAACCCACAAAACATGTATTTTGGCTACACCACGTGCTACAGGATTTTTTTCTAAATTTAGAAACTGGACACTTTTTCGTTACCAGCGCATCATTACATAACATTCTCTCTACTCGGTAGCAAAACGTAAAATTCTTAATGTGGAGTTAGTATCAAAACATTTATAAATATTGGTCCTCTAGGCTTACTTACTCTAATAGGTTGTGAAGTGAGAATCCACATTTCATGGATCCTCGATACCGAAAATCAATTGCCAGGCAAACATGTCTTTCCGTCGGTCTGTCTTTCCGTCGGTCTGTCTTTCCGTCGGTGTGTCTTTCCGTCGGTGTGTCTTTCCGTCGGTGTGTCTTTCCGTCGGTGTGTCTTTCCGTCGGTGTGTCTTTCCGTCGGTGTGTCTTTCCGTCGGTGTGTCTTTCCGTCGGTGTGTCTTTCCGTCGGTGTGTCTTTCCGTCGGTGTGTCTTGCCGTCGGTGTGTCTTTCCGTCGGTGTGTCTTGCCGTCGGTGTGTCTTTCCGTCGGTGTGTCTTTCCGTCGGTGTGTCTTTCCGTCGGGGTGTCTTTCCGTCGGTGTGTCTTTCCGTCGGTGTGTCTTTCCGTCGGTCTGTCTTTCCGTCGGTGTGTCTTTCCGTCGGTCTGTCTTTCCGTCGGTGTGTCTTTCCGTCGTCTGTCTTTCCGTCGGTCTGTCTTTCCGTCGGTCTGTCTTTCCGTCGGTCTGTCTTTCCGTCGGTCTGTCTTTGTCTGTCTGTCTTTCTGTCGGTCTGTCTGTGTCGGTCTGTCTTTCCGTCGGTCTGTCTTTCCGTCGGTCTGTCTTTCCGTCGGTCTGTCTTTCCGTCGGTCTGTCTTTCCGTCGGTCTGTCTTTCCGTCGGTCTGTCTGTGTGTCTGTCTCTGTGTCTGTCTGTGTCTGTCTGTTCTTCTTTGTGTCTGTCTCTATCTGTCTCTCCGTCTCTATCTGGTTCTCCGTCTGTCTCTGTCCGTCTCTCTCTCTCTCTCACTCTCTCTCTCTCACTCTCTCTCTCTGTGCACGTTAGTGCCTGAATTGTTGAGATTATTTTTTCCAGAAATGGAATTTACGCGCTCGAACTTCACGAACTGGAATTTTCTGTGTTTGAAACGGATATTTTGATATTTTGGGATACATTACAAGAAGCTTCATTTTCCACTTTTCCTCATTAAGGCAAAGGATTCTACAAATGTCGCGTGTCTCATTTTCGTTGAAATCTGTGAATTTTTGAAACAGTTCGAGAGGCATATTCTTACAACTATATTGTAGACTCCCCCAGAATGAAATCAACTCTTCAAAGTCAGATCTTTAAACCAAGTCATGTAGTGCAAGTTTTTGAAAATACGAGTAGTTTTGGCGTAATTTTGCGTGAAGAATGTGCAATTTGAAACAAAATTGCAAATGCAAATGTTCACCATCTTTTAAGAGTCGGAATAGTATGATATTGCTCTAAGGCTGGCGGTGTATTCGTAATGTGAAGGAGCTAGTTAACTTTAAGATCAGCGAGTTTGTACCATCGTGGAGAAACACTATTTGCTGGTTGGAAACACATTTGCAGGTTCATATAGTATTGTCATATTGAGTAGCCATTATAAATAATGAGATAAAGTATGTGCTATTATAGCAGCACTAGTTTTCTTTTAAAATGATACACTTCTCCTTATAGTTCATCACTCTGCGTTTTTAACTGTTTTGACGTTAAATGAAAAAAACAACAACGCGTTAATAGCTGAAGCGCCTGGCACGAACCGCTACGTATTACTCAAATCTTGTTTTGCTTGGCGAGAATCAATGGTTTCCACGAAGTAATTTTATGCTGGTCCTCTGGCGTTATAAAAATGAAGTTTGAAAAACCCGTAATATTTTCGGAAAAAATACACGAATATAAAAATATCGTTTAGTATTTTTTAAATTATTCTCAAGTTTTAGATGAATTCATGTTTTGAATGACGTTCACATGCAAGTATGGGTATCCCTATTATTGACGCATGTTGATTGCATTCATGACCTTAACTTACAGCTTTTTATAAACATGAGGACTCTTCTTAATAGTAAATTAGGTCACTGTTACATCTATTACCGTCATTGCAGCAATCACGTATTATCAAATGCGTAAAAACAGTTATTCTCGAAGGGGAAACCGATTTACATACT
Organism: Teleogryllus oceanicus; assembly: GCA_964035755.1. Lineage (NCBI taxonomy): Eukaryota > Metazoa > Arthropoda > Insecta > Orthoptera > Gryllidae > Teleogryllus > Teleogryllus oceanicus. Next base: position 255,670,054 of record CAXIVR010000001.1, on the reverse strand, counting down.
TTGGGAGCCAGGCTGTAAGGTAGAAAAGATGACAGAATTAGAAGAACTAGCTTACCCGTGCGAGAACTCTCGCAAGTTAAATTCCGCTATCTCCCCTATTTATTTATTTTACGTCAAAAAAGCAGTTAAAAACTGCGTATGACGTGCTATGGGGAAAAATGAATTGTGTGCACACTTTCAAAATTCTGTGATCCCTACACTAAGTCATATACTACTTAAATTTTGGAGAGGGAAAAAAGCTCCCATGTAATAAAATCAATTTTCAAAGATAAAAAAGTAATAAATTTTGGCTCTTATCCATGTTGTCCTTCGGAATAATACTTGCCGCGACAACATGGAAACGATAATTTGAATAATTGTATTTCCCACTGAATTCTAAAAGACGTGCACAGAAAATTAAGTTACATTTATGTCCAGAAGCAAAACAAGGGGCCATCTCAGCATTTGCTCAATGGATCAGGGAAACTGGACGAAAAACCTGATCGAGATGGGGGTCATTGACCAGGAGTCTGCAATACAATAATTAGTACAGGTTCTATCGAATTTAATCGTTTAATGTCATCTGGCAAAGTGTTGTAAAATAATGTACATGTATTGTACCTGAATGTTTTGTAATGAGCTGTTGATACTGTCACCTGATGAATATGATTTCTACGTCGAGTGTTATAGTAATAGACATCGGCATTTTCTGAAAATATATTCCCGCCCTTAAGCAAAACATTTTTGACAAAAACCACTGATTCGTAAATAAACAGACAAGGTAATGGTAAAATTCCTAGATTAATGAAGAGAGGTTTACATGAATTACGTGGGTGGGATTTGGTTATTATTCGAACAATTCGTTTTTGTAATCTAAAAGTCTGGGAGCTATAAGATGTATTTCCCCAGAATAGTATGCCATATTTCAGGCGGGAATGAACATTCGCGAAATATACACAACGAACAGTATGAAGGCTGACTGAATTTGCAAGAATTCTGAACGCGTAGCATAATGAACTTAATTTTGTGTTCAATTCATTTAAATGGACGTTCCATTTAAGTTTGAATTGAGAGACCTAAAAATTTTGTTGCCTTAACATCAGTCAATGGTACACCGTTCATTTTCAATGGAGCACAGAATTGTTTATTTGAAATGGAAAACTGCATTAAAACCGTTTTCTTTTCGTTTACTATTAATTTGTTATTTCGGAACCAATTTGAAACATTTGATATTGTACTATTTACGGTTTCTTTGTTACAAAGGATGTTCGTATCATATGCAAAGAGAACCGTTCATCCGTTTCGAATCGTCGAGGGCACATCGTTTACGTAAAGTAGGAACAAAATAGGGCCTAAAATCGATCCTTGAGGAACTCCACGTGCAATGGGCAAAAAGTCGGGAAGGTGCGTACGCACTGTTCCATCATTCCAGTAAGGTATTTCCACTCTCTGAGATCGTTGTTTAAGGTACGAACATAACCAATGTAAAGCAATACCACGGATTCCATATGAAGGTAATTTTGAAAGTAAAATGTCATGATCAATGACGTCAAAAGCTTTTGAAAGATCTAAAAATAATCCAATAGGTGCCTCGTTTGATCCAATGATGAGGCGACATCTTTAAGAAAAGAATATATAGCTGTTTCCGTTGATTTTGATTTTCTAAATCCATGTTGGCAATCTGAAAGCGCGTCGTGTTTACTGAAAAAGGTTTCTATTCGTACGTAAAAAATCTCTCTAATATTTTTGAAAAAACGGATAGAAGAGAAATGGGCCGATAATTTTGAATTTCATTTTTGTTGCCTTTTTTGAAGAGCGGCTTAATTTTAGCTGTTTTGAAAATATCTGGAAACATTTCGATGCATAACGTTCAATTAAATATGTGAGTTAACGGGTGTATAATGGCATACGCACAGGTCTTTAACAAAGAATCCGGGAATTCATCTAAACCGGACGAAAGTGTCTTTGCTTTTCCATGTTTAGAGGGGAAGTTGTTAACGAAACGAGTTTATTTGTTTAAAAAAATAAAAACTTAACTTCCAATGTACTCATAGAATGTAAATTAAAAATAAAGAACAACGAAATTGATGGTTGAGACAAATTTTGAATAAAGGTTTATTCAGTATTATAGACATGTTCTTGGAACAATTCACAATTTCCTTAAAAAGAACATGTGAAGTAATTATACAATCTTCCTTGACAGTTCGCTTTTCACTTTCCTTGATAGCCACAAAAGTATTATAAAAGGTTTTTAGTCTCGAGAAATCTACTTAAAATTGTCCTTGCGAAAGTATAGGGTTAGGCAAACATAACCCTACGCTTTGGAATATTATTTCACTTTATTACCATGCTGAGAGGTACACTCGTGCAATTTAACCGCCTAGAATATTAAGCAATTAGTTCCATTTCATATACAGTTTCGGATTCTGCACGTCTCTGAACAGGTGGGGTTTATATCGAGAAGTGCCGGATCACCAAAATGTGATAGATGTCCAAGAAGCTCTCGTCCTATAGATTTACGTTGCGAGGTACGTTTCTTTGTGGACTTCGGCTTCAGATTTCATATTTTAAGGCCTTAAAACGCTTCGTGTGGGAGTTTCCCAACTAAGTAAATTTTAATAATGTTGACCGAGTGTTGCGTGATGCAATTTACATGAATATTTAGATTCATTTTTTCAACAAATACTTCACATTTTTAAAGGCAAAGTGCAAATCGTCACGTCTCCGTTAAGTTCTTTCTCTAGAGACCTCATTTCTGAAGATCGGTTGTGCGTACGCAAAACTCATATACACTACTGAAATAATATAGGAGAATATAAATATAATATAAACAATAAAACATGAGATGAAGCATCCGGACTATTGTATGCTGTATTTACCATATTTACAGCTACTTTCAATGATTAATAAATCGATGTGTTTAGTAATAAATTTAATTTACTTGCATGTAATATCTAGATATTTTACTAACCTGCTCAAAAGAGCATTTAAAGTACTAAATGTACTACGAAAATAGTCCTCCTAGTTTTATTGCAAATGCGTTAACTTGTCCAAAATATAAATTAATTTTTTTTTAAATTACTAATCATTATATGGAAAATATTATTTCCCAGCTTTTGCAATGCAATATCATGACCGAACACGCTGACTTGAAAAGTTCACCGAATCACTGCCAACAAAGAAAATTCTGGCACAGGTAAAACGGAATCCAAACATAACACGACACAGTCTTCCCTCTTCACTGTACACAATCATGCATTCTTTGCCAATATTGTTTCTTCTTTTTGAGGAAGGACATTAAAAGATATGAGCCCCTTTTCCATCATAGTTTGATTTAGTTTCTAAGCTTTCTGATAATGCTCTTTTTCAAATCAAATTTTCTTGAGCCTTCTGCCTTGTCTTTTGAATTCACACGCAGAACACCCTGGAAATTTTGTGGAGATAGTTCCTTCCTTGAGCCTCGGTCGTACCATAGTACACTGTAGCTCCTTTGGTGTGTCTTATCATCATAGCGTAAGGACTTGGAGCGAATGTGCCTTTTATCAAAGTGAAGTGCACCCACCTTCAAAGAAATGACATCGAATAAACAAGATAAAACAATTATTTCTGATAAATGACTTATGTTAGGTCTTTAAAATCAACCATACCAGAACAAATAAACAATATTGTGAAAGAAATATAGGACTATGACTATATAGTATAGGACTATCAAATTTAATTTTTATTCAGGATTTTAAAAAAATATGAACTGCCCTGTCCATGAATGCATATTGACTTAAATTAGCAGAGTTTGAGATTTGAGGGGTGAGTGAAAAAAAAACACAAAAATATTTTGAATAAGAATAAAATGAACGTTTAGTGATTGGTAGATATGATGTGGTACAATACCAAATACATGAGTACTGTAGGTTATATCAAACTGAGTACTGTAGTGACACACAAGAGTAGGTTATATCAAAACAAATATGTCAGTACATTCGATAATGAATGGTTTCACATCAAAAGCAATGTTCACCGGTATGAAGAAACTATTGATACTTTTAATTGTTGCTGTAAGTGCATTTAGGTTTATTTGCATAATCTTGAATTAATGAGCATGCAAATAAACCTAATCAATCGGCGTAAACCACTATGTACACAGAAAGTATACATATGGGTTGGAGAAATCTAAGCCGTCACGTGGCGTCACAAAGATCGACGAGTAATATAGTTGGTATTGAATAATATCGATAAGCGCCAGACCAGCAAAAATGTATTAGCATGTTTGAAAAGATCGTCCTGTAGATTACAGTGTGATAAACGTTTCTTTGATGCCTTTGACCTCAAAATTTAATTTTTTTATGCCCTAAAATGCTTTGTTTAGGAGTTATTTACAATGAAGATTAACAAATGCGGCAAGTGTTGCGGGTTGCATGTGATATGAATATGCGATTTTTTTCAGCAAATCCTTCATATTTTTGAAGTCAAAGTGCAATTCGTCACGTCTCTTTACAATTGTCTTTCTTTAGAGATAATTTATAAATTCTGGTTGTATGTGAGATCCGCAAAAGGTATGTATACAATTGAAATAATATAGGAGACGATAATTCTACTGTAAAATTGATTTGTAGATAAATTATCTATATTACATTTGTTATGTAATGGGAATTTGATGGGTAATCTGACATCAAAATCGGTCAAGCCAAGGAACCATCTCTAATTTCAGATTGTTCGAAATGGCTACTATACCCATTTATCGTGCTATTCAGAGAGTAACAGGATCTTCTCGGTGATTAAAGGGACGGAACGCGGTTTTGGGGAACTAGAGAGGACGCTTAGTGATATTGGCGAGGTTAACATATAATAACCCTAAAGTGACCCTGTAGTGGGATATAATTGTGTTAGTTTGCAGGCGCAGCCCATCATTACTGCATTGATTAGTGGATTTATTGACTACATACTACAAGTAATTGAATTGTTATCAGAAAATGTAATGTAAAATGATTGGTGATATAGCGGAGTCTTCAACCTTCATGCTACGTTCCTCTCCAATTGAATCTTATCATATTACGAATTTGAATAAAATATTACATAATATAGTTTTCCAAACACTAGCACACACGGTGCTCAAAAACAACAAATCAAATTTGTCATAATTCTACAATAAATTAAATATTTGAGAAGAAACAATCTTTACGAATGCTACAATAACATATATATTGTGGAACGACCCGGTGAGTATCCACTACAGAAAGGGGTTTACCGTCACACACGGAGTACCGGTAATTGATGAATGACAGGGTACACACGCTAAATTTGTGTAGTGGGCTCCAAGCGTGCATCTTACCTGCTCCGGCATTGAGAACCACGGGGTTTGGATGCTCTGGGTCGAAGGGACGCATTACGTCTACTTGCTATTTTAATAATACACAGAGATGTGTTTATTAACCTGTTATTTAAATTAAATGGAGATGGGGAAAATGCACAGAAATAATGATGGCGATGATCAGATTACCTCACTTCGGTGGGATTGTACGCCCGCGGGCCTTTATCGGTCAATTCCGGCGGTGATATTGCAGCGGAACACGGCTGAGGCCGCCTCGTACAGTTCAGAAATGGATCTCGTGCTCCCGTCGACTGTCCGGGAAGTTAGCTGCCGTCCGCGACCAAGCTAGCAGCGATGAACTCGATGCCATTAAGCAAGACGGGGCCGTCACACGCCACTTGGTCTGCGTTCGCTCACCCTTTTTAATTATTTTTAGGGTGTCGGGCCGATCCACCACGCGAAATTAATTCCGATTGAGTGGATGATGGATAGTCGGATCGCTTAGTCCGGCAGGTACTGGTCATCCACATGCCAGTAGATATTTGTCTCCGCCATTAGTTGCCTAAGTCTTATAACGTCCGTTCTCAAGTCACTAGCTCAAACCTCCTCTCTCGCTTTCAGCACGATTGCTTTCTCTCACGTCCTCAGCTCGAGTCTCTCTAACAAGTGTTCTCTCTGTGTCCGGATCAAGTCACCTTAACAAGTGTCTTCTGGCACGTTTCTAGCACGAGTGTCTTTTCTAAATCCACTGTTGCTCCCTCGCTTATTCTCCCCACCCCATTTGGAAATGTCTGTGTCTGTCACGTGCGTGATGCTTTGCCTCCGATTGGTTCGATCAGGCTTCTGGAACCTTCCACTAATCTTGTCCGTCGATTGGCTCTATGCAATCCCTGCCTTTAACGACCTACTTTGCTATGTTTTTTAATTGGTCGCCTTTGTGCGACCATGGAGGCGTGACGAACTCGGAATAAGCGAGACACCGTCCGCTGTCAGCTGTCTGCTGATTATTTTATGGTGCGCCCTTAGGGATTAACAGGCGAAGTGCCAGGACTTCCCTAATGTGACGTTTGTAATATATATATATATATATATATATATATATATATATATATATATATATAACAAACGTTCTTCACATAGAATATTAAAAAGTTTCTATTCCATAATGTAACACATGAACAGTAAATACATAATGGCGGGCGGCCTCTTCTAAGGAGCTTTGCTATTGCGTGGCGTAAGCTGAGTCGTAAGCAGTGACGCACTGAGTACGAGTATTCAGTCGGTACGTGCAGTAAGAAAATAGGTGTAATAACAATCAAATATTTGCATTTTTCACTCAAAAGTGAAACTGTTTCATTGTGTTTAGATTTTCTCAGAGTTCCCGCGTATGTAACAAAAACGCTGACACTTCTCACATGCTTGGAGGCTACATAGTTTTCTTTCAATTTCAGCTTACATTGGAAATTAATAATGTAAATAAAATAACTTCTAATTTAAATAAACTAATTATATCCTAATGATAAAGTGATTCGTTTGAAAGTTCATGTAGAACATGGTAGAACAAGTGTCTCGTCATTTGAGTTAATAAAGGCATTTATAATATATTCTTTTGAAGAAATATTATACATGGCAGATTCACACTATTGTTTTCAAAATTGCCAGAGTACCATTTTGAAGAAATAAATTAAGCTCACACAGCTGAGGTTATATATAGTACGTTTATACCGTCCATATGCAGTAGATTGAGATTGCTTGGTTCAATGATGGCACTCAAACGGTTACGATTATTCAATTAGCGTCGGAACGTAACAATGTCCGTACTGAAATAGTGACATCATTATCTACTCAATTTGGTGAGGCCAAAATATACACGGAATACACAAAGGATTATGGTTGCTGCAGTGATTATTTATTTTATTTATCGCTGCGAATTTAAACTAGTGGCCTGGAGGGCAAAAATACAGCTGAGCGAAACCACACACAAAGGTTTTCCAAAGAGTAGTTCGCACTGTGCTCAAGAACAATAAATGAAATACTCTCGTATAACATTACAATAAATTAATAATTGAACAAAAACTCTCTTCACAAATACTGCAATAACACAGTATAGTATACAGTGTACTATTATTCTTCACATTCCAAAAACATCAAAATAGTTACTATTCTATAACACAAAACTGAAATAGCAAATGATAAAGTCGGGCGGCTAATCGTTGGAGCTTTGACGTATAACGTCAGTAAGTAGTGATGTAATAAATATGAGAATTTACGCCGTGTGCGCAGTGTGCGGAATGAATAGGCGGAATGATTTGTTTTCATTTTTCAGTCAAAATGCAAATTGAATTTTTACTAGTTCCTCGGTATCTGAAGAAATCATAGAAACATCTCACAAGGTCTCAGGCTGCACATTTTTCTTTCAATTCCTGCGCGCATTGGAAATTTGTAATATTGATGTCACCATAATCCCCAAATTAAAATATGCGTCAAAATTTGCCTTAAAAGATGCAGCACGGTGACTTGATGACATTTAGATGAAGGGGTTCAAAGGTATGAGGTATACAAGTGGAATAAACGATTTTTACGTTTTGGCAATCGGCGTACTAGAATTTTTCATAGGATGACAGCATTTCAAATGCTGAATGAAAATATTAGTTTCAGTGAAAAGTGGTGTTTAACGTCACATAATCAGAGAACTTAAAAAATCCAAATTAAGAAAGTGGAAAATATTGCGTATGTATATTTGTATTATAATGTGTGTATTATATATGTACGAGTGCTTCTAGCTCTTCCTGATTTTCATAGGTGATGAATTGCCACGACTCCCTTTCGAATCCACTGCTGAAGACGAGATCAGCTGCGGAACAGAAGAAAACATGAAGTGTATGTGGACGGCGAGAGCCGTCTGGCGGAACCGTCGCGTACGAAGGTGGCGTGTTTCTTGTACCTATTTATTTTTTCCGAGAACGCAATCGCCTTCATCCACTCTGTCTGAAGCGACACGGGGCGCATACAGACTCAGAAATAGCTTGCTCCGTGCGCCGGCAGGGCCAGAAATAGGCGTGATTCTTGGCCGCGGCCCAAAAGTGCAGTGCGGTGCAGCCGGTGCGCGCGGCGCGGCGCGGCGTGCGGAGTGTGGCAAGTGTAGCGCGCTGAAAGTCAGCGCCGCGGCTGCGCTCTGCGGTCGCATTGCCGCACTGCCGCACTTCCGGCGCGATGATTGGGATTAATCCGTTGTTGGAGCACGTGTTCGCATACAGCGGCGAACAGGCGCGCGGGGGTCAGTAAGGGGATAGGGCCACACGTCGCGCGATAGCCTGCGCGCGCACCTGCTACCTCTGGGTCTTCTTTCTCTTCTTTCTCTCTTTTCTTCTCCTCTTTCTTTTTCTTCTTCTCCTTTTCTTCTTCTCCATCTTCTTCTTCTCCTTCCTTCTTCTCCTTCATCTTCTTCTCCTCTCTTCTTTCTTCTTCTTCTCTTTTCTTCTTCTTTTTCTCTCCATCTTCTTCTTCTCCTTTTTCTTTTCTTCTCTTTTTCTTCTCCTCCTTCTTCTCTTCTTCTCCTCCTTCTTCTTCTCCTCCTTCTTCTTCTTCTCAATTTTCTTCTTCTCAATTTTCTTCTCAATTTTCTTCTCAATTTTCTTCTCAATTTTTCTTCTCAATTTTCTTCTCAATCTTCTTCTCCTTTGTTCTTCTTCTTCTCCTTTTTCTTCTTCTCCATCTTCTTCTTCTCAATCTTCTTCTTCTCCTCCATTTTCTTCTTCTCATCTATCTTCTTCTTCTCATCATCTTCTCCTCCATCTTCTTCTTTTCCTCCTTCTTATTCTTCTCCTGCATCTTCTTCTTCTCCTCCATCATCTTCTTCTTCTCCTCCATCTTCTTCTTCTTCTCCTCCATCTTCTTCTTCTTCTTCTTCTTCTCCATCTCGTTTTTCTTCTTCTGCTTCTCCTTTCTTCTACTGCTTCTCTTTTCTTCTTCTTCTGCTTCTCCTTTCTTCTTCTGCTTCTCTTTTCTTCTTCTGCTTCTCCTTTCTTCTTCTCAGATGACCGGCTAAAGCAGCTCTGATCATCAATAGATGCGTTTGCTGTAACTATGACTAGGAGGTCCTAGGGGTCGAATTCCGATGGTGGTGGATCTTCAATATTTGATCAAATGCAGCCTTTCTCTGAAGGAGAATTCTAGCGATTTGGCTGCTCGTTTCTCCGATCCATACAAGGAAAAAGCTGAAGCAGAGCCCTAACAAGCGGGCAACGAACCGCGCACGATCTTTTCTTCCACATCCTTTTCCCTTTCATTCCCCTTACACCCTCACCGATTTGCCCATACACATGCTCCGCTCTACTAACATGCCGCGAGACTAGTTGAGAGTGAGACCAGCCGGGAGCTTAGAGACTGTCCCGGCTAGGACGATGCTGGCGGATATAGCTGGAGTGTAAACACCCGCAAGCATGCGTGTAATTCGGCGCCGGATCTCATGTTCCAGCGGTTCCAACTCTGCCACCTTCCAGGATAAACCACGCAGAACACCAACGGAACTATTGACCTTAGCATATTTTGTCTAATAGATTGATTGGTATTTCCGGACACGTCCATTGATTGGTGTCCTGAAATACCAATCAATCTGTTAGACAGATAAACGATGGAGGGGAAAGAGAGGAAGGTAAGAAAGATGGAAAGAGAAAGAACAATTAAGAAAAAAATTATTTAGACAAATTGAATGCAACCACGCTAATATCAGAAACATATTTCGCAAGTCAGAATCGCCTATTTTCGTTTCTCCCTCCAGGGACGGTAACATCCGAATGCCACTGCTTACAATGACTTCATTATTTTTAGCTCCAAATACGTAACTTTGTTGTTAACACTTAAAATCTACTGTTTCAGGGGCGGGTGATATTAGAACACACGTTCTCCGCCAACGAAAGACCTAATACTTGTTAGAAACACGATTCATGATGTCACTCATGGCGTTTCATTCGAACTTTTAACTATGACGATATTTCGAATTTACGAACTACAAATACAAACCTTTTTATTTTGATTGTTACTCGTTTCTTTTCAAACAACGCAAAATCTGCAAAAATGTTTTAATGATTTTTGATATCAGTGCTATAATAAACACATTCGAACACTAATCATATTGAAGCTTTTTACAGATTCCACCTGAGTATTCTATTCAATAATAATGGGTCATCATGAATAAAATTAACTATTGAGTATCAAATCACGACAGATAACTAAAATACTTCCACTATTGGATGAGAAACAATTCAAATATATGAATTCCATGGCGACATTCAATGCGGATCGAAAATATATCACTGGAATAACCATTCTGTGATATAATATTATTTATGTGTTCACTATTTCTCCAATGAATTTTATATTATTTAATACGACATGGATTTGGTGTATGTAAAGAAAGTTTAAAATATTAACAATATTCTTTAAATAAAATTTATGTGAATTAATAAGTCAATACATTTTTATCTGTTTGCTTCATATTTTGTATGAAATAAAGAGGAGACGAATGTTATTGCAAGGACTAAAAAAAAACAGAAAATACTGGATGTTAACACAACAATTCGTTTTAGTACCAATTTTTATTCTCTTCCCATTATTCTACCAATAATTTAGGATTATCCTAAGATCGTGCATTTTCCTGTTTTTGTCGACCCCAAGGTTTGGGCTTGTCGCTGGGCTCTCCTTGTGCTAGTTGCGAAAGGAGTGGGACGAGGGGAGATGGTTCGTTATCAGCAGTACTATAAAATCAAATATACAGTTCGTTTGCCAATGCAAATACTTTTATTTTTTACTGATACGCAATAGGTTGTTATTGCCTGCGATACGGAGCTCGATATTACACTACATAACGTACCTGGGTAGAGAAGATCGTGGTCATGATGGAAATATGAAAACAGCTGAATGATTTATTTATTTATTTATTTATTTTACGTCAGAAAAACAGTTAAAAACTGCGTATGACGTGCTATGGGGAAAAGTGAATTGTGTGCACATTTTCAAAATTCTGTGATCCCTACACTTACTCATATACTACTTAAATTTTGAATTTTGAAAGGAGAAAAAACAAAACTCCCATGCAATAAAATCTATGTTCAAGGATAAACAAGCAATAAATTTTGAATTTTGAAATTTTGAAAGGGAGAAAAAAAAACAAAAAAACCCCTGTAATAAAATTATTTCAAGATAATAACAATAAATTTATTGTCAAAGATAAATAAGCAATAAATTTTGGCTCTTATTACTTCCTGCCGCGACAACATGGAAACGATAATTTGAATAATTGTATTTCCCACTGAATTCTAGAAGACGTGCACAGAAAATGAAGTTACATTTATGTCCAGAAGCAAAACAAGGGGCCATCTCAGCATTTGCTCAATGGATCAGGGAAACTGGACGAAAAACCTGATCGAGATGGGGTCATTGACCCGGAAGCTGTAGTACAATAGTTGTTACAGGTTGTTTATACTCATTTATACAGTCCAAATGGTAAATAATGCATTATGTATCATTGTTAAAATTAATGTTACTTTTCTTGTTATGCTCAGTATAGTCTCTAATTGTATAGAAACAGTTATGCAGCAGAAACGATTTCACTTGGGATTTAAACTTTTCTATTGAATTTAATCGTTTAATGTCATCTGGCAAAGTGTTGTAAAATAATGTACATGTATTGTATGTGAATTTTTGTAATGAGCTGTTGATACTGCCCTGATGAATATGATTTCTACGTCGAGTGTTATAGTAATAGACTTCTGCATTTTCTGAAAAATATTCCCGCCCTTGAGCAAGTCATTTTTTACAAAAACCACTGATTCGTAAATAAAAAGACACGGTAATGGTAGAATTCCTAGATTAATGAAGAGAGGCTTACATGAATCACGTGGGTGGGATTTGGTTATTATTCGTACAATTCGTTTTTGTAATCTAAAAGTCTGGGAGCTATAAGATGTATTTCCCAGAATATTATGCCATATCTCAGGCGGGAATGAACATTCGCGAAGTATACACAACGAGCAGTATGAAGGCTGACTGAATTTGCAAGAATTCTGAACGCGTAGCATAAAGAACTTAATTGTGTGTTCAATTCATTTAAATGGACGTTCCATTTAAGGTTTGACTGAATTGAGAGACCTAAAAATTTTGTTGCCTTAACATCAGTCAATGGTACACTGTTCATTTTCAATGGAGCACAGAATTGTTTATTTGAAATGGAAAACTGCATTACAACCGTTTTCTTTTCGTTTACTATTAATTTGTTATTTCGGAACCAATTTGAAACATCTGATATTGTACTATTTACGGTTTCTTTATTGCAAAGGATGTTCGTATCATCCGCAAAGAGAACTGTTCTTCCGTTTTGAATCGTCGAGGGCATATCGTTTACGTAAAGTAGGAACAGAATAGGGCCTAAAATCGATCCTGAGGAACTCACATGCAACGGGCAAAGAGTCGGAAAGGTGCGTACGTAATGTTCCATCATTCCAGTAAGGTATTTCAACTCTCTGAGATCGTTGTTTAAGGTACGAACATAACCAATCTAGAGCAATACCACGAATTCCATATGAAGGTAATTTGGAAAGTAAAATGTCATGATCAATGACGTCAAAAGCTTTTGAAAGATCTAAAAATAATCCAATAGGTGCCTCGTTTTGATCTAATGATGAGGCGACATCTTTAAGAAAAGAAAATATAGCTGTTTCCGTTGATTTTGATTTTCTAAATCCATGTTGGCAATCTGAAAGCGCGTCGTGTTTAGTGAGAAAGGTTTCCATTCGTACGTAAAAAGTCTCTCTAATACTTTTGAAAAACTGATAGAAGAGAAATGGGCCGATAATTTTGAATTTCATTTTTGTTGCCTTTTTTGAAAAGCGGCTTAATTTTAGCTGTTTTGAAAATATCTGGAAACGTTCCAGTGCATAAAGATGCATTAAATATGTGAGTTAACGGATGTATAATGGCATACGCACAAGTCTTTAACAAAGAATCCGGGAATTCATCTAAACCGGACGAATATTTATTTTTTAGTTTACCGATTATTTTAAGAATTTCATAGGAAGAAGTTTCGGAAACGAATATTGTGTCTAAAATTTTGAGTGAACTGTCTATTTTTGAATTTTGTGCCTGAAGACCCTTAGTGAGATCGGCAGCAATTCTCGAAAAGTATTGGTTAAAGAGATTAGCCACTGTTGCCGGATCGTTCACATTTATATCGTTATATTTTAAAACAACATTCTCTACGGGTTTTCTAGTTGATTTGGTAGTATTATTTATTATATTCCACATTGCTTTAGTTTTATTACTTGAGTTCAAAATATCCTGATCGTTTTTCATGATTTTAGCCTGTCTTATGACTTTTCGTAACAATGTTTTGTATTTTTTGAAGTAGATTGATTTTTTGAAGATGATGCTACATGTTCTCATATGAAGGAAATTATGAAAGGGAATTATGGGAGGGAAATATGAAAAGACCAACCGAGTCAAATTAACATCTAGTTAAATAGTACATATGTAAATCTGAGTAAATAAAATACGTAAAAAATAAAATGTATGTACCACGGGCGTTAACTGGTTGTAATGATCTCGGGTCACTCGATCATCAGAACTCTTAAATGCCATTGGTGCATAAATAACTAGTTATTACATCGGACAGAAGTGTCGAATTTTCAAGTGTAACCAAACACTCGAGCACATTTATTCATAATTTAATTGTGTTTAGAAAACGAGAGTGGTGTATATTCTGGAAAAAAAGAAAACTTGGGCATACTTCTCCCCCAGCTCCTCCATAATTCTCCTCCACACACAGTTTTTACTTTTGGCACTAAATAAATAAGATCTCATTTCAAAAAAAAAACTGGATCCCTGAAAGGAGTATCTTTATCTTAGGTAATACCCCCAGTGCTTTGGAAATTGTCGATAAATCCGCGACTCGCGAAACAAGTGTATTTATCTGAGAATTTCCAATGCACGAGTCGTATTTAATAAGACTATTCCACGAATGAAATTACTTTCAACACAATTCCAAAATGCTCCAAATATTGAAAATAACTGAAAGGCATGTTAAAATCAAAGAGATTATAGTACATACGCTGTTCATTTCACATCAACACAGCGCTCGATGCATGCCGTTTCCTAAGATAGAGGAGTCGCAGCTTATAGCCAGTAGGGAGGCGCGGTAAGAAAAATCGGATAGAAAAAATCATACATTTTTTGAGAGACTCCGCGCTGATTAGGGCATTTTATATGTATAGATAAACACTATTGATTTTAATTTCACGAGTGGAATAGTATACGAATTTCCTCAATCAGTTCACTTGTCATCTTTGTCTTGGTGTTCTTATGATCTGCAGATTCAATAGACAACCTGTAAGGTTTTCGTAACAAGGTTCTCCAAATTGCCACGATGCTCCTTGGTATGTTAGTAATATTTTTCACAACAATTTATCCATTATTTCAATTATCGCTTGTATCATCAAACTTTCGCACTCCGTTTTCTGTAATGTTCATTGCCCATCTGGTGCAGTTTATTACGATCTTGACATAAATTCCTGCCCTTACACAGTAACTCAAACAAGTGACTGACATATAACATTAAACACTTTCTTCCATTTAAAATAAATTCATTGGAAATTTCTGCTTTGGATATTGAGGAAAGTAACTATCAAGCTCTAGAAAGAATACCAGATATAGTTGAATTCAAAGAAACTGGAAAATCACCTGCAATGTATAGATTTAGTTCTAAACACACTTATTATCTAAGCTCCTAATGAAAGTTGAGAGACCTCTAAAATATTAGAGCATGACAGGCAGACTTGGCGCACAAGAAATTGGGTTTAAAATATTCACGAACATGTTCGTCCTTTGAGAACCAGAGAGCGGACGGGTTTAATATCAGAAGAAACTAGTGGAGCAGCTACAGCATAGACGTTCTTATTCCTTATGACTGATAGTAATATTGTAATATTGCAATATTGCAAGTTGTATTCCACTAATTCTTCAGCCATCTCGAGAAACACTCTTCCGCAAAAGAAGTGTGGGAGATTCGAATTTGCAATTTGCAAAAGTTCAAATGTTGAAATGAAGGTCAGGCTTGTTTCACTTGTACATGGACTCTGTTTTACTCGAGGAAACATTCAAATAACACATTTACTTTGGGAATTGAACCCCAGTCTTTAGATTGGTAAGCCAAAACAATAACCAATCTGCTACCGCAGTCATTTTTAATCTAGTTTCACATTTGTCTCTCAGGAATTTTGAAGGATACATTTTACAATTAATTTATTTATTCTCATGCCGGGACAAATAGAGATCTGAGTATAACATTTCAATATTTTGGAAGTTTCATAATTTTGTCTAGAGTATTTGAATGTGTGCATTTATTGCGTAGGAGCCGAATGACGTTTGTGAGGAAAAAAGTTAGTGATTTCATGATTCATGGTTGACACTGATCCTTAGGGAATCTGGATCGGATGCGCGAAGGATGATGTGTGTTTTGATCTAGAGAGGAAATTTAAGTGTAGAGATATGCCAGGCGGAAGGAATAGAATTTTTGTGAGTCCTGTGAGATGAATTCCGGTAGAAGAGTGGTACTTGGAGTTCTCGATTATGTTCTCTTTGTGAGTTGGAGATGAGCTATGGAGATTTGAAGATTTCCCTCCGATATTGATTTTCGATGATCTGTAATACAGATAGGTTGGTCGTTACTTTTTTGCGGCATGTTGGGCACACATATAACACTGTTGGTTTCATTATTTTGTAGATAAGTAAGGCAATCTCTGTACCATCAGAAGAATTTCTGTGTGAATAACATTTTTGCGCATATTTTATAGTCTATTGATTGTGTTGAAGTTTTCCACGGCCAAGTCTTCAGAATGGATTTTATATCATCATTAAAAGCTATGTCATTTTCTTTGAAGAAATATTTTGAAAAAAATACTTGGCGATGACGGAAAACACTCACTTTATACAGGGGGAAAGAAGATTGCATCCATTCAGTTGAGAAGCTAAAAGCACAGACTGTTGCGTCGATAAGTTTAAATCACGAACAAGATAGTTGAGATATTCTTGAGACTAAAAATGTGGTTAATTTGTCCCAGGAAGATTCAAATGTTGGGTCAGCGTGGATATCTCCTCTCTCTTCCGAATGTTCGTGTCTGTAGCATTCATCTTCACTTGCATTCACGATCTCAGGAGGTAGTAGTATTTCAATTCTTCAATGTGACGTACAGGCCTTATAGTAGATGATAAATTAGGATTTTGCATAATTTTCTTGGTTTTTGACGTGATTCCAGCTATTTTGTCAGACATAAAGAACACTCTGTTGTGTGATCTGCTAGTTGCCTCGAAATCATGTGAACAGCAAATTGCATGTGTCGTGAACCTTTTAACCAGCATGTCAGGAGTGTAACACACGACATCCAGCATGTATGGAGGCAGGCGCGACTCATCATTAAAGGCTGTAAGGCGGAGACTTTCCTACAAAAATCATCGCCCAAAAGAAATTTAAAAAAGTATTTTTATAAATCTATTTATTTATTAATAATGCATTTCTGAGTTCTATTATGTAACGATCATATCAACATTTTTCTTTCGCAGTTCGATAACGGCCGTCCGTAACGCATTTGAAGCTGTTGACAAGGAAAACAAAAGCGTTAGGCTCCCACTTAATTCCGCCAAAAGACTTGTGCAAAACGAGAAGGAGTGATGTCATTCATTCACTGCCCAGACTTACCGGCGGACGAAGACTGCGGCCACGCAGCCTTCAAGGGTAGGGCCTGGGTGGAGCTTATGGTCTCAAGAATGCTACTCACCAGGTAGCATTACTATGCAGCTCAGCGCGTAGCATTGAGCAGCAACTAGTTTTCCCAATGCACGGAAGGAGCACTACTTTCTTATGCCTATATCGAAAGAGATTGTGCAATCCAAGCGACTTTCCACGCTATCAGATCTCCCAATGCTGGAACGAAAATGGCAAAAACCATAACGCGATTCTAACTGTACGAGCATGCCGTATTAGCAATGTTGCTTTTAATTTCTTTGAGGTGAATTTTCTGAATTCAGTATTATGTATAGGAATTCCTTGTACACATTTCGATTGTTTCTGAATAATTACATCTGCAGAAAAATTAAATGAAACTACTGCAAAATAACCAATACGCAGCGTTTTTAAGCATTTCTTTAGATAGCGTAGCATGCCACAAGGACCTTGAGCCCAATAGGCAAAAACCGATTTCATATTTGAATTCAGCGTCCAAATTCAGATCACCATTCACATTTTTGTAACAACAATTATGTTAATCAGTATTTCTGAAGAAAAATATAGTTTCACTGCAAAATATCTATTTACACCTGTTTCAAAATGCAAGAGATTAGGAAATAGAATAATTCGAAGAATGAAGTATGGAATAGCGCGTTAATAATATTACATAATGTGAATTATTTAAGAACTTTTGAGTCTGTCTGAGACAGGGATCCAAAGAGAGACATAAAGGCAAGGTTAAATGTTTATAGTGTGGTATTTGATATCATAAACGCCGACAGGAATGATTCGAGCACGTAGACAGGGTGCAACTAAATAGAAAAGTTAGCTCATTTTCCCTAATTCTGCGAGAGGTACCCATAAACAACTCCTTCTCTGCACAATTCTGAAATGCTGTTCCATCGTGCATGTGAATAGAATTTGAGCAAAACCATGTATTGTCGATAAAACCAGAAAATTATTTAAAAAATAGTCTACCGATATTACTCGCCAATTTCTGAAACGAAAAAATGCTCTTCTTAAACATCTTTCTTTTTCTAAAAATGTAGGAAATATTTGTATAATAATAACAATAAAATGTAATCTTTTATATGTTTCAATTGATAAGAACATTTGTGAAAATCGTTCAAGTTTCACACAAATTATTTAACTATTGAAAATAAACCTGGGATGCCTCATATCATCTGATATTCCCAAAGTTCATCATTTAGCATTTTACGAAAGAAAAAATAAACAAGCTCACGGTAGAAACTTCCAACGGTTCAACTGGCAGTAAGCACGCGATGCGCATTGTGGCAACGAGCTCAAAATGCGAACACATTCATTCCAAACGTACTGGAAACTTTAGTGAAATTCCAAGTGGTCCGGAAATGAGTTGCTGGTGACCTAACAGCACATCAGTAGGTCACGTACTTTCATCTCGCCCAAGGCTCTATTAATTCGATGCCGTCCGGAGCATAGGCTCTTGGTAATTCCGCCCACCGCATGGACAGTGCCTTGCAGGTATGGCTGGGGAGAACGGCCCCAAATCGATGGCCGCGGACAGTGCGGGGCGACGCGAGGCGCTGGACGCCGCCGTTGGTAGAATTGGGAGTGGGAGGGGAATGGGGGAGGGGGAGGGCGCCGCTGCGACGGCGCCGGAGAGGGAGGGGAGGGCAGCACGACGCCGCCGCCCTAGATATTTCGTCTAGTCCGGAGGTTCCGGCCTTTTTTGTTCCGGGGCCCGTTTCAACCAAAACAATGTTGTGAACCTGCAAAGTAATTTATTACCGCACACATTATTTCAAATTAATTTTACTTACAGGGTGAAAAAGCTGCAGCGTTAACTTTTTACGAAATTAAACAAAATTAAAATTTGCATGGCAATTAAAATTCTATAAGAAAGTTATGACAGTACATGTTGAGAGTAAGGCATCTACTTTCATCATGGAAGCACAATTTTATCTTATAGGCAATACAAAAACACTAAATGTGGCCTTTGTATGCGAATATACCTTCCAATTACATAACATATTTAATAAAGGAATTTCCTTAATGACATGTTGTATGTTCAGTCAGGAAGTCTTGCAATTAACGCCATGAAAAATGTTGTGTAATACAAAATTCATCACGTATAATTTTCTCTATAAATGATTTTTTCTTTCTTATTACCTGAAATTTTACTTCCTTATTACTTCTGTAGCTCCCGTTTGTGGCGTTCATCATTACACTTTTTGAAACCAAGACTTCCCGGCATTTGGCATTCATCCTTGACTGTTTTTGAAACCAAGACAACGCCGCTTTCGAGGTCGCTGGTGAGGATTGCATCCATTCGTGCGTTCTCAGAATCTTAGGTGGCATTTCATTGGACGATTTGTCACTTTCACCAGACCGCACTGAGATGGTAATACTCATATTATGGGACTTGAAGCACACCGTTAGACGAGCTGGATGAAGATGAACTCAAAATTAATGAATTTGCTTCCGATATTTGCTTACTTGGTAACTTTTTTGAGGAATAAATGCATTACAGAACTCCAACATTATTTCAAACTATCTTTACTATTAACGCTTATTTGTACTAAAATAAACGAAACATTTTTACATGCGGTTTTCAATAATTTCATCACATTTATAGCTATGACACAACGAAGATCATTAAACGTTGATCGAACAATGAAAATCCTTTTTGAGATTTAATGTATCTACTTTCACGCATTTACACTTTTCAAAACCCAGTTAATTACAAAATCCATGAACTATTCCGTTTAACCCCGTATTAATCCCAGTATCGTATATTATTTAGCGAAATATAACACTTCTACAGACCATCCTTTTTCTAATACTTTAAATAAAATGTAATCTGACACTTCCGTCGTAGGTTCTCATAGAAGAGAACTTGGACCTTTTGCCAATGCATAATAATCTTTTGTCAATGAAGATCTGCTGTAAAAATTTAATGTAACGAAAGGTCACATGTTCCCCTGATACGTCGTCAATTCTTCATGCATTGCTGTTCTGTGGGTGTGAAAAATCTCTTCGTAATTGTATTATATAAACTCTCTGTTTATTTTAATTAAATAAAATAGTTCCCAAGTTGATTAAAGATAGTTATTAAAGAAATATTTTATTGTGTATTTCACATAAAACACATTTATATTTACTAAGCACATCGCATTCACGACGTTTCGACAATTGTTCCATTGTCATCTTCAAGTGTCATCTTGAGGTTACATAAACCTATAATGAAAAATTCAAAATTTTAACAAATTGATATACAAAACTACTACACTTATGTAACCTCAAGCACTTGATGGTGACAATGGAACAATTTTCGAAACGTCATCAATACAACGAGCTTCAGTCAATATAACTGTTTTTATGTGAAATAAAGAATCAGCTGTTTCTTTAATAACTGTCTTTAATCAACTTGAGATCTGTAATAGTTTTGATAAATCTCTTCGACTGCATTAAAACATGACCTGCCAATCACCAACGCACGATGGGCTGCCTAACAATCAGAGGCGAATATCACATGTGTAACGCCGTTATATGAAATTTACCTCACATTCGTTGGGGAAAGCGATCATCTTCGATCCCTTCGCATTCCTTACAAGTTTGACACACATGTATACAAGAGCAGGGATATAGGCAAAATGCGCGCCAAACATACCGCGTACATTAAACTGTGAAACACCGATGCGAGTGGAGCAGGGCTGTGAATCGGCGCCCCCTGCGGCGGCGCGGGGAAGGCGAGCGGCACGCGCGCCGTGCGGAGGGGGGGCGAAGAGGGTGGAGGGGGCGGAGGGGAGGGCGAAGTGTGCGGCCGTATCGGCGGCAGCAGCGATGCAGATGTACCGCAGTCGCGGGGCAAGAGACGAATCGCGTCCGCCAGGTCAGCCTCGCAGACAGCGCGGCGACCGCGTCGCCCGACATGGGGCAGCCCGAGAGGAAGGGGGAAGCGAGAAGCGAAAAAAGAGGACGCAAAGTGGCAGGCATAGAAGCAACGCAAAAGATGTTAGAGACAAAGGACGCCGATAAAATAACAGACGTGGAGAGGAGACCAGAAGAAGGAGGAGAAAGAATAGTGTGAAATTGTAGCAGAAGAGAAAGAACGAGGTCGAGAAGGAATCCAAGGGGAACTATACGAACGACGATGAAGAAGAGGGAAGGAAAAGGGAAAGTATGAGAGTGAATTTGGGATGTGGTATTATAAGGAAATGAGGATGAGGTAGGGCGGGGAGGTGCGGGAGGGGGAAAAGGATGAAATGGAGATGGTTGCAACGCGACGAGGCGAAACCCATGTGGTTCGGGCGTGTGGCGTCGCCGCATGGATGCGCAGCAGTGTGTGGGCGAGTGGCGGCAGAGGGCGATCGGAGAGAACAAACGAAACGGTGCGGTGCTACTTGACGATGCTTGGGATGAGGGCGAGGATCAATACCGGCAGGAGTAGTTGGAGTGGGCGCGCGTGATGCCACTCGGCCTTGCCCCGCCCCCATTGCCCCCTTTGCAAATCGCAAGCGCGGCCCCGCCCCGGTCCCCCCCCCCCCCGGCCGGCCCCCCAACCCGTCCGTCACCATCGCCCACTCAGGCCGCCGCTCCTTCACGCTACTCTCTCCATTGCAACCGCTCTGTCAGCGGCTCAAAGGAAGAGATCAGGGCAACAACTTCTGCCACTGTGTCTCCGCGAAGGAGGCCTAGGATTCGACGAACAGTGGCGGATTTTTCGACACTAGATAGATAGCGGGATCAAATTCATTCACAGTCTGGAGGAGAATTGTAGCGGCGGCTTTTCTGAGCGGTACTTTTCAGTGGCTTCTGTCGATACCAGGTGAATGCCCCAGAAGTACAATAATAAACAGCCATGGGCCGCGCACTATATTTACTTACTCATCCTTGCTCCCTCCTCTCCCCTTATATTCGTACCCATCCATCCATACATGTAGTACACTGCCCATGTCAGGAGACTAAACGGGAGCTTAAGAAGTTGCCTCGACTCGTGCGGTGACCCGCTAGCGGAGCTACTAGAAGAGGGGAAACCACAGTAAACCGTCGTTTGGATCAAATCTAGTGGGGAGGAACACCGTCACCTCCTGGGATTTAACATGCTCTAAAATAACCAACTATAAAATTTTAAAAAAAAAAAGGGAAAAAAAATCTCTCCAGGGTAAGTGATTTCAAAGGAAACGATCACGCAAATTTCGAAAATCATTGTAAAAAGTTTCTATCACGCAAGATTCAAAAGATATAAACATATTTAGTATTTGAAATAAACAATATCCTATACCAATTTCCGCATTGTCAGTCCGGTTATATTACTACAAAATTTTATGAGTATGCTTCATATGAGATAAGAACAATTTAAAAATGGAACACGCATATTCGTGCAATAATATGCAGACATTAAAATAATTTGTTGGTATTTTCTACAACATTGTTAGAGCGAATGATAATGAATTGAGTTTTGCATACAACCACAACGTGCTACAGATGACACTAGTGAGCAGCCCATGGTTTGTCCTGATCACAAACACGACAGCCAAAGTATAAAGAAAACGCAAGTTTCTACACACACACACACACACACACACACACACACATACGCATACGCATACGCATACGCATACGCATACGCATACGCATACGCATACGCATACGCATACGCATACGCATACGCATACACATACACATACACATACACATACACATACACATACACATACGCATACGCATACGCATACGCATACGCATACGCATACGCATACGCATACCATACACATACGCATACACACATACACATACGCATACGCATACGCACACGCACACGCACACGCACACGCACACGCACACGCACACGCATATTACAATAAATAAATAATTCCTGTAATCAGTCAACCGTTCTGCCACGGTTTCATTAGCTATTACAAGGTTTCCATATTCGCATGAAAATCCTCATCCTCGTTAGTTGCTTATTTCAATAATATTCTTTCTCAAGGTACGTAGAAGTCTTTTACTCTTAAATAAGAATATATTTCGTGTGGATGTGGACACCACATCCCCAAACGTTCCTTACAAAATAATTTGTCTTACTAACGTCGTTGACAACTCTCCATGTTTTATTGTAACAGTAATACTCGGCATCTCCACATTTCCGTCCAACACCACTACTGGACACAGGCCAAGCAAGAATGAATATTTTTTAATACAAAATTGTTTTCATGGCAACTAAAGAAATCAAAGAACTATTTCGAATATATGAAATTTTAGAAGGCGGATGCAATATATTCATCCCAGCAAACAGCACAAACTCTGGGTAAAGCAACGTGTGCTATTTTTAAGCGTAATCTGCTCTACCCGAAAAAAAAATGAAAAATGGTTTGGAATCAATTTTGAGATATTTGCTACTTCACATCAGTCACCGAAAGGAATTATTTTAGCCCCTTACTTTATCGCAAGTATACAAGTATTCAACTGTTAGGACGGCAGATTCTGAGTCAGCCGGTGTCATGCGAAACTGTACCCGCAGAGCACGCAAAGTTCCTGGTTGGTTTGCGTGTGTCTCAAATACATTAAAACATCACAGTTTTGTGTATTTTAAGTGAAAGTCGCAACATCATCAGAAGAATTGAATCGGTTCGATAAAATGCAAATCATTTCACATCGAAAGTATGCGAATCAACCCGATAACTACTGTTAAGTTTATGGAAGATTTTCACACAAACTTCAAAGGAAACAAATATATAAAATTACAAAACTTGCGTATTCTTCATACTTTGGCTGTATGATCAGGCCAAACCATGGGCTGCTCATCAGTGTTGTGTCACCTGTACAACGAACCTTAGGTTGTGGTTGTATGAACAACTCAAATCATTGTTATTCGTTTACCAATGTTGTGGAGAATTCAAAAAAAACATTGTAAAGTCTGTATATTATTGCACGAATATGCGTACTCCATTTTTAACTTGTTCGAACTTCATATGAAGCATGTTGTAAAAATTCTATAGTAATATAATCGGAGTGACTATGCAGAAATTATTATAGGATTTTGTTAATTTCAAATATTAAATATGTTCATATCTTTTGAACGTTGTGTGATAGAAACGTTTTATAATGATTTTCGAAATCAGCCTGGTCGTTTCCTTTGAAATCACATAGTTTGTTTTATCCTAGAGGTATGAAATGTTTTTTTTTGTTTCCGAGTGTTGTTATAGGAATTTTGCGCTAAGTTGGTGATGAAATTAATGTGCCCTATTGAGTGATCGATGCGGAGTACGTTAATGCTGACAAATCAATGAGAATTTACTCATTCGTAATACTTTATTTTTAAAGAATAGTCGTTTTCTAAAGTGGTTTGGGGAGTGGGAATTCTGATGTTAATACATAGTATGCATAAGTAATTTTCAAGCGAAGAACAGGCTTGAAAACACAGTGCAATCCGGACGTTCCCTGACTGATATTTTTTTGTAGCCATCGATTGGAAGGCTCTTGATATACATTGATTGAAACCTTCCGTAAAGCCACGCTGAGAGACATTAGTGTAGCCATTAATATTGAAGAATGAGAATGTCTGATATAACCTGATGTTACATATGTTTGTCAGATGCGGGAGATCGACAAGAACGAAGGATAGCGTGTATCAATTAAGTTTTTCTGCGAAGCAGATTTATTAAGTACAAACATATTAGAAGTGAACCAAAATCATTTACATCTCACGACTTCTTTACTTGCTGAATGACAACGCCCCGAAAACCAGCAATATATCTCCAAATTCTCGCCGAAAAACTGGTCTCAACGTTGCACCATTTTCCTTAGTTACCAGATTTCCTTTTCCGAAATTTACAATGTATCTAAAGGCTTTTAAATTTGACAAAACTGAGAACTTGCAGAAGATTGTAAACGAGTAACTCAAGGCAATTACGAATGCAAACTTATCTGAGGCAATGAAGAATTTAAAACCTGAGGATCAGAAACGTATCGCATCAAATGAATTCTATTTTTACTAAATAAACAGTCAAAAGCCATATGACCTTGACTTTATTTTGAATTTGAATTCACTGTCTTAGATCCGGAGCATATAGACCGCACTGTACATTGTTATGGAAGAATGGATATTTAAAGACTAGGAATAAGAATTGAATGTAATATGGCTAACCTTATACATTTTAAACTTTAGATGTGATGTGACTGCTAGATTAATCTCGTGTCAATGAAAATTCCAGTTATGGACGAATATCGAGACCAAGGCGTGATAGCCGAATGGAGGAAAAGAGACAGAAGAAAACAGATTTTCTTAAAATAAATATTAGTGTTATTTGCTATCCTTGTGCAGTTCACTAATAAACTCTCGCCACAAGATCGGAGAACGAAAGTGAATAACGGCGAACGAAAACCCTCGAGATCGAGGGTATTCTGTAGTTTAATGTGCGTGGTTGCACAATTACTTTCGTGAAAGAGCACTCCAAATTTCTTGCGCTCCGCGCTCCAGCGAATATTGCTTCAGAGAAGAAACAAATCTAAAACGTCTTCAACTAAGCTTGCAGAAGGAGATGTAAAAATAATCATCCCATGAATATTAATTTGGGCGTGAAAGATTTAAAGAAATATTTGAGTTTCAAGAGACAAAATGGGTTATTTCGAAGCTACGAGTACTTTAGAAGCGCTTGCTCAATGTTTCTCCTAGATTTCTTTATTGAGAGCCAGATTCATCTATAAATTCTGATATTTAAGGAAAGTATCCACTGAGTACTGGGTAGACTCAAGGTTATTTTAAGTTAATCGCATAGCTGAAGGCAGGAGCCATGTCACCGACTTGAGCAGGAGTGGAAGAACGCCGACTATCCCCCAAAAGTGTAGTTGTATGACGCCATTTCTTTCGTGTTGTGATTCTCTACGTTCTCATTGTAGTGAGTTCCTTCCTTCACGTTGCGTACAGTAAGAGTTACTATGAAGGGGAACAAAAAGGAGGAGTAGATACATAGCAGAATATATGATTTCATAGAAAACTTTATATTAGGCTATATAAGAAGGTATTCCAATATTAATTGACTTAAATCTTAAGTCACCAAACAACATCCAATCAAATTCCAAGGCTACTTTTACAACCAGCACGTAGATAGTCTAGAGAAAAAATATTACAATTAGTGAATTTGTTCAATTCCAATATTACTAGCAATAGTACTAGCTGATGTGTGGTTTCCTCGTAAGCCAAATTGAAAATAAATCCATTGGTTTCATGAACGATATTTTAGTCTTGTTAAATTAATTTGATGAGAGATTTTTCATAATATTGAAATTACTTGCAAATTTAATTTACATACAAATTTGCCTCAAGTTTGTTGAGATAAATAAGGCCTTGACAATTAAGATTTTTTAAGACTATTACAGAAAGTTATCGTTATCGTGGCCTTATGTTTCTTTTTTTATTAATTTGTTGGGTGAAATACGGTAATACAGCAAATTCGATTTGGAATATCAAAATGTGTAATTGTTCATGGTCGTTTTATCTCTCTGAGTATCAGAATGATATGCTAATAGCCCAGTGTTTTCAAGAATTGACTGTAATTTTGTTATTACTTTTTAAAGACTGAATAGGTGTTATTCATTCACTACCATAGCAATCGTCGTGTTGGTTTCATAATCATGAATGTTTATGAAATGATTTCATAAATGATGTTTAAAAACATTATTTTTGTAGTTTTTCAATTTGCGTACCGCAAAATCATTTCGTTTAGTGATAATTTATTCCTGGTTTAATGTGGGGAAAGACGATATTTCGCCCATTAATGGCAATATTTATTCTTTTTAGATATTAAATTACGTATATGGTCAAGTTATGGGTGTTTCGGCTGACCTCCGCATTAGAGAAAGATATGAATTACCAAGGGAGTTGATGGCATTGGTAAACAAAGGAATTCCTTGATCGATTTCTCCTGGAATATTGATTCATCACTTTAGATAGAGGAGATGACAGCTGATGTTGAAGAGTAGAGGTAGAGAATTAGTTTTGCAAGTAAATACTTACGATGTAGAATACTTAGTAAAGAGCTAGTAGTCATCGGATTATGATATGCATCTGTTACGAATAGGGTATGAATGAAATGAAATATTTAAATTTGTCCCCGCAATATCTAGTATATCAGGAAGCTATTAACATTGAAATAAAAATAAGTAGGGTGAAGAGGCCCGATAATTTTAAAATTAAACTACTTTGCAATATTTAAAAGATTCAGCCAGCTGGTACATTCTCTTGGCCTCAAGAAGAGCGATAAGAAAATTCCTTAAATTTCCAAGAGATAAAATAGCAGTTTGCTTAAAAATGAATTTAAAACAATGGCTTTCAGAATTGGTTAATTAGGTGGCTGCAGGTCTTTTTGTGTTACGTTGTTGCTATTTTGAAGCTTGATAGTTTTAGCAATTGTTTCAGGTCCTGTTGTTAATGAGCGAAATGATGATCTAGGATGGAATGAAGAATTTTACTAGAATTAATAGCTTGTCCATCTAGAACATTTTGTGGTCTATAATATTTAGTAGCTTAGGGGATGCCGGAGAAGTGAAGATAAAATAAATTAATGTAAATAAGTATGAACAAATATGTTAACATGTGAATACAAAGAGGAATGGTAAAGAAAATGTAATTCCAACTAGGGGGATTCTTTAAGTGCAATGAAGTGGAAGTGCATTTGATAACACATTTACATTTATTGAACTGCAATTGGGTGTGACCCGGTGGCAGTTAAATAACAATAATTACAATAATAATAACAATATTAATAATAACAATATTAATAATAATAATAATAATAATAATAATAATAATAATAATAATAATAATAATAATACCGGTAGCGGTAGCTCAGTGCATCAACTGATGTCACTGCAGCGCCTCTGACCGGGAAGTCCTAGGTTCGAGTCCTGACAGCGGCAGGAATTTCCACACTAGCCTTTCAGCAAGGTCGAATTCAGTCGCTGCCTGGAGGAGAATTCTAGCGGCCGGCTGCTCTGATCGGTAGTTTTCTGTGGTTTCTCCGATCAACACCAGGCGAATGCCGGAGCAGTACCCTACCAAACGGGCAACGGACGGCGCGCGATCTATCCTTCCACTTCCTTGTCCTATCCTCTCCTCTTACACACACTCTTACACTAACATGCACTACACTACCACATATTCCGGGAGACCGGTCGGGAGCATAGATCTTGTCCCGGCTGGGGCGGTGCCCCGCTGGTGGGCGAGTCCTTGTTAGGGGGAAACTTCACTAGCCGACGGTAGGTCGGCGCCAGATCTCGCCATCCGGCGGGGGAAGATCACCGCCATCTCCCGAGAAAAAACATGCACTACACTATCGGGACTAATGACAGAAGCAGTTGACGCGCCCGGAAACACGAAAAAATCAATAATAATAATAATAATAATAATACTAAATAATAATAATAATAATAATAATAAAATAATAATAATAATAATAATAATAATGAGTAATTATTTCATTAGTAATCATTCATTTATTACAGCTAATTTTCATAAACAGCTGGGATTCGCTTCAGAATAAAAAAAACTTCGAACGTCACATTAAGCTTCATCTCGTAGCTTAAACTATCTGCTTGATCTCTTGGTTTCTTTCACGTTCCTGAAACTACCTTGACCAACATGAAGTTTTATTTACCACGTCAATTATCTATCGTCCCACCTATTATATATATTACTAATTTCAAATATATGCCTGAATTGAGAAAAAACTATGCAGCCTCAGCCAATACGGGAGGTGTGTTTGGTTTCGCTAGATAGCCAAAATCTCTGAATAAATACAAAAAGCAATGCAACAGTATCTTTTTGGCCTGAAAATTCAAGGACTTGATTGATTTTTCTGATTATTCTCGTACTACGTTAAGCGACTACAGTTTCGTACTCAGTGCATCGCTGCTTACAACACAGCTGAGATCATGCGACAGGAAGACTCCAAGAAAGAAAGCGTCGCTGCAGCCATTAAATATATGCTATTCATGTGTTGCGTTTACGTAACAGCAGCTAGTGTTTAGTCTTGGTATGTTAGGAACTCTTGTACTGTGTTTCATTTTATAGATGTTACTCTATGTTACTGCAGTATTCCTGAAGACAGTTTATGTTAAAATATTTAAATTGTTGCAGTGTTATATGTACTGTTTATATTTGTTGGTCTCGAGCAGAGTGCGAGCTACGTTTTAGAAACATATTTTGTGTGATTTTATTAAAAAGCATCTTTCCTATAGGAAAATATTCATTTAAAACATTCTTTGCTCCTACCTCTCTTCTTTCCCTTCAGCTCCTCCTCCTTTCTGACCAGCTTCAAACATACAATTCATCCTGCATTTCTCTCCTGAATTTTGTCACACTGTCCTTTGCCTCTCAGCCTTCCTTTCTATTCACTTTACTTATTCTACTATTTTTACTTGCGTTCTTTTCCTCTCCTAATAAACTTACTGCATTTCTTCCTACTACTCTTTCTTCCCCTGCTTAAATAGTTAATAGGGCGTTGACTCCGCAGGGTTGCTGGCTGGGAGGACCTAGGTTTAGAGTCCCGACGCTAGCGGATTTTTGACTCTAGTTACATTCTAACTACGTCGAATTCAATCACTGTCTGGATGAGAATTCTAGCGACCGGCTCACTTTCCCGAAATTACTTCGATCAATAACCGGCGAGCGCCGAAGTACAACCTGAACAAGCTGGCCACAGACCACGCGCAATCTTGCCCTCCTCATTCTTGCCCCGTCCTCTCCTTTTACACACACACAAGCACAAATCTGCCACACATGTAAGGACGTGGTTTTTTCAATCAATACTGACCGAATACTGGAACCTTGACGAACGGGCAACGGATTCAGCGAATCTTTCCTTCCCTTTCCTATCCTCCCCCTCTCTCGCTCGCACTCTCTCTCACTCTCACTCTCTCTATCTCAATCTCTCACTCTCTCTCACACACACACGCACACTGACATGCACTACGCGGCTACATACGAAGTCAGGAGACCAGTTGGGAGCTTAGTACTTGCCGGACCGAGTAAGACATGTGAAGGGAGGATCTCCCGCACGCTGACGTGTAAGTCGCCGCCGGATCTTACCATCCAGCGGTAGAGGTACGCCTTCACTTCTTGGGATAAAACACTCACTGCAGTAACAGGGATAAAGACCACAGCAGTTGACGTGCCTGTAAAAAAACAATCACATGACAGGAGACCAGTCGGGAGCATACAGCTTGGCCGGGCTGAAGAAATGTTCCGCTGAGAATACGTGGAGTAGGTAAACCTTACAAGCTAACGCATAGGTCGGAACCGGATCTTACGTTCTAGCTAGGAAGAAACAATTCCAGGGATATAATATACAAATACACTTACGGAACTAATGAACACAGTAATTTACGCATCCGGAAACTATAAATAATGAGTCAATCTTCCTTAAAGTCTCCTATTCCTACATTCCCCTTAAACTAATATTGTAATCTATTAATCTACTTTGTGAGATTTCCTTGAACATTTTTACACCCAAAGTACTTCGAATGGTTCCTTATGCACCGTACTGCGTTTCCAGATATTTTCAATAGGCTATGCTTGAGCTTCTAAAAATGCAGCAAAAACTTAACTTCAAAAGTATCAATAAATTTTCAGGCTGCCATCGTAGATTCATAAAATCAAACTACGTAAAGGGCCATATTTTCTTTTCTTAAGACACCAGTACGCGCGCTGCGGACTGTGGATCCGCAAAATAAATGTTCCTGTCAACAATAGGCTAGAATGCAGAACTGTCACATGTGGTTTCCGTTCCAACCTTGACGTTTCGAATGGTGACAGTTAAAACTATAATTATCAACGATTCGCTTCGAGCAATCGCGCAGGTATGGCAAGCCACAGCTCTTATCGCAAAGTGTGGCTAATTAGACTTCTATACCTAGGGTCGTTTATGCAACACTTTTCTGGCAACTATTAACACGAAGTGTGTTTTCCCATCGACGTAATTAACAGTACATTTTCGCTGTATATCTTGTCAAATAATTTTATTATTAGGTTCATTACTTCATTATTTCATTGGCATCCACTGACTGTGTGTGAAAAGAGACGAACGAACGAGATTAGCGTGTGTCGGAGCTCCTAAACATGTCAAACGTCCTAGTAAATGCAATGGAAATGCTATACGCGACCAATAGTGCTTATTACGACACTCCAGGTGAACAAATAAATTATCACAGCGGCTTCTACTGCAATTTCAGCATATTCTTCAGACACAGCAACAATAATTTCAACTTCTTCGGTAGCAACGACAATCTTCCCTGGAATAAGAACATACATTGATCCAAAAACACCAATGACAACAAACAATCCAGCTGCAAGAACAACAGCATTTCAATAAGAAATGCAAGTGCCAACCTTTAACGGAAAGCACCAACATATGAAGCAAAACGTTAGTAAATGAAAAATAATGAAAACTCGTCTATGGCAGTGTACAATGATCGACCAAACGTAACGATGTGCTACAAAACTTGAATGATTGTGATCATAATACTCTAGAAGTGCAGAAGGAGGAATTTCAGGGAAGTAAGAGATTCTTCAAAATAAATTGTATTTGCTTATTTTAATAAGTAAAAATTCTACATGTCTTCCTCACGTTTTTTCCGCATGTTGTAATGATTACGGGATTTGCTGATGGGTGAAAATGGGTCAACAGGACGCAGTTATGCAGAAAGCTACCAATCTTCAAATTTAATTTTTTTACTGTACTGTGTGTAATGGAAGTTCCATAATGTATTTACAAAATATAGCTAACCCACTAAAAGCCTAGTTTCTGTATGGACTATGGCCAACTAAGGCGGAGTTGGTTGTGACTCCTATGGAATATTGCAGTAAACAACCACGGCACTTGGATACATTCTGCCTACAGAGAGTGCGTATGCAGAAAGAATCCATTAGGATTGATTTAATTTCTGCTTGTTTCAAATGTGTAAATAAATTGTTGCAATATTTTCAGTAATATTAACACAGCTACTCGTAATGCGAATGTTATAATTTCAATAGTTCTAAGTAGTTTTATGAAATACACTTCACACAATGTACAGATCAAATAAGCTGCTAGAGATTGAGATATCGGATGTAGGTATGCAGAATTACTAACCCTCAATAAATACAAACAAGAAAAAGAATAGGAGATACTATATTTTCATTTAGTTTCCAGAAAATACTACAAATGTTTCCACTGAAATGAATCTTCTACAAATAATATTAAATGTTACACGGATGAAATATTTTTATTTCAAAGGCACTAGTGAAATAGACAATAAAATAACTAATATGAAAGTTTCAGTGAACAATGAGAAAGTAAGTACTTTATTTAAACATAACTTTGAATCAGCCGAGTTAAAAATGTTATAAAATATATTGAGAAAACCATCTACTTCTATTACAAAATGATCTTGTGCTCTTACAGCCAATGTAAAGATTATTGAAAAAGAAGTAGAATATGAACTCCGCCTAATTTAGTTATTGTTATTAGCTAAGTTAGATGCTATTCAATTTTATATTAATTTGAAAAGAGTGTATGCTGAGGAGGAGGTTGTTAGTGGATTCAATGCAGAACTCGATTTTGACGCGGAGTCCAGCTGGAGAACAGAATAGAGTGAAACATAAGGTTGAACGTAATACAAACATCAGAAACCAATAAAATTGGTGCTAATATATGTAATTATTTTTGTTTATTGTACTCAAATTGAAAAATAGTTTTCTCAAGTTCATAAAACTAATATGCTACAGAGTATTGGGTTCAACTCATAATATAGATGATATAGAGTATTGTGTTCAATGTATGTCTCATAATAATAGGTCTTAATAAAAAATGACGATTGTACTTACATAACGTTCATGTCCGACATTCTGCGTTTTTCAATTTTGCAGAAAACATCCAAACCACATTATAAACCCACAATAAAAATCATATCTACGATGGATCTGACATCAATTACACAGTCGAGGATTTTACCAACACCATAGGAGCTGCACACCAAGGTATTGACTTTTATCAGGTTCAATCTAATAAAAAGAGAGTCCCCTGGTGAAACAATGAATTCCAGGAAGCTATTAAAGCAGCTAAACGTGCTTTCAATAAATTCAAAAGGAGAACAATTGTAGAGAATAAGAAAACTAGGTCCCATGCCAGAAGGATTATCAGAGAATCAGAAGATTATCAAAAGAAATCATGGACTAATTATGTATCATCAATCAATATAAACAACAACATTTCTTAATCATGGAAGAAAGTAAAGGCCATTCATGGCAATAAAGTAACTAACATTCCTTTTTTACAATCTCACAACAAGATTATAAATGATTCTGCTACTACTGCCAAAATGCTTGCTAAAATCTTCCAATCCAATTCTAATTCACCGCATTATGATAAAGATTTCTTGAAGGTAAAATATCTAATTGAAGACTGCTGCCGAAACCCAGGGGAACGTTCTGACTTACTTAATGTTCCAATCACAATGCAGGAAGTAAACGAAGTTATTAATATAACAAACAACTCGACACCTGGACCGGATGGGATCTCCAACATCCTCATACGGAATCTTTCTGTAGAAGGAAATCCTCCTAAATTTTTTTAATTTTATTTTTTTTAATAAAACCTTCCCAATAAATGGAAAACAGCAACTGTTGTCCCCATCCCTAACCCAGGCAAAGCAAGATCCAATACGATTAACTATCGTCAGATTTCCCTAATCTGTAACCTAAGATAATTAAAAAGATTATTGGTAGACTTTAAGATGGTTTTAAATCACTATAACACCATTGAAGATAATAAATTTGGCTTTAGACCTGGGCATTCTACTCACGCACATTTTATTAGCGTGGACACTTACATAATTGAAGCCATCCACGACAGACACATGTCATTGCCGTCAATCTAGATGTCCAAAAGGCGTACGGTATGATCTGGATAAGTCCAGTAATATGGGTACATAAGAGATCGGCATTAATGGTAACATTCTTAGTTTTATCATGAATTTGACTAGCGATCGATGTATCCAAATGCGTGCTAACAAGCAGTTATCTTAAATAATCAAGGCTTAGGGTGAACTACCAGTGTGTAACTTGATTTTTGATCTCAATTAAGGATGCTGATCAGAATATCAAATCACCTACGATCATTTGCAAGTATGCGGACGATATGATAATCTTCAGTAAAGGAAGGAACCTCTCCTCTACGCAGAGACTTACACAAGATGCATTGAACGGAATACATAACTGGTCGCTAATCTCAGGATTCATACTAACTCCAACCAAATCCGAATGCATCTTGATATCTAGACAAAATATAGCTGGAGACCTTCATTTACAAATGGGAGAGGTAGCAATAACAAGACTCTTTTCAACTAGAACCTTTGGTATTGTTTTTTACTGTAAACATACTTGGAAAGCGCACATTAAAGGTCTCATCACTGATGTCAAAAGAAAAAAATACTAAAATGTATGAACTATAACGACTGCGGCGCAGACAAACATACCTTGCTTCTCACTTACAAAGCTATCATTCATAGCAAAATCGACTCAATGTGTATAATATATAACAACGCCAAAAACAACTTTCCCAAAAAATTCGATCCTGTACATAATAAAGCTCATAGGATATGTACTGGATGTTTCCACAGAACGCCAACAGGTTGTCGAACCTTATCGAAGCCTCGTTACCAAACCTGCAATTTTGAAGGGATTATGTGACCATCAAATGTATAAGCAAAGCCTCCTCATCCAACAATAATATTATACTTAACGATATTAACCCACCAATCAATCTGCTCCCAACCACTTACAATCATACCCAAACGCATTTTACGAAAGCACCAAAGATATCATCAGGGCCTATAACCTTCCACACATATCAGTGGGAAGATGTAGAACATCTAAATATCCCCCTGGGTCACACTTAAATTTACTGTCGATTCCTTTCCCAAAAATCTCTCCAGCTCTAACTTGAACGACTCCGATGCTGACCTCATCCTCAATGAGATTCTCAATAAATATCAAGATCACCATGTCATCCACATCCAAGACACATTGGAAACTGACAGAATGGGCTTATTCATCCAATCTCCATGGAAGACCTTTCACATTAAGTTTAGGATCTTTGCAAGTAAAAATAGCGCTTACAATGTTTTCCTAATAGCAATGAACCTTGTCAAATCCAACCCAACTAAAAATGTATTATTTTATCAACATATGTACCAAATGGCATTAAAGTTTCACCCAGTAATTACCTATCACTAATCTTCATCAACTTACTTGAAATCTACAAAGAAACAACTCACGACTGACTTTATTAAACCTGTGGTGATCCATATTACAAAGAATATAGAAGCAAGAACCCTGATTAGCACAAGTGTGCAGATCACCTGTTGTTTATTGACTTTGACAAGAAAGTAAACCACAAAATGTCTTATGCAATTGAGGACTATATGACGTTTACTGGCAAAGCCATAAAGAAGATGTGGTCAACCTAATGGAATAATCTCAAAGCATAAGAAGAAGCATAAGAGCAACTCATAAGAAAATTGGTTAAGTTCTTGCCCTCAAAATGTATGAAAACCTCTCACGTCGTGAACAAATAACTCTTTCACGCATTAGATCAGGCCATAACAAATTTTCCCATAGACATATACTAGAGAAAAAATCGATCCCAGTATGTACTACCTCTTACAATTTCCCGCTGAACATTAATCACGTCCTTCGGGAATGTCCCCAGAAAAATTCTGTCAGACCTCAATTTTTTGATAAGGAAAGTTTTAGTTACATTCTAAGTGACAATACTTACCAAAGTAATGTTATATAATTTTGCATTGAAATAGGTGTTTTGGAAAATACTCAACTGTATTAGAATAATATAATCTATATATATCTTCCTTTCTGTAGTAATTATCATTGATGTAATTTTCATGTTTATGTTTTGTTTTTGTATCCATAATCATCATTGTAATGTAACCTCAATATTTTAAAAAATTAATTTTAGCAAATGTAAAATGCAATATATTGTATGTATTTAGTCACTAATGACCTAGCTGTTGATGCGACTTAAAATAAATTAAAAAAATATCACATCTGAACATTATGTAAGCATCATTCGAAATATAACACAAATTTCCACACGAAATGCTATAAAGTACATTCGAAACACTATCTGCGATTATTTACATCACGTTATTCAAAACATTTTCTTAGTTCATACTTTTTTCGCCCTGAGGAAGGTCGCAGAATGGCGGCCGGAACGTTGGTGCCTGTGCCTAGGACGCGGCGTCTCCCGTACAGCCAAGTGACTACTGACTCCAGTCGCGGAAGTCTTTGTTCTCATCTGCTATAACTTATCTCCTCTAAATGCAAGGATGACTACCAGGGAAGTCGTGGATATAAGCAACCAGGTCTCATTTGCACAAAACTTTGTCTACTCTTTGAATGGATGTGATTAACACAGGCCAACGACCAAAAACATTTTTGTTTGTGTTCACCTAATTCTTATTGTTTTAAGTGTGCAGATTCTAAAAATACCATTAAAAATGCCGTATCACCCACTACTTGTCCACATTTGAACATTTTCTGTACAGGACGACAAAATGGTAGTATACGTTTTGGTAAAATATTTCTACATTGTGATATCTTCCACTACCAATCATCCATAGGCGTGGGGGTTTCACAGTCAGAGTTGCATTTTACAAGCAGTGCCGTTTTGTTTTATTCGAGGAACACGTGTTTCTATTGTAGCTATCAAGATAAGATATTAGTTTAGCAGTTAGTGCTCATCCATGGCTAGTCGTGGTTGTAAGAACAATCCTGACATTTTTTGTTATATTTCTGACAAATTTGTGATTAAAAAGCATCAACAGAACATTGCTGACTTTGTTAAAGTTGTGTATTTTTCATTATGCGGAATTAAACTTGGTGATCAGGACAAACCTTGGGCGCCACATATGGTTTGTTGTAGACCGCATATAGACCACATATGGCTTGAAGACCTTAGAAAATGGTCAAAAAAGGAGAAAGCATTCTTTAGATTTGTCATTTCAATGGTATGGAGGGAGCTAAGGATGATTCAGATGATAGCTACTTTTGTTGCATTGATGTTACTGGTTACAACTCAAAAAAAAAAAAAAACAATTCAGAATCCTAATCTACCATCCGCAATTCGGCCAATAGGCCAGAGTCCGGATCTGTCTGTTCTTGAACCAACAGTGGCTATTGCAACTCTTAATTTGGATAATATGTCAAGTGATGAATCTCCCGGTTATAAAGATAAATCAGCTGATGATGAGTTTGTGATTGTAATCAGTGAGGAACCTCAGTTGTTTACTCAAACTGAGCTATATGATTTTGTCAGTGGTTTGGACTTAACAAAGAATAAAGCTGAACTGCTTACCTCCAGACTCAAGGAAAATAACTTGTTAGCAGCTGGAACTTCAGTTCATGTGTACGGGAGGAGAGAGCAGCAATATGCTCTTTTTTTCGAACAAGAATATTATTTGGTATATTGCTCGAATATTACCGGTCTGGTGAATGAGTTAGGAAGTCAATAAAAAAGAATAATGGAGGCTGTTTATTAATTGATCTAAAATTAGTTTAAAGGCAATTCTATTATGTAATTGTAACACCTAAGCATCATTACCTGTTGTTCTTCTGTACACATGAAGGAAAGTTACAAAAACTTCAGTGTAGTTTTGAAAAAAATTAACTACTCCTCTCATGAATGGAGGATATATGGGGACTTACAAATAGCATGCATGCTTCTCGGCAAGCAAAGTTGTTTTACTAAATTCCCATGTTTCCTATGTGAATAGGATATTATAGCACGAGAACAGCGTTCGTCTAGAAAGAATTGGGCGGTAAGAACATCTTTAAAGCCAGAGGAAAGAGAACATTTTTCGAAAAAAAACTGGCATTGAACAAGATTCTGCTCCTTCCATTGCACATCAAATTATGTCTCATGAAGCAATTCGTGAAGGTCTTACCTTCAAATGCCATTGTGAAAAGTTTCCGCAAGTGTCTGAAGCAAAATTAAAAGAGGCTATCTTCTTTGGGCTGGTATTAAAAAAATGACATTTGATCCCCAATTTGAACTACATGAAACTAAATGAAAAGAAGCGTGTATTGCATTTGGGCCGATTCGGCACGGACAGCCGGAGGATCATCTTTTGTTATAATTGCCCAGCCTTCTCGCACTTGCGAACTTCAAAACTTCTGTTCACCTCCATTCTTTCTATTAGATCTAATTTGTATGTGTGGTACATCACAATATGTACTATTATTTTACTGTCTGTTCTACAGATTTCACTGGAAGAAGTTCCGGAAACAATCATCTTCTCGAAAAGTTCTTGGAGAATGTTGTTAGATAGTCGCCTGACTAATGTGCTTTTACTGATAGTGTCATATGCTCTTGTCTGATTGATAGTGCGATTGCCTGATTGTTTCCTAGCAGATACTGAGGTTGATTTGTTAACATTAAAAAGGCAGGAGGCATGGCAATCCAGCTTGGTTGCACAAAGGAACATTGATTAATCTATTCAAAATTCAATGGGTTTTTCGAAAAGGATTTTACGAGTTAATCCTGTGATAGGGAATAGCAGTGACAAGTACTATAACGCACACGAGTGTAGAAATGAACTCTGAAGGTAAATTAAAAATGCCTGTATTCAGCTGTAATCATTTAAATAACTCTATAATACATAATAACCAAAATAACTTATAACTAACTTAACATAATAATCAAAACACGTATTA
Organism: Teleogryllus oceanicus; assembly: GCA_964035755.1. Lineage (NCBI taxonomy): Eukaryota > Metazoa > Arthropoda > Insecta > Orthoptera > Gryllidae > Teleogryllus > Teleogryllus oceanicus. The sequence continues at coordinate 255,631,246 of CAXIVR010000001.1, read as the reverse complement.
ATATAGTTTTACTTTTTCTCACATTGACATTTCTTCTTTGTTTACTGTTTCTTAAATTTCACCCGGTTTATCCTTTCGTAAAGGCACTTTAATCCCAGTGGGAATAAAAATATCCTTTAACATAGGAAAAATGGTGACTGAAGTCGCGCGTTAATAGTGCTTAATAATATCAATATTTACTCTGCCGAATAACGCTACTTGAAACTTAGCTATATGTACGAATGTCGTTTAATGTCACCTAGTAAAGCATTGAAAAATGAAGTCAAAATATTATGTGTAAATTATAATAACTATTGCTTTCTGCAAAAGCGTACTACAAGAAAGTGTGCTAAGATTTCATGAGAGTAATTACTTACACGAGAAAAAGGTAAACGCGTGAAAAAACCGACCTCGAAATATATCAGGTAAGATACCAATATAATTTCATGCTATCAACTAACATACTTAATATATTCAAGGAAAAAGCCTTGAGCATTCCGATGAAACTTTTGTGCTCGTATAATTCAATTCAGTCGACGAAAGGGCCACGTGCAGAGTACACCCAGAAATGCCAGTAGAACATGGAGAATGATACTGCGCGAATTGTAAGTTTAAAGCATATTGAGTTACAACTGTAAAGAAATGGCAATTTTTAGGGGTAGAGTAGTTTGCGCACTTTATCACTTCAGAATAAGCGTAAAATTACTACTTTTATTGCTTTGACGAAATTGTTGCCTGCACATATTTGCTGCACTACTTTCATACTTCAAGTAGAGGTGTTCAACAGCACATTCTTTCTCGCATTATTGGAAATAGTTTCGTATTGAAATATTGTAATTTCTCACATACTTAAACTTCAGTTACAACTTGGAAACGTCCAATGCAAACGAAGAGCCTGTGCCAAGAAGTAGTAATTTTTAATCTTTACAGATGAAACAAAAATAAATAAATTTAACTAGTAGAGTACTTGCAGCACGTACAAGAAAGGAATAATAATATCTCATACAAGTTTGTCTTGATTACATCGAAGAAAAAAAATTCTGAATGCCATAATCAGCGATCAAAATTTCTAAAAGTAAAGGAAATGTATTTGTTAGTTCTACGTTAAATATATTACCTTCCTTAAACATTTTTTCCTTTCATAAGAAAGTTATCTGCATCGAACGATGAACACAATCGGCAACAATCACAAAAATCATAAGAATTTCCAGCCTCAGGTTGCCCTTTTTGCCAACGACATGTTGACGTGTCAAACAAAGCGCGGCAAATCCGTCTTTACCATTTTTTTGAGTTTTCGAAAATATAGTGTGCGCCGAAAATGGGAACAGTATTTTCTTCTTTCATCTTTTCAACTTTACTGTTCTTTGCTACATATGTGAAAAAATTAGAGTCGTTTCTAAGAAAAAATTTTTAAAATTTAAAAGTGGTTATGGTTGACCCAAAATTATGAAACAAATACACACATTTTCGAAAAATTTAACATTACCGTCTTTGAAGATCTATTTCTGATAAACACATTTCGTGAAGAAAACTATATCTTTATAATTGTAGTAGTAAGAAGACTCAGAAAAAAATTTGAATTTTTGCAATTTTCGAAAAATTAGGAATTTCAATGAAAATGAGACCTGCACCATTCTCTCTCTTCTCATTCCATTCTCTTGCGTCCTTTACGCTACCAGAGGTCAAAATTTAATCAAAAGGTTTGGAGTCTTCTTTTTTTAATCTCTCCGATCTCCCAGAAAATCTCCTAGCAAATTCGATGACAATGTAATGTTAAAAAATTATGTCTAGGATAAAATTATTTCCAACCAAAACAAAAGCCTCTTCTTGCAAAACTCGACTCAATTTACTATCACTAAAGGAAATTTAATATTCGAGAGTGTAAGTGTCGCAACTACCCGTCAGAAGTATTATTCCAGTAATATACCCCCCCCCTGACAGGTGCCAAAGATTGTTACAGTCGTCAAATCTTACGATATGAAAGAATTTCGTTTTTCAAATAAGCCGTGGGTATCTAGTTAGAAAAATAACTTTAATTTTTTTCTCTATTTTATTAAATTGTATTTTAAAAATAAAAATGTATCACCCTCCAGTTTTAAAGAAAATGTTTTTCTTTCGAGAACATGATATTTTCATCTCAGTAGAACCGTTTGCTTCGACCGACCGTTCTGTGCAAAAATTGAACTAAAATATTCCATATTGCATACCGTAGATAAAATTACAAAAAAAAAAAACAACAACAACAGTTTCTACGGGAATCTATGCTTCTGAGACCAAAACGGTAAAGGAATTATTAATTGCTAATAGTATGAGGAATACCAGTTGTGTCTTTACCCGCCTGAAATGACATCTATTTAGGGTCAGACTTACCGTCACCAATAGACGGCACCGTATACACTACCTGATGACGAAAAATGATGTATAATACATTTGGGCAAACGCATAATAATAAACCAGAAAACACCTTTTTCTTTAAAGAAACATTGTACACATTCTTTACACAGCACTGTACCGTGCTCGGGTGTAAGTAGGAACTATTGTATACAGAGGGGAGATTCATGCTAATTGCTTGTATGCCGCGCCAGTGCGCGACCTCCGCGCGCGCTCTTATCGCTGAGGTCACAGAGCATTTGTCGTTCCAGAGCATGGAAAATTTGTCCAGTAGTTGAGGCAGGTTCTCGATATTCGTACAAAAAAATGGACGCGCATGCCGTATCTGAGTAATGCGACAATTACCGCATATTTTGAGAATGTCGGAGAGATGCAATGCTATAGCTCGGAAGTACACCGAGAGATAAGCAAATGAACGGCGCCCTTCCCCTCACACACACACACACACACACACACACACACAACACGTATTTCTGCCCGTCAACACTCGAATGCGCGCAGCAGGGAGGTATTATCCCGTCAGAACGTTGACTCTGGTAGTGTATATCCCTGGCCGTTAAGGAACATGTGCATACGGCCACCGGCCAAGCGCTCGAGGTTGTCGCGCGTGTACATGCGGCAATCGCTAATTTGAACGCCAGCATATGGGATGGAATGTGTGCAGTGTGCAGAGGTGCGACCCGCGCCCTCGCATGGGGCTGTATCGTTCGTGGGCGGCAATAGTGGCACACCTCAAAAATCATATGTTGAGATAGATGAGTTTAAACTTTTCACCTTGTATTGAAATGCATCATTTTTGCATTCGCACGTCTGCCAATTTTTGTTAGAATAAGATGTAATTGTAAGATAAATGTTGCTGTTGCAGTGTGTACTGGAAGAAACAGTCTGTAACAGTCTTCTTTTTACAGTCCATAATTTGCTCGAAAACCATTAATTTTAAGTGGAAAATTTATACTAACACAAAATATATTACAAGATAACTGAAAAATTTCAGTTAAATAAAATGTAACTTTGTACACCTAGACGAAATGGCCTTGAATTTGAAATTCACCAGCACATTTATTATCTCGGGGACTAGCCGCTAGGAAGGTTTCTCCAACAAATTATGAACGGTACTAACAAGACTGTTGTGTTACCAACAGTAGACCAATCTTCAAATCTGGAGAGTGCATGGACTCATCGCATTTTTTTTTGTTGTGCCACTGTTGCAGCTCACAAGCGATATTTGTGAAAAACTTTTAAATATTTATATACTTCCCTCAAATTTTTGTTTAGTTATGTGATATAAATGAGTCACATACTACACGTACTCGAATTCTGTGCCATTTTTACTTTACCTTGTTTGTTAATTCTATCCGCCATTCGGTGGCTTGGGACGGTCGCCGCAATTCAGTACTCCCGAACTTGCAGATGGCAAAGGCTTATTGCTCGACATCAACAACTCTAACTTTATTTATCACAATTCAATCATTGGTTCAAAAACAATTACACAGCCAGGGCCCTTGACCAACGGCGGTACAAACTCCGACAAAAAAAGACAAACATTTCCTCGTCCCGCAGCCGACGACAAATTCGTTCCAAATTTCGGAACGCTTAAAAGTTTTTCGAGCTAAGTAAGTCGTGTTGGGCAGTGAATACTGGCTCTTGCGAATTTTTATTTATTTATTTATGTAACATCAAAAACAGCTGAAGTGTGTGTGACGTACTCTGAGATAAAAGTGCAAACTGTGCACGTTTCCTTGAGCTTTGAGATCCCTAACCGAATCTATACACAATATTAAATATTGTGCAACGTCATCTATATTACATACCGGGAATCTGAAGTCTTATTGTTTTAAGTATCCCCAGAGTTGTTAAATCAGATGACCTCGCCTGCAAATTACGTAACTGTCCCTCCACATCCATTCCAACGATTTGGATATTCATGAATTTCATGCCCGAAATGAGCTGGCTTGGTCGCTTGGACGACGACGTAAATGCACACTGCGTACGCTACCGCTGCAACGCAAGCTCATCCTCGTTGCTCCCCGAGGAGCAAGTACTTTTGACAATACCGATGCTGGCACTAATACTGATACGTACACTAATAATGATATATAGCGGATTTTGTCAATGAGAAGCATTCAATAGTTGACTGCATGTACAAAGCTGATGCTAAATGTCATTCTTGCCCGACATCATGTACTATTTCCTCCTTATCGATTAGATGTGATGTATCACTACACTGAATTCTTTGCACGAGTGAATGATTGGAAACAATTTCCATACTGAACAAACAGAGAAAGATAAGTGATGTCTGTGTTTTCTTCAAGCTTTCCTCGTATGTGCTACTTTTAGGAGTTTGGTTTTGATTGACTGAATGATTAGGGATTTGGGGCGCGTCAACTGCTGAGGTCATTAGTTCTGAAAGTGTAGTGCAGGTTTCTTGGGAGGAGGCTTTGATCTTCCCCAGCCGGATCATGAGATCTGGCGCCGACCTACCCAGCAGAATTTTCCCCAAACAGAAATCTCCCACCAGTGGGGTAGGCCGGGAGCGAGCAAGAAAAACTACGTATGATAGGCTCAAAGGAAAAACTTTTTGAGAACTGAATTCAACGGTTCATTTTCACTTGCAGTTTTGGCCAGTTCACGTCATAGTGTGGTCATAGTTGCGGACAGACAGACAGGCAGAGAGAGAGAGAGAGACAGCGAAACGGGTAGAATTCCGACAGACGATCAGGCGGACAGAAAGACGGTCAACCGGATAGAAAGACTTGTCAGGCGGACAGAGAGACGGGAAGGCGGACCGAAAGGGGCGAACAGAAAGACGTCCTGGTGGACAGAAAGACAGTCAAGAGGACAGAAAGAAGGTGAGGCTGACTGAAAGACCGCCAGGCAGACAGACGGGCAGCCGGTGTAGCCAGCTAACCAGCCAGCCAGCCAGCCAGCCAGCCAAACAGAGGAACAGAAACATGTTTTGCCATCAATCGATTTTTCGATATCCTGACTTTTCGAGAACCCACAAAACATGAATTCTGACTATCAAAATTGCTAGAGGAAGTACTTTTCTATATCCACTTTTATCCAGTTGTATCCACTTTTGCGTGACAAGGGCCCGGCAACAAGAGTTTTTCTGACGGAAAATCGCCGCTTTGCTACGCACGATAGCATTACTATTTCTTCTTATGAAGAAGGCGACTTCATTTTTCTTTAATAGTAATAGTAATAATAATAAATATGTGCAATTGGTATTTTGGCGGTACCTGTAGTCGAGTACAGTTTCGGACTAGTAGACTGGACTAAGCAAGAAATTCGAATTATGGATCGAAAAACCAGCAAACTGCTGCCCACCCACGACCTGATGTACATAGACTTTATGTGTCACGTAAGGAAGGAGGAAGAGGCCTCAGACAAACTGAAGCCGCCTCGCACAATAGAATAGTGGGGTGGGCAAGTATGCAGTCGGTCATCAAGACGACCCACTAATGAGGCAGGTCATGAAATCTGACCGAAGAATGGGCAACAGAGGCATTGTTAGTGTAGCAAGAAGCATTACGAAGAAAAACTTGCGAGACGCGCAGAATAACACAGACACTCAACTTCTTATGCTACTAAACATGAAATGTGAAACAAAAAATGTTAAAGAAATCGTGAAGAGACAAACCACACCTTGGGCAGTATCTAAAAATAATGGGCAATGTGCAGATCAATAAAAATCAATCATTTATGCGGCATAAAATGGGAAGAATGGAGACAGAATCGCAAGCAGTTTTAGTAGCTGCCCGAGATCAGGGGTTGAGAACACGACGTTATGATAAAGCGGTTCTCAAAATTTCCCAAGATGATAAATGCCATTAAATCAATATTTCTTCTTGATTGTCAATATATGTTTACAAATAAAAATATCCAAAGTTTTTTATGACAATCATTTATTCAGTAATTTCACAACGTTTCGTAACTCGTTTTGTTACATCTTCAGGTGCTAAACTTAGTGAGGTAACGCTATCCCATTGAATTACCACGTCAGCAGAACATTCAAGGAAACATTACGAACTACCTCACTCTCACACCAATGTGTAGTGAATAAATGATTGTCATAAAAAACTTTGGATACTTTTATTTGTATGATAAATGCCACATTTGCCAGGAAGAAGTAGAAACCATTCATCAAATCGTCTCAGCTTGTCCACTTCTCGCAAAGACCGAAAACTTGAAAAGACACGACAAGGTGTGTAGTTGCATCACTGGCAGATGCCACTCGCCGTCGAAGTTCCGAAGACCGAAACTTCCCGAATGCTCCATGTGGTACAAACTCTCGCCAAAACCGGTGACATCTGTTGGAATCTATACAATATTGTACGACTAACAAATTCAAACGGGTCGCACGGTAGCGGCAAACAAACCGGATATAGTTATCCGGGATCTGGAGAAAATATCATGTCTACTTGTAAATGTTACTGTGCCTTGCAATCAAAACGTCGTAAGCAAGGAGACAGAGAAACGTCTTAAAAACAAGAGTTTGGGCATCGAGATCATCCGAATGCAGGGCGTAAAACCACAGGTCGTACCGGTACTCATGGGAGCTCTGGGATTTTTTCTACAAAATTTATGTAACAACTTGGTTAAACTCCCAAGTCATTCAGAAGACTGGGAGGTGCAAGAAATTGCTTTATTTGGAACAGCCCACATTTTGTACAAACTATTGTGGTGGCACCAATAGTCCCTAGATCTGCTCCTTAGGTAGTTGGTTGCAATAAGGAGTAGATTTTATTTTTAACCGATTCATAACATCTTTAGTCGCGATGTAGAGGAATAATAATAATAATAATAATAATAATAATAATAATAATAATAATTTTGATAATGGCATGTATTTAACTTTATTTTTGAAGTGCCGAGAATATTTTACGTACGTGACCATTCGGGTGCTCTACTGCATTAATCGGTTGCGCGTAGTTTCGAATCACAGCCCGGGCAAATACTGTACATTTGTAGGTTGGAAACACTGTTCAGGATTCAACTAGAACTATAATATCAGGTAGAAGTTACAAATAATACGACAAAAGAATGTGCTGTTTTAGAACCACACGTTTCCTTTAAGGTTATGAATGTGAAGTAGTAGACGTATTCCGCCATCGTGTGCGCGATTATTCTTCGTGGATGTCCATGTGTCTTAAACACTGGCATATTGAGGCGCATGCTGTATCGCATTGCCTTCCTTCTTCCATGAACATATATCTCCGGGGGCCATTTTGAAAAATGGATTCATTGTTTTGTTTCTGGGCGTGTGAACTGCCATTATTGTCCCATAAATGCAGTGAATGTTTGTATGACGGGAGGTGGCGGTTCTTCCTCCTTTGGATGGTGAGATACGGGGCGGACCTACACATCGGATTGCAGTGGTTTTCCTATCGAAATATCTCCGTCCAGCGGGGCACCGCCCTATCCAGGACAAGCTATAATCTCCAGACATGTGTTGTAGTGTTCTACATGTAAGTGTGTCTAAGTAAGGTGTGAGGTTAGCACAAGGAAGAGGAAGGAAACATTGCGCGTGTTTCGTGGCTCCTTTATTAGCGCACTATTGATCGAAGAAACCACGGAAAACTGACGATCAGAGCAACTGGCTGCTAGAATTTTCTTCCAGAAAGTGGCGGAAATCACCCTAGCTGTCTAGCTAGTGTGGAAAATCCTGCCGTCTGGACTCGAACCACACAACCTCCAGCTCAGTGTCACTACAGTGGCATCAGTAGAGGCCCTGAGCCACGTCAGCCGGTTTAATGCGTTTTATAACGTTATTGTTACGTACAATATATGCTTATCATTACGTACGCAATACATGAACGTCCCATTAATAACATTATCAGTTATGTTCTATCCATAGTGTAGTCATTCAAGTATACTATTGAGGTTATTTCCTGAGGCCCCCAGTGCGAGAGGCTCTGTCTGATGGAACATGCAGGAAAAGACGTTTCCCTCCTGCACGGTGGGTGACATATGCTTCTAATATCCGAACGCTGTAATGATTTCAAAGACGAATACCTCCCTCTTACGAACTTTAAGCATGTTTGCGCACCAGCATTACATCCGACATACTTGCCATTTTCTCAAAGAATTTGTACTACACTCAATCTAACTTATACTTTTGTAATATTTGACGTGGTATTTTTGCGGCCAATAACATGTTTCCTATTTGGCGTGGATTCAGCAGGATGCGGTAAAGCTACTGTGACTCACTCTGCATTTACCAAAGTATCCGGAAAGCAACATTATCGGAAAGACAGAAGGATAAATTAGTTGTTGAATATTTATATACCACTGGCTTTTAGAAGCAGAAATGCTCCTAGGATGATGTATAATGCTGCACAAAATTATATACTTAAAGGAAAACAATGCTCACAGGGAGTTTTCAAGGGGACAACCTTCCAACATCTGTTGAATGTGGTGAGTAAACAGTTTCAGTTTTCTTTTGTTACAAGCTGCAACTCGTGTTACCAATATGATTTATGTTGCTAGCAATCTCACCAGCAAGGCTCCACTGCTGTATATATATATATATACACACACACACATACACACACAAACTGTACTATATACAGTACATCAGTTCTTATATATTCTTGATAATCTGTAGGGTAGTTGCTGTTCCATATCACACATAAATAGTAAATATTTAATGGTGGGCGAGAGGTCATTTCCTTGGAGCTTTGGTGTCGCATGATGTCATCAATGTCGTAAGCAGTGACGCACTAAATATGAGAATTCAGTTTGTACGTGCAGTATGAGAATAGGTAGAAAAACACACTCATGTTTCTTGCGTTTTTCAGTGAATATCGAAACTGATTTTTGTTGGTTTTTTTTTCATCGAGTTCCTGAGTATCAAAGGAAACTATACACACCCATGGCCGCACGGTGCATAGATTTTTTTCAATTTCCGCGCGCATTGGAAATTAATAACTGTATAGATCGTAAATTATCCTGACCCGGAATGACTGGCCTCGACCTTGCTTGTACCTCACGTGCTGCACCGCCTGTTGTTTGCTCCCGCCACCATCAGGTACTTTGATTTTCCTTTGACATGCACAACCTGTGTTTCCTCTGACCTTCCCGAACTCGCGCGCCCGGAAAGAAGCTCAAAGCGGGACTGGGCCAGCGTGATCGATGGCGTTTATAAATGATGAGTTTCCTGTGGTTCGCTGTTTAGAGTGTGTGCGACTCGCACAGGAACCGCAGTTACGAATTGGTGGAATTTGGCGAATGAGGCATTCGGATCTGCACACGACCAGTTTCCTGAGTTTATTTCTTCATATGACATTCAATAATATTCAATTGCTTGTTTCTCATCAATGTTACAAATGTTTGACATATAATAGGTACATTTCATGTAGCTCAAGTAAGACGTTCTTTCCGTGTATCTCCTGATCCGGAATGTTGAGATGCAGTTTTCTCTCAAATCAACGTGCGCGAGGAGCACGTATTAAACTGTATCTTTTTAATTTAAGTGCTATCGACACGAAGGGTTCCCCCGCATAAGATGGTAAAACGTTCCCCTAAACCAAATGACGTATGAGTAGTTACATGATAATTATAACATAAAAATAATATTTTTGAAAGGTTTCTTACCGCCCGTCTCACCACCCACACCCCTCTCCAGCCCAAAACGTGTTTTTATAATTTTAATTTTTTCGGCAACTTAAGTCCTTTTTATCTGACTTAAAAGAAATATGATAAATAAGTTAATAAGACGTCAGACGTTAATAATCGTCAGAAAAATATTTTTTATGTTTTCTCAAACCCAAATTCGAACACTTCTCTTTTCTGTCTACCCATGCTAGAGAGAGGAGGCACCCCAAAGAACTAAAAATGCAACATTGACAATAAGGACGATCATAAAAGTCGTATTCTGTAGAACACTGCCTAAGAACATAATCCGGATTCATCTTTTTCGCCTTGATTTCCCCTCCGTCGCCCATCTATCTTTCACCTGCACCCGAGCTGTACCTCATCATTTCCCCATTAGTCATCTACCCGACCAGCAAAACTCTGCAAATCTGCTAGAAGAGGCCAAGGAGGCCTCGGTGCTTCCCAGTTATTTGAGATTATACTATGTAATGCAATAATTTTTTTTGAAACGTCATAATCTGCAGAACTTTTTTTTCTTCTGAAATCTTTTCGATGTAGGATTGGGAGTATTTCTCTATCCAACATCTCAACATAATCTTCGCACTTGAAGGTTTTGTGTCGATGGTTTCTTATAAACTGCCAAAAACAATCGTCTTTCCTTAGCGTATGATATACTAAAGGACAAGATTCGAAAGATATAAAAAATGAAAATTGGTAACTAAATTTCAAAATAAAAATATTACTGGGTGCTACAATAATGTATACAAATGTATAATAAAATACTACATGTTTTATTATACAATGTACAATAAATTACTTGGTGCTACAATAATGTATACAAATGTAAGTAAATGTACAGAACTGTTGCAATCATTTGCAAAGTATATCTAAAGTCAAGGTGAGTTAAAGGCCGGAAAATGTTTTTTTAACTGCAGCCTAACTGTCCAAAAAATCTGAAAAAATTATCAAAAACTTGTGTTTTAAGGGGAAAGTTTGAGATTATTTCAAGTCTGTTCCATGGTTCTAAAACACAATAAAAATAATATTCATATTTCATATTTAATAAATTATAATAAATTTCATATTTATTTCAGTCAGATAAAAAAGTTTTAAGTTACCGAAAAAATAAAAAAAACACGTTTTTGGCTGGAGGGGGAGTAGGTGGTAGGACGGGAGCTAAGAAACCTTCCAAAATTATTATTTTTAGAAGTATAATGTGACTACTCGTCGGCCCGGTGGCCGAGATCGCTGAGGCAGTAGTGTCGTAGTGATCTCAAACCGAAGGGTCGCGGGTTCGAGTCACGCCTCGGGCATGGTTGTATTTGTGTTCGGCCTTTCACCCTTTATCATCACCATTTCATCTTCATAGTTACCATACCGTTAACACCAATAGCTGTCGCTAATGACCTAAGATGTTGATGCGACCTTGAAAAAGAAAAAATGTAACCACTCGTACGTCATTTGGTTTAGGGGAACTTTTTACCATCTCCACCGGGGGTATCTTTTGATTTTTTTAAATTAGAACCTTATGTAACCATGATAACGAGCGTAAAGGGACTATTTCATGCATACACTTATTACCCGGTACTAAATGTCAAATATTTTTGAGAAATTTAGGGCTTTGGGGATTGCACCGACCTTTAATATTCTGCCGTTTCCGCGGGGAAGCGCGCTTCAAGACCATTCTCTTCGGTTGCGTTGGCCCGGTAGGGTGGAAAAAATTGCTGTGCCAAATGCGGCGCGGGGAGGCCGCGAAAACGCACTCTCAAGACTTCTGCAGCTTACGGAGTATAGATTCACCTGCTGCTACGATAACAGCCAGAGTTGGGCAATAATTAGTACATTATACTAAATAATAACTAGCATCAATTATTTATTTGTTACTTAAATTTAAAAAAAAAATTGGTTTTAACCTTTAATTACTTAGAGAGTAATTAGATACTAGCATCTCATAGTTGTTAGTTGCAATTGCGCGAATAATAATTCAACCAATTTGTATTTTTAATTGTAATTTTTATTTGTAGATGCCTCTTTAACTAACATACAGCGAACGCATTGTTATTGGAACTGTACTCTTGCATTCTGGGTTAAAAAGCGCCTCCCACCGCTTCACCACCTTCATGGTTAAAACAGAATTAGTTCAACTTTTCAGAGAAAAAATTTTTTATACTTAACCTCAATTATGATTATGGTAGTTATTATGATATAACAGAATCCCAGAGAGTAGAATTTAGTAATAACCAATACAACGGCCTATTTTCATATATCTACTCAATTTCGAACTTGTTATGATCTTTCCAGTTTTATGAGTGTATTTTGATAGACACTGATTTAAAAAAAACTGGAGGCATGATCTGTAAGAAGCACGTAGAAATGATACGTATTTAGTATTTCACTAACATTGGATATCCCTCACAACGGTTCATGATAAGGAAATATAGTTTTCGCTCAACAACAGTGAATCAGGGGGCAAGTAACTTTACCTAAAGTTATTGTTTATAATATTTTCAATTTTGGAGAAATTGAATCATCTGCGATTTTCTCAATCGAACTTTTGTTCTTTTCTCCTGTAATAGGTAAGTCACAAAAAAGAAAATTGGATATTTTATTTATTAATATTTCAAAAGTAATATTATGTAAAAATTGTTTATTTCTTGGCACAATATTTGATATAACGCGCCACTGCCGTATTGAAAATTTTCTGCTGTTAGAGCAGCGACGCGCAAACTTTGCTATCGTGGAGGAAACGGCAAGTGACCTTGTCTACGCGATCGCGGTTGACACCGCTAAAACCTGAAAGGAGTGCCTGGAAGGGACACGTGACATTTCCCGCGGGAGTGGCAGAATATTTTGTCAGCATAGTCGTAAAAACTCTTAAGTTCTTGAAATTATTGTTAACTTAGGGTAACATACATATGCATGAACTTGTCAAGGGCTCAAGAAGGGATCAGTAGAACAAGGGGCTATCCCACAGTGACATAGTTCATAGATAATGGGGTTTTACCTGAACTTGTCTTATACAGGTGAGTCACGTAACTTTAGCACCTGCTGCAGTTTTTGAACGGTTGAAGTTATTGCAATGCAGTTTTCACAGAAATGCATGAGGAATGGGGCTAATTAATACATGTATTCATTTCTATTTTATCATTTGTATTTTTCGAGATATTGAGGTAACTTTGCTTGTTTCTTACAAATATATATATATATATATATATATATATATATATATATATATATATATATATATATTTGTAAAATCCAAATCCAATGATATACATATTGCCATGTATTAAACAAGCATGTTTTGCCCAATTTTGATTTTGCAACTCATGTTAACGGATATTGTAACGCTCCGAGCATGTGCTTGCAGGAAAAGCGCTGCGCGACGTTGGTTATTGAACTGTTGCACTTAAAATAAACGTTAAACACGAGTCATAAAAATCTAAATTACTCAAAAAATGCTTATCTAACATATGACAATATGTAAATCCGTTTTTGATCTTTCAACTATTTATGATTAAATTGTTGGGAAAAGATTCTCGAACTCAAGAAAGTTTGCGCAGATGATCTACTCCAAAGTACGTCCCATACAGTTTTTACTGTTTTTGACTTAAAAAATACTAAATACTAAGAGAACAACCTAATCAGGGTGTCCCAACAATTATGGGCCATATTACAAACGGTTGGTGATATCGAAATCTAGTTTCCGCTCAATATTGCGGAATCTTAGGGCAAGTAATATACCGTAGAGTTATAGTTTGAAATAAGTTTAGTTTTCGCTAAATTTACTCATCTTTAATTTTTTAAATGTTTTTTTCTGGCTAGCAATGGATAAATCATAAAATGAGGAATTTAATGGTGTATCATTGACAGTACTTCGACTAAAAAGTAATACTTTCTAATGTGTGATTTTAAATTAAACGCACAATATTTCTTGTAGCAGACCCGAAACGTTTCGTTTGTTTCGGTCCGTGGCCCGTTTGTTAGGGTTCTGCTCCAGCGTTCGCCTGGTGTTGATCGGAGAAACTATAGAAAGTTACCGATCAGAAGCGGCCGCTAGAGTTCTCTTCCAGTTAGGGTTGAATTCGATCCAGCTGACAAGCTAGAGTCGAAAATCCTTTCACTGTCAGAACACGAACCCTAGGACCTCCCGGTCAGAGGCACTGCAGTGACCTCACTTGATGCCCTCATCCACCTTTGCCGGTCAAAACACTTAGAAGTCGACTTCGAATTCGGAAGCACGCATCCATGAACTGTAATAATCGCTCGTCACCCCTCTGTCCTCCGCATGTCATTGTCAAAGTCAGTTATGCGAATAAACGGTATTTCAAGGGTTGTGCGGGAATGACGAACTCGGTCCAGGAAAACGGCGCGAGAACAGACTTTCCCTAGTGTGTGCGATCAGTATTTTTCCAACTCGTGATCTTTGACGCTCGTCGTCTTAATTTTGTGGTAGTGGTGCGAAGCATTCGCCGAGAGCCTAAGAAATGGAATAGATCAAATTTATACTATATAACATTTTAATTGCACGCTAACGACGAACGTTGTTTCAACGCCAACATTAACATTTTAAACGTCACTAATTATTCAAGGCTTAATCTTTCTGAATTGTTATTCTTTTATTTCCTAGTCTAAAACAATGTACGGATGGGAGCGGATTTAGCGTGCTTGGTATACCACATGATAGTAACATTGATAATGTTCAGCAAAAAAAGAATAAAAAATATTTTTGACATATTTCATTAATTTGGATTTGAAAAATATTCGGAAAATTGTCTTATTTACGATATTTGATTGATTCATTTTTTCGTGTTTACGGGCGCGTCAACTGCTTTGGTCATTAGTCCCGTTAATGTAGTGCATGTTTTTTCTCGGGAGATGGCGGTGATCTTCCCCCGCTGGATGGCGATATCCGGAAGCGACCTACCGTCGGCTAGTGGGGTTTCCCCCTAGCCAGGCACCGCCCCAACCGGGACAAGCTCTAAGCTTCCGACCGGTATCCCGGACTATATGGTAGTGTAGTGAATGTTAGTGTTAGTGTGTGCGTGTGCGTGTGCGTGTGCGTGTGCGTGTGCGTGTGTGTGGAGAGGATAGGACAAGGAAGAGGAAGGACAGATCGCCCGCGGTCCGTGGCCCGTTTGGTAGAGTACTGCTCCGGCATTCGCCTGGTGTTGATCGGAGAAACCACGTAAAACTACCGATCAAAGCAGCCGGCCGCTAAAATTCTCCTCAAGACAGTGACTGAAGTCGACCTAGCTGAAAAGCTAGTGTCGAAAATCCTGCCGCCGTCAGGACTCGAACCTAGGACCTCCCGGTCAGAGGCGCTGCAGTGACTTCAGTTGATGCAGTGAGTTACCGCTCCCGTGTTACTTAAGATACATTCCAAATATTTAACTGTCGAGTATCAATGTCGTTTAATTGACATAAAACATGATTTATTTTATATTAAATAGATGATATCGATGAACATATTAGATTTTTGTAATATGATTATTTGAAATATTGGGTTAGGTTTAAATCGAGTAATACGTCGGTAATACTAATTTTATTACAAGAGTCGTTTTTACTACAGAAATTTCACGTTCATTTATTTATCGTTCGCGTAATATATTAGTATTTAACTCATCCTCTATGTAAGGGTAAGAAATGCGTCAATTTCATGTGAATTGCACGCAAAAAAGTGGGAATTGAACGTGAATCTTATTTATGAAATTTGTTTTACACCTTGTTTACATACAATTCTTCGAATTTTCGTCCGTAATAAAATAAACACTTTTAATTATTGTCACCAGTATGTCAGTGGTGTTACGAAAATTGTGGTCGCCTATTTCGAGTGTTTCATTAAAAGTTCGTAGAAAACGGGGAACATTTTGTGGTAAGCAACAAAGTTTTTGGAATCACGTGTACAAAGCTTGGAATTCTAAGATATCCAAATATTCCAATGTTTACAAACAGGATATTAGGTGTTTGCATGTCACAGCTACTTCAGTCCCAAGTGAAAGACATTTATCTGAAGGGTAACTGGAAACAAGTAATTTAGGGAGTCGACTCATTGAAAATTTTTCCTCGCCTCTATAAGCTCTAGATCGTGGTCGTCATAATATCATATAGTGCTTAGTATAAAAAACTGTAAAGTTGTTTATAAGGTTCCTATTTAAGGTAGTATCTAAAAGTCTCTAAAGTACGCACTTTTGACAACAAATCTGCTATCAGCACCAGCTAGATTCGTAGTTTTCCATGTTTTTTTGACCAATATCACGCTAATTCCGGAGTCTGTACCCTAACAAACGAGCCAGGGGCCACACACGATCTTTCCTTCCTCTTCCTTGCGCCACCCTGTTTTCTTACACACACATTTTTACCACACATCAGGAGACCAATGGGAGCTTGTTCCGGCTGGGGTGATGCCCCATTAGGGGAAATGCCTGGATGGGGAGATCACGTAAGCTGACGTGTAGTTAGGCGCCAGAACTCATCATTCCACCTCCGAAGGGAGGAACACGGCCATACATACAACGCCCGGTATATATTATGCACTACGCTAACGGGACTGATGACTATAACAGTTGATATGTTGGGAATCAATCACTCAATCTCGCTGAACAATGGTTTGCTACTTAATTCAAAGTGTCTTTTAAGTCAAGGTGATTGAAAGGCGAGTAAATGAAATTTTTTTTTAATTACTAGCCTGGAGTTGAAAAAATCTGAAATATCACAACAGTTAATGTTTTGAGAGGAACATTTAAGATTTTTTCGAGCCTGTTTCAGAGTCACTGTAAAAAATATGTTTTACATTTGAATTTTCGCTTCAAAACATCAAAAAATATTTTCTTGGTTGTATAAATTATTTTGTTTTTCATTTTTTAATCATATAAAATAATGTCAATGTAACGGAATAAAATAAAATTTAAAAATTCTTTTTGGCCTTTAGAGGGATGTGGGTGGTGGGACGGGGACCAAGAAACATTTAAAAAATTTTATTTCTTTGTTAGAGTTATAGTGTAATTTTAAAATGACTCATATGTCATTTGTTTTTAGGGAACTTTTTACCATCATTTCCGGAATACCCTTTAGTACAAAGTGTTATTTATAAGAGAAACTATTTTTATTACGACAATTAACAAATAGTGGCGCATTGATGCATTGTCTTCAGTAGGGAGTGGCTAGTTTACTAACTTTGTAACCCCTAGAGTGCTGCTTCGACTCCGGCTGAGGTGCGTGATTTTCGAAGGGCCGAAAATCCTCATTGGTCATGTTGTACTAAAAGCATGCTAGATAACCCTGGCTAACTGACAGTTGAATTATATTCTTCAGCAATTGCTATCATATTTAAATCCCATATTTACTTGGCGGGGAATGCCTCGAGTAATGGATTAATATATTTCTGAGAACGTGGTTGTGGCGGTCCCTGGTCAATATGGGAGTTAAAATTTACCGGCAACGCGGGAAGTGCCCTGCCGCTGTATTAATCTGTAGTAATGACCTATTTATTTTTATCCTAAAACCTACTTTACATAGTTTTTATTAACGTAGCCTATATTTTTTATTCTAAATTTTGGTTTCATACCTAAAACTTCCTGTTTTGATTTGATTTTTTTTTACATCCTAATTTGTCACATGACCGAAGATGTTGGTAAAATATTGTATGAACATCTAGCATTGTATAGAATGAATGTCTCTTTTCACTCCTTTTCCTCATATTTTGGTCATCTAAGATTGGAAAGTACAAATATCCCGCGTGAGTAAACACATTCCTATTGTTTTCTGCGAGTAACGGAGTGTCAATCGTGTAGAGAAACTGATGCGCCATTGCGATGTATAGCGCAAAAAAGAGTTTTTCTCCCTTTTTGGCCTGAGGCGAATAAGTCGCCGTTTTTCAGCGCGCTCTATCGCGTAAAAGAACTGTCGAAAAATTTAAAGCTAATATAGATATTAAGTAGAGAGTGTTGTCTACTTTAATTTTATATAAGAAAGTCATTTCAATAAAGCACTTAACTGTCGAGAGACCTGGATGGCCCAGGTGGCTAGAGCGTGTGCCGACTCAACGCCTCGATCTGGAGTCGCGTGTTCGAGTCCCGCCGTGGGCATGGTGGTCTGTCCCTTGTCTTCGATGTACGTGTCGCATTAGGCCTTATGAGTGTGCTGACCACAGACCGAGGAGACCGCACGTGTCTCTAGTGTGAAGGTTAATATGTGTCCCCATGAGAGACTTAGTGGGTCCCCGCGGATAGTCGATAATGGACATCCCCTGAAGCTGGAAAAAGGAAAAAAGAAAACAAATGACGAGATATAAGCGAAAAACTAAAAAAAAGTGCGGAATGTTTAGGTTTTCGGCTGGAGAGATACCTGAAGAGGAAACTCCTCAAGCCGAAGTGTAGGTCGGCGTCGGATCTCACCGTACAGTGCGGAAGGACCATTGTCACCTGCGCGATTCCTTATACTAATGGGACCATATCAGTTGACGTGTCCGGACAAAGCAATCAATCGTGGCGCTCCCCACTGCGCCACCAGACACGGACCCAACGGTCGTCGCTCCCACGACAGCGCCACTCGCCACTGCCAGTCTGCGTGGTCCTGGACCGTTACCGACACCCGTTGCCGTTGGATCTGTTCTCGGATTGCTGGCATTCTATCTATCGCTCATCTCTCGTGATGGGTGACTTCCAGATTCTGCATGACGTATCGTGCCTTCTTGTACCCAATGCCGCCAACAGCGGACAATTGAGATGAGCGCCGGTGGCAAGATTTTCGACACTAGCTTGTCAGCTAGGTCGAATTCAGTCGTGGTCTGGAGGATAATTCTAGCGGCCGATCAGTAGTTTTCCGTTCCAGTACCCTACCAAACGGGCCACGGACCGCGCGCGATCTGTCCTTCCCCTTCCTTGTCCTATCCTCTCCCCTTACACACACACACTAACACGCACTACACTACCACATATCCCGAGAGACCGGTAGGGAGCTTAGAGCTTGTCCCAGCTGAGGCGGTTCCAGCCGTTGAGAGATGCCTCGTAGGGGAAGAACCCCGCTACCGACGGTGGTGGCCCTCCCTTCCGGGTAAGATCACAACACCCCTAAGGAAACAAATTGCACCACTTACGAGACTAACGACTTTAGCGTGCCCGACTAGCGACTTTGACGTGCCCGGAATCTCAATCAATCAATTGAGGTGTCCGCACGAGCGGGGTGTCGCGCCATGTGGATCAGCCCCACGATGCGGCCGCTCTCGAGCGTTTCTGGGCAACCTGCTGTCAAACGCGTCACATAGGTGTATGTCACGTATAACGGATGCTCTCAAGACGCTACCCGATGTCGAAATGGCCGCTGTGGCTCACTTATATTGGCTAGTGGACCTGACGTCAGGCCGCTTGCATTGGATCGGACGTCTTCTTGAAAACGCGTGTCCTCTCGTCAATTCTTCCGTCCGTCGCTCCGTCTTTCCCTATGAATAGTAGCGCCTCGGCCGTACGTAGGACTTTTCTCAAAACAGATATTCCACGATCCATCTGGCTGAACTTGAGACCCTGGGTATTTGAAATGGATTTTTAAATTTTTGGAAATACTTGACATGGATCCCCTAAGATGTTTCAAAAATGTCTCAATAATTGATACAAACGTTTCCTTCATATTTTCGCTTGATTTAAGTCAAGTGTTGCAATAAATACTGTATTACTCATATCGTAGGATATAAGTTGTAATATTGTATTAGTATTACATAACCGTTCCGAATAATACGAGAAAGAATGCGATGTTGTACCACTAGATATTTTATGTTTTGGTGGACAGATTTTCACTGACAAAAACGGGTCCATGTGCATCGTTAATTTGAACTGCAATAGCTTGCTCTTCTAATTTGTCGGCCATGTATAGTTTTATTGGGCAATAAAACCTTTTTTATTACTGCCTATCTGTTGTGTCCTCTGCCATCTGGATATTTAGTATCATAGATGAAACCAAGTATTGAATGGGAAATTTTGTTCGTGAAATGAGTTTGTGGTATTAGTATATATATATATATAATATATATATATATATATATATATATATATATACGAAATTTATAGTTTATTTTAATCGATGAGTGTTTCAGTAACTCGCGTATGTCAATTTTGTGAAGATGCAAAAAAATCTGTTTTCTTATCAGTGATGCTAGTAGAATTGCAATTAATGAAGGTTTATTCTGGGTATTAGTTATTATGGTATGGGTTTTTTCTGATGTGCAGTGACTGTGGTTTCCTTTGCGCTGATTATGGGTAGGATTAGTGAATTTATGAATTTTGTGAATTGTGTAATAAAGTAAACAATTATGTTGAATATTGAATTATTAGGATGTGTGAGTTGCTAGTGAGGTATGGGCTGGGTTTAGTTATGTGTTTTCTGTAAGTTGGAATGAGTTAGATTTTGTATATTTGAGATATGGGTGAAATGTTGGACTGTAGATATTTGAAGTAATGTTGGGTAATGTATTCTTGATTGATTAAAGGGAGGGAATATTGGTGTTTTAAAGATTTGCATTTCTAATAATTTCGTCGCGGTCACTGTGCATTCTTTCCATATCTTTAAAGTTTGAACAGGTTTCATTTATAATGCCCGCTTTCTGGTTTCCCTTAGTACAAATGTACGTTTAGAACTGAACTTTCTTAGAAATAGAATAGTGATTGCCGGCACAGAAAGCTCACTTGATGATTTGGTTGCAGTTGATCCTTGTATGGTATGGTCTCTTAAATGGGCCTTTAGTTCTTCGCCTTTCCGTATTCACTCGGCGGTTACAAATTTGAGATATGGTGAGGATGTGTTCTATCGACTCTACCCCATTAAACTCGGCTGTCACCATCGATATTGGGAACATGTTCTATAAAAGTCTTCCTTCAAGAATTGAAAGGTGGCTCTATTTCAGGTAAGATTTCCAGTTCTGTGATTCACAGGTGCAGGTTTTTAATTAATGTGAGGATTTTTTATTTGCTATTTGAACTATGTGTTAGTGAAAATTCCTGTGAATTTGGATTAGGTTACGGTAAAAATATTAAGGAAGTCTGTTGATGTGGTGAAGCTCATTTTATTTTATTTTATTGCTTTTTATTTAGTGACCTTACAACGTAAAAAGAAAAAGTATTGTAATCGTGCGCTGGAAATCGGCAATTTTTCGACCGAAAAATGATTATTACGGGGCTCCTGTTACGAGAAAGTGGATATTATACGCGCACGTTTTCCTGAACCCCCGAATACCTACCCCCACTTCTTTGCCAAAATTAGTTGAATTTACATAATTAGTTGAATAAATGTTAGCAACGACCGTTGTTTGACAAAATCTGATAACCAGAAATGTTTGCTCCCGTGTAATAGAAACTATTTTGCACCGAAAAACAAACTAGAAGTTCGATATAAAATTATTTTTGTCAAAATAACCAAACTTCCCACTCCACTCACAACTAGCGAAGCGAGGGCCCCAGAAAATGTGCACGGATAATACATCTTGTTCCTGTACATGTAGAACTTACTTCCTCTACTCCTTTTCTACACAGTGTGTAGCTATAATCCATTTTTGTTCCTGTACATATAGAACTTACTTCGTCTACTCCTCTTCGGTTCGTGGTACCGAAAAAGTGATTAACGATAAAAACGTGTTGCCTGTGGTGAACGCTAGCACCTATACCGTTCAACAAACTCTCTGTATTTTCAAAAATTGCAAAAATTTAATATTGTACAAGTACAATATTGAAGATAGAGATTTTTGTCTCAAATAAAACGTGTCCTAAAGTAGAAGTGCTACAACACTACATACTTTCTCGCACTATTTAGGTTACGTAACTTTATTATATTTAAATTTTATCCGTTTATTTGGAGGATTCCAAGAAACATTTTTATTATTAATGTATTTATGAAGGGGATTGTTGATGCGCCGTAGCGTGAATATCTTAGCTTCACATTTGGTTAGTCTTCATGAAGATGCCCAACTCTGAAAAGCTTGTAGTGTCTTGAATGTGTTATATGGACTAGGGAAACTGCGATTCAGCTGAATAGATGGCTGTTAGGTCACAATAAAGTGCCGTTGTGTGATTGTCTCGAAAGGGTACATCTGCTGTGAATGTGTAAAAGAATGTGGGAGAGAGCGGGGAGCCTAAGGAACCCATGGATTATTGAGAGGCGTGAAATGTAATTATTCAATTTGATTGAGAATGTGTGATTTGAAATGAAACTACGTATTATGTTAAATAATCAGGAGTTCCTATGTGCTGTAGCCAGACACGATCAAAAGCCTGAGTGAAATCCTGAAAAGCGGCAGTTAGAAATTTTTTTATCTTGAAAGGTTTGGGCGATGTCTTCTAAGATTCTTAAAAGTTGAACAGTAGAGTGGTATGGCCTGAATGAAAATTGACAGAAAGGAATGATGATGTTAATAGAGAGGAAACTGTTTAGCCCGAATTACAGTTGCTCGAATATTTTACTTAATACAGATAAAAACTTTTGGGCCTGTAACTATCGGGGTCATTGGGCGATTTGTTATGTTTTAAAATTGGAATTATTAATGTTCGTTTCCATTTTTTGGTGAAATAACACAGCATTGGGCATCCATTAAAGATGGCTGTTAGAAGATCAATGCTGCATTTAGAGATTTTTTGAGTGCCAGGACAGAGAAATTGACAGTTCCACAGGATTTCTTGTTTTTCGAATTTTTTATTAGTTCTACTACTTTGGACAGAGCATTGTAGTTACTTGGCAGGGACAGAGAGTACAGCTTATCAAGGAAATGATTGACTATGTTATTGAAGGATATGTCAGAAATAGGATTTGGCGTTAGATTATAGTCTAATAATTATTATCAAAATAATGTACTAATAGATTTACTTCATCTTCAGAGGTAGTTGCTCTCTTATTGTTACAATCTAAAAGGGGAATAGTGCACGGCTGGTTATTAAAGTTCCTGTAAATTTTCCAAAAGTTAAAGGAGTCTTTGTCTAAATTAGCTAGTGTATGTTGAAATGTTTGAAATCTAAACTGTCCGAGAGCAGAATGAACATTGTGTGTTAAATGATTTAAGGTTTTCTTAAGATGAGGAAATCTATATTCTTGCCAGAGCTTTCTGGCAATTCTTTTTTATTGAATTAGAGATAGGATGTTTTGTGAAATATTGCTATTTTTGTGTTTGGACTACGAAATAAGTGATACTGATAGTTATCATTTTAAAACGTTATTTTCTTTCTAAAATCATCTGGAGAAATGATAGACACTCGAATTTGTGAATTCTGTATTAGAGGTGTGAAGTTACCGCCTACAGCTGTGAATTTCCCTGATCAGTTTTTAATAATTGTCTACTTCGTGAAGGAAATGTGGGGCGCTTTCCTTATAAACTGCGTTTCGTTAGTAATCACTTCTTCCATTGATTCATTGCTATCCACATTCACTAATTCCGCGAAGCGGTTATGCGTACTTGCAGTTGAAAACAGGACAGGTCTGTAATGGCATAAAGTGTGGACATTCTTTTATCGTCACCATCCAGTGCTTGCGAGTTATGCCATTTGCGACGGTCGACACGAGAGCTCGAAGCCTGCGATGAAATTCCTCGGATGTTGGACTCCAGCGGCGCCGCTGGAGAGAGGAGGAAGGCCGTTCTCCATGTAGTGGTAGAGCTGAGGCCCTGCCAGAGGCGTGGTGCCTGCCCGGCCCCTAGGCGCACTGACCCTCGGATGTTCACTCGGGAGACTAACTTGGAACATTGCGAGGAATTTTAGAAAATTCCGCATAGCAATACATAGCATTGCGGACCGATCCCTTCTTGACGGCGGTTCGCGATGATTCATATTTTGTATACGCCCTTTAACACGTATTTATTTATTTATTTACAATACACCTTTGTACCATGTAATTGTTCAAATTATATTATTTTCAAAATTTAATTTGATGTATCTTGTAGACGATAGAAATCTGTAAACTGTTATCAACCCAGAGAAGTAAAAACTCGTTCGTTTGTTCTCTTCCAGATGACAGTGTTCCAGAAAATGAAGCTCTCGCGCAAGCTGTGGATGGTGATGTTTCTAGCCGTGTGCCTTGTGCTGGTGCAGTACCACCTGTCCACTTCGTGGCTGCTGCCCGGCGGCGCAGGGGCGGGGCGGGGGCCGGCGGCGGGGCGGCGGCGGGGGCGGGCTGCGGGCGCGGGCGGCCGGCGCTGCGGGAGGGTGCGGCGGGCGGCGACACCACGCTCGACGCCCTGGTGCGCAGCGCCGTGGAGAGGCTGCAGCTGCACCCCGCCCTCTTGGCCAGCGTGGGCGACCGCTTGCTGCGCGAAGTGGCCGTGCAGCTCGGCCACGACATCCTCGCCGCCGGATGCCCAGAGGTCAGTGTCAGAGAGCGGCGCTACGAGCCCTGGGGCAGGTGAGCCGAGTTAGGTGAGCGCACGATTTGCAAAAGAACCAAGAGACGCTTTGGGGTTATTTATTTCTAATTAACTAGAAAGTAAAAAGTCCTTACTGTATTACGGTGATGAAAGTAGCATTATTAATAATAATATTATTAATAATATTATTATTAATACTATTAAATAATAATAATAATAATAATAATAATAATAATAATAATAATAATAATAATAATAATAATATTGTTATACATTGTTTTTCTCGGTATTCGCCAGATTTTTATTTGACTTTGTGTAGGGTTAATAACCAAGACACAGGGCAATTCATGTTTCGTCGCAATTTAGGAATTTTCAAACAATCTTGCATGTGTTTAAAATGATCAATGTTTATTTTGGCATTTGAATAAGTTCCAGATTTGTATGGATGTTATTTGGTATAACTCATGTGCACGAAATGACCAGAGGAACAATATGAACTTTTGGAGATGTCATAGTGCCTTGCTAGTTCTGAATACTTTGTTATTTTTTTCTGCATGTGCTGTTTGAAGATTAGCTGTCTGTGAAACAGTTATGTCAGTCAGGAAGCCAATCGTTTGCCGTTTGCCTACGAAAGTTATGTCTGGTCTGTCATGATGAAGAGTTTTATCTGTAATAATTTCTCTGTCATAGTACAACGTATAGTTTGAATTTTTAATTATAGTATCGGGAACATATTTGTAATATGGGCAGGTCATTTCTTGTAGGTTGGATTTCACCGCCAGTTTCGGGTGAATAATATTTGCAACTTGATTGCGCCTATAGGTGTAATCTGAATGGGCCATTAATTTGCATCCTGATGTAATGTGCTGTATGCTTTCAACTGTTGTGTAGCATTTTCTACATTTGTCGTCTATTGTTTTTTGAGGATATGCTTCCTGTAACTTTAATGTTGATTACTTGATCCTGTATGGCGAACCCTTCAGTTTCGCCAAACATATCACCGTATTTTAGCCAAGTGTTTGAGGCTTTTGAGTCTACATGAGGTTGCTTGAGATCATTTGCATGGCGTCCATGGAGTTCCTTTCCTGACCACATTTCTATTTTGCAGTTATTGTCTAACCCGCGACGAAATGACCAGCTGTTTGTTGTTAAAGTTAAGAGGGGTTAATTTAGTGTCTGCTTGAACTATTGCAGCATGTAGTTCTGAGGCTGCCTGTTTCTCATAATAAAAGTTCCTTAATGAATGGATTTGTTTGTAGCACAAGTTCTTTAGATCTATTAGGCCTCTTCCTCACTTCGTGGGAGTGTCACTCGTTCTATTGCGCTATTTGGAAGGCGATGCCTGAATTTTGTCAAAATCGTGCGGGGTCTCTGGATGTCTTCAATGACTGTGTCGCTCCACGGTATGATTCCAAATGAATACGTATATACTGGTACTGCAAATGTGTTGATTGCTTTTATCATGTTATTACCTGTAAATTTGGTTTTCAGGAGTGCAGTGATTCTTGATTTGTACAGTTTTATTAGAGATTGTTTGATTGCCTTGTCTGTGATTGCTGCTTGATCGAATCTTAAATACTTGTATATTTCTTCATCGCCCATTGCCTGTATTGTCGTTTGATCACTAAGTGTGCTGTCTATCTTCTGTAACTTTCCAGTTTTGTCTACGTGAAACGTATTAAATTTGTCAATACAAGACATATGAATGTCTTCAGTTAGTTCGTGTTATTTCAAGGAGATATTGAAGCTGTTTGTCTGTTGAACTGTAAAGTTTAATGTCATCCATGTACATCAGATGTGATATTGTGTGGATAGTCTTCTTATTTTTACGAATTTGGAAGCCATTGTGAGCACTGTTAAGTTGTGTTGATAGGGAGTTTAGAGCCAGACAGAACAACGATGGGCTTAAGGAGTCTCCTTGGAAGATTCCCCGCTGATGTTCTGATGTCTTTTGTTGAGATTGTTAACTCTTGCTGCCTTAGGGACAATGTTCTCCAATGAGTCATGATATGTTCCAGAAAGTTGATAATGGTTTAATTAATTTCGTATATACGGAGAACTTCAATAAGCCAACTGTGAGGAACGCTATCAAATGCATTCTTGTAGTCTATGTATGCCAGGTGCAAGTTTCTATGGTTTTTATGTGCTTGTTGGAGAATGACCATATCTGTTAGAAGTTGTTCTTTATATCCTTTTTGTAATTGACTGCATCCTTTCTGTTGTTCTGTCATTATTTCTCTGTCCTCAATATAATCTTGGATTTTATTTGTAATGCATTAAGTCAAAATTTTTTACATTGTGGGAAGACAAGTGATTGGGCGGCATTGAGATGGGTTCTGTGTGTCTCTTCTTTTGGAGTACATGTATGTAATGCCTTTCGTTAGAAATAAAGGCATGTCTTCTGGTCTGCTAATAACTTATGGTATACGTCTGCTAATAACTTATGGTGAGCCAACATATGGTAAAGCGATGTAAACTGCTTGTACCAGATGTACAACGTGTCAACGTGTTCTGAGGTAGGAGCTTTCCAGTTGTGGGTTTTCGCAATTGCAGTGCTGACGTTTTTTACTGTGATCTCGTGATATAACATTGGATCTATATTTTGAACATTATTAATTTCTTCCTTAATTCAGTGTGCCTCACTATTGTGATGACTAGTTTCTGACCAAATGTTTCACCAGTACTGTTCTAAATTTTGTTGATCTGGTGCGCAGTTGTTCTCTTGTTGGAAATTGCAATTTTTTCTTTTTAATTTTTTTGTTCTGTTGTTTCTTTGTATCGTGTAAGTCTTTGTGATTTAGCTGCAATTTTCTGATTCAATTCATCTGAGTGCTCAGCTATTAAATTTGGATCAATAGTGTTATCTTCCTGGTTCTTGTGTTTTCTTGATTCATGCTTTCTGATCTTTGCAAGTGTTTTCTTAATTTTCTTGGCTACTTTTCTTGTTGTTTCGTTGGTTCAAATATTGCGTTACTCGGCCTATTTCTTGTCTGAGATATTGGATTTGATTTTCGAGTCTTTGCTGCCATGGTGATTTAGTATATTTCTTGATTGACTTCCCTTTTTTACTTTTTGACTGATCGTTTAATTTAAAACCAGATTTTACAGCTACGGTAGCAGCTACCCAGTCAACTATAGTATGTATATCTGTTAATGTATCTTCTTCTTTGATCTGACAGGGCAATACATGTTCATTTATATATTAAATAATTTGAACGAGCTTGTTGTTTCTATTGCTGTTGAGTTTAGGAACTCTGGGACGAAGTGTTGGATCTAATCCTGAGTACTTGAGAAAAAGGTCCTGGTATATGTCAATTACGTCTGATATGTTGTCTTCCTTGGCACCTGGTGTTGATGGATCCTGATTCATCTAATTCGGTTGAATTTGGAACTTCGTGTGAATCTGTGATAGTTTGTGTCAAGGGGCATCCATTATTGGAGGAAGAGATTTCTGTTGCTACTTCCTGTTTAATTTGTTCCAACCTTACTTCTGGGATTAGATTGTTTTTAAGTAGAGCTCTTTTCTGACCTACAAGCCTCTGATCTGTGACGCCAATATTAAGCAAACTTTCTCTGAATTAAGCATGCAGAGATTGTCTGTATACTATCATTTCTGTTTTTAAACGTGTGGCTCTGTAGTAGACGCGCATAATATACTCATTGAAGTTATTCGTCTACTTCTTTCGTTGCGTCACTTTCCCAGCCTTGGTGCTTACGAGCAGCTGCTCGGACAAAACACTGTCGGCAGGTGAAGCCACAGATTGTTGGTTGCTTCTTTGGGATTTGGCTGTAGTTTGTTAGGGTGACCCGGTAGGCGCCTGCCTGGTTAGCGTCCTACCAACGGTGGCTCGCATGCTGTCACGCCCGGGCACAGGCTCCAGACGTGCCCCGGCGCTCCCCAGGCAGCGGCTCTTTTTCCGAGGCCTTATGTCTTCTTAAACGTCTCTCCATATCAGTATGGGTAATTGCCATTGCCCCAAGCATTATTATTATTATTATTATTATTATTATTATTATTATTATTATTTACTGTTATATAATTTTAGTATATAAAGAAATAAACATTGTCAACCAATAATTTCCTTACATGGTATACTTTTAGACTTCACTAATTCGTCCCCAAAACACAAACGGAATTCCAATTTGGATGTCAGATTAAAGTATATTCTCCAAAGAATTAAATAACATTAAGAGTTCGCGAGAACATTATAGTAGTATATTTATATTTTGTGCTAGCACTAAAAAAACTTCCTCTAACAAAAATGTACATCTTCAACTTTACATGAATATTACAGCTTACAGTGAATATTTCATGTTAAATAGAACGTTGATGTATTGCAAATTCATGACCTTCTTAGTACTTAACTTTTCAATTACTTTATAATGTTCATTCAATGGAAAAACACAATTTAAAAATATTTTTTATATTCCATGGTGATAATTCAACTTTATTAACATAGTAACTAAGTAAAAGAAAAACAAACAACGCAATATTTTAAATCAATTTTTATTGACCTAAGGGACCTCAATCCTTAAATTAACTTTTGTTTCGTTTTGACATTATTGCACTAAATACGCGATACGTTGTCAAGATGTTTTCACAATTAGGGCCACTTTCATTACCTTCGCTTGTGTGTTAAACCTCGTTTATCTTCAAAGTAATCGCATATAAGTTGCTCCCGAGTTTCACCACGTTCCTGGCACGCTTCTGTCTTATTTTCCTTCCTGCTTCAAACTTAATCATTCCTTAATTGCGTCCTATTGCTCTTTTCTTCTTCCTTGCAAAATAACTAGTGGTACTACAAAATGACACACACATTCTCTTAGTAAGTTTCCTCATTTCCAGGGTGTGGGCTAGCGTTAAAGGAGATTTCTGAAGTTAAATTCACCCAAAGAATGACCTTTTAAGAAGATTTAATTGCGTTTTTGCTTTCTCTTCTTGTTTAGACAGTTGTGGACTCATTTCGATCTGAGAAAATGTTCCATTGTGTTGGACGAGGACGATGTTGAAGAAAATCTCATTTTGTGTAACCATGAAAGAACCACAAAAACAGATCATTTTTATGCACATGTGGGCAATTGAGATTACCCTATTGCACTGCTCTGTTTCTAAAGAGATTGCTGGCATTTCAATTTTTTCTTCAGAGTAATATGATAAATAAATTTTACAATTCGATCTTACGGAACACTTCAATGAAAGTCACATGGTCTATAAAAAACATGTTCATTTCATTTATTTGAAATCAAAATGTGAAAGTATTAGTTTTGCTTTATATATTAATAGTAAACATTTATATTCATTGCATATTTGCTAATCCTCTTAACATTTCATCATTTTTACATTGTAGAAATTATTTAATAAAATCAGATATTTATTGACCCCATCGGGATATTACTTTATAATAGTCTTCTGTAAGTTAAATGTTCATAGAGTCAAGGCGTATAGAATACACCTATTCTAGCGTTCCTGCATTCAATATTGCACACTTTTGTATTGTAAAAAATTATTGACTTCCCTCAAAGTGCCAGGAAATTTCACATAGTGCAGTATGCCAGTAGTCTAGAAGACATTTGGCATACTGCAAAATAGTCTACTGAACTGACAATCTTTCACTTAAAAATGATCTGACCTATTGTTCTATCTAACATACTCTGACCTCATGCCTATCACAACTGACTGAATGGTTTGAACAAGACCTACATTTACTTTGTACTTCGGTTTCACCAGACAAACTAATCTATTTGATATAACTTTCCACCCACCAAACGAGTACTAAAAGTTATATATATATATATATATATAATATATATAATAATAATAATAATAATAATAATAATAATAATAATAATAATAATAATAATAATAATAATAATAATAAAAGGAACACAGACTTAATGCATTCATAAATATTTTGATTTGTAAATTATAACACAATTATAAAATAAAATTTTGAGATCATATCTAATATCAATTTTTGTTTTGTGGTATTTTAAGAGAAATGGAATGTAGTCTGCGTCTTACATGTTTATATAACTTTTGCTTCTGTCTGATTTTCCTTCCTGCTTCAAACTTAATCATTCTTTGATTTGCGTCCTATTGCTCTTTTCTTCTTCCTTGCGAAAGCAACTAGTGGTGCTACAGAATGACACACACATTCTCGTAGTAATTTTCCTCATTTACGTGGTGTGGGCTAGCTTTACCGTCTTGCCCTAACCTACTTGTTAACTACTAAGTAAGGCTGCACAAAGTTTTTTTTTTTAATTTTTTCAATTTTTCGTTTTCCTAATAGTAGAAACGAAGAATTACGTTAAGAATATTAAATAAGGGTACAATCTCGTTGTAAATAGCAAATTTCAATGAAAATTTGGTGCCTTTTTAAGAAAATGGCTTTTAAGCGTTACTGTCAATGTGAAATTTGAAGCTCTTTTTGACAGAATTATTGAGTTTTGGAAAACTTTATTAGAAGTAATTTAAAGCACATTAACTCACAAATGCATTGGTGTTTACAAATTGCTGAAAATGTGCATATTAACTGCGTGAGAGACAAGCCAGATCATCAGAGGTTTCTTCACTTTGGAAGAAATCCTACATATGATTTAGGCGCTGGTGGTATTTAAAGACGGACGGACGGACAAACGGAAATTTTTAAGAAAACCAATTTGTCGGTATCAGGGACCCCCAAAACTTGTATTTCAGTTGAAATCTCGAAATCGATTTTCCACAGCATTACATAACTTTCTCTATACTACGTATATTACTCCCGTATATACGTATGCTTACGAGAAAATCAAAATGGATGTATTTTTTAAATTATAAATTGGCATTTGTTATAGCATCGTTCTGTTATATTATTGGTTCCGCTAATTTTAAAAGGCGACTTTAAATTGATGACACAGATGTGGAGGGTATAGTGGCGGGGCTTCTTATTTCGCATTCTGATCTTCCTCTGAAATAAAAATGCCAAAATATTTGACATTATCAACTAATGTATTGATTCTTGGAAAATTGGTGGATCTCCATCACTTATCACAATCTCTGCATATCTTTTCTAAGGGTTATTACGTGTGTTCTTTCCTTTTTTCATTTTTGAGTTGTTTATAGTAAAAACTCCTAAAAGAAAAATTCCAGTCTAGTCGATATAAATTCCCTTTCTACTAAGAACAATTTTTAAAAAATAACTAATACGACCACAGTAACTATTCCACTACTTTCAAATTGTTTAACAAATGTATCTCAGAAATATGTGAACAAAACTGAAAATAATAGAAATAGCAGGTATGTGAAATATTCTAGGCGGAATGTCATTAGGCGAATGCCAAATTACAAACTATGAATGTCAAGTGATAAATAGGGTATACTACAGGAATGGAGTATGTGAAATGCCCCATGGGTCAAATGCAGTGTGTCAATTGTCAGGGAAATGTCCCTCAAAGCACAGCAAAAAATACCAACCTCTCGACATTAGCAAGAACTCAAAGGCAATCGTTTACACATCTCTTGGTGAAACCGATGAACCGATAATGGCGCTTATATTCTAGGTTCATTGTTAATCGTTATTATTTAAACACGATTAGCAATAAACGTAAACAAGTTTAATGAAACAGGCCATAAATCATAATCTCAAATGTGTAATCAGAGATTTTTATTGCTCATCAATAATGTAACTTGTTCGCAGGTCAAGAACCTCGTCGCCCTTTCTCCAGCAGCGCCAGCTACTGCACCACCTCCACCCCCTCAACAACCTCCACCCACCGTTCCGTTACCGCCTCCCCCACCTCCACCTCTGTACATAATCACACCAACATACCGAAGGCCTGAACAAATTCCAGAACTAACTCGTATGGCGCAGACGCTGATGCATGTGCGCAATATATTTTGGTTGGTGATCGAAGACGCCAACACAACCACACGGCTCGTAACAGAGTTGCTCAATCGCACCGGCATTCCATTTGAACACCTCACCGGTATGTCATTTGTGTGTTTTAAAATGCCATATTCATGTCGTATTCATACTTTTCTTATGAGGTTACTAAATCGCCTAAATATCGTTTAGCTCCAATGCCTGAAGAACACAAGAATCGAAGAGGCCCGAAACCTCGAGGAGTGTCCAACAGAAATCGAGGGCTTGCATGGCTGCGAGCCAACGCGACAACAGGAGTGTTTTACTTTGCTGATGATGACAACACGTACGATATTCAACTTTTTGAAGAAGTGAGTTATTTTCTTGTTTCTTGAAATTTATTGAAGTATTTATAATGCTAGTGACTAACTCATATTTGTGTGCACGAGATCGTATGTACGTCTCTCAAGTAGAAAACTCTTATTGAATAAAATACGTCCACAACGCGTTATGGTCTCGTTAAATCAACAGAACACGAAAGTCATGTTGTGGCCAATGTAAAAACAGACCAATGCGTTGTGAATAAATCAAAAGGAGCACAAAACGAAACTCAGATCGTGTATTTCTAGACATTTGATCTCTACGCGTTGTAAAGGTTAAGAATAGCCATAATGCGTTCTGAAAGGAAGTTGATACATTCACACTAGAGTGATATGGCGCAAATGGTTTGAAAATTTAAAATATGGTCCTAGCCTTGAAACATTTTATTTACAATCAGCTGCTTACGTTAGAAACCAGTGTGCAACGGAAAAGTCGACACAAATTCTGGACGTTAATTTATGGAGGTGATAGGAAAATAAATATTTATTTTTCATTATGAGTTTCTTATCTATCTTTTTAAGTAAGTAAAATTATTTACGACACACAAAAATATAAGTTAATTCCTTTTATACATTATTCAATCATTCGCGAATATCTACTTTCTCATGAACTTTTTTATAAATCGTTATTTTTAAAATTACAGAGTTATTTATTTTTACAAGAAATGTTACCGCGACATTTCAAGATTCATTTTATTTTCTTTGAGAAAATTTGCTATTTTTAATCAATACGATATTTTATAATGACTCACTTGAAAACCCCTGCTTACTTGTAGATGATAACATAGATTCTGAACGATGTTATAATGAAGTTTCTCTCAGAAATTTTTAATTCATTACGAGCATAAATTTAATCACAAGTACCGTTCTTGTTTCCTAACTCATAGATACTTGATGGATTAATACTCATACCAACAGCTAAAAAATTTCTGAGAGCGTAATAATTCACGATATATAGATAATCATCGTCCGGCTCACAATGCATATAAATTAAATCAATTCGACATCGGAATATAAATATCCGCAATGTTGTTCGTTCTTAAACAGATTTTGCCTGAAACATTTGAACCAAAACCCTCATTCTCGTTGCTTTTTAACATAATTCATGACACTCGGAACACTAATGAGCTTCCGAAGTTTGATTTTCACAAATCACAATTTTTCTAAAAATTAAATTTTCAGTGTTTTCTAAAATACTATATTTATTCGTTCTTCTGTGAATTTTTAATCATATTGCTTCTCTAATACTTCTTTCTTCTTCTCCTTTTATGCTTTCTCAATTTCCCTAAACTATTCTTCGTCTTCTATGTGGTTCAGACTGTTGTTTGAAGGTAGAAGGAAATAGCGCTTGTAATTCTTCTGTAGAAGCGTATGGTTTACTAGTAATCTCGTGTAGTTCACTAGTAGATCCGCAAGTCCGATTCTTTTTGTGGCGTTCGAAATAGAGCTTTGTACAGACTTATCTCAATCACCAAATGGGGAGCACAGTTCTTTTTACACATCGTAGTCTTTTCGACCATTTCTGTGAATTATTGCCATCCATCTAAGCTAGTAACATGTCGCCGGCATATTTATTTGACCTCTCACTCGAACCTTGACATAGAACATGTCGAGCTTTTCAATGAATGAGCTACCAAACAAACTGAATATAACCAAAATTTGATAATCTCCTTCTTCGGCAGCTTTCGTTTCCACAGCGCCATTTCTTAATTAGTTTAGTAATCGTGAATAATTCATGATAAATCGATAATCTTTGTCTGGTTCAGACTGCATGTCGGTGAAATCAATTCGACATCTGAAATACATGCAGTCAGAATAGGTCTCGTTCGTTATAGGATCTTTCCTCATCCACCTCCTTTTTGACCACAGCAGTTATGTCCATACATATATTCCTCTTTATCTTTTGTCCACTATGATCCGTTCACTTTATCTTTCGTCCACTAGCATGTATATCCACTCAAACATTCGTCCATATGCATACTACATGAATATATTAAATAAAATTGAAAGTTAAATAAAAAGATAAAATTAATTATTGAAATCCCATGTTTACCGAGGAACATATTTACAGTTTTTCTCTCTAAAATGTACATATGCACTGGGGTTTCTTCTTCCATGAGAACTTCAGCAGGGTTAATTTTTAATATGAACGAATATCTCATAAATATATGTCGAGGTGACTGTCGTTTTTGTATTCTTCATATCGGACAACCATTTCTCTTATGCCTATTAGGTTAATTACATATGTCTGATTTAATGGTGGGCGGACTCGACAGGGAGCGGTAGCTCAGAGCATCAACTGATGTTAATGCAGCGTGACCGGCAGGTCCTAGGTTCGAGTCCTGACGGCGGTAGGATTTTCGACACTAGCTTTTCAGCTAGGTCGTACTCACTCGCTGTCTGGAGGAGAATTCTAGCGGCCGGCTGCTCTGATTGGTAGTTTTCCGTGGCTTCTCCGACCAACACCAGGCGAATGCCGGGGCAGTACCCTACCAAACAGGCCACGGACCGCTCGCAATCTGTCCTTCCTCTTCCTTGTCCTATCCTCTCCCCCTTATATGCACTACACTATCACATATTTCGGGAGCTTAGAGCTTGTCCAGGCTGGGGCGGTGCCCCGCTGGTGGGAGAGTCGTGGTTGGGGTATACCCCAGTAGCCGATGGTAGGTTGGCGCCGGATCTCGCCATCTAGCGGGGGAAGATCACCGCCGTCTCCCGAGGAAAAAACATGCACTACACTATCGGGACTAATGACCAAAGCAGTTGACGCGCCCGGAAACACGAAAAAATCAATCAATCAATCATGAACCAACTCGACTCTAACCTCCTAGCAATTGGGTAATTTCTTGCTTCCCCTGCATCCAGTATGATTTCGAAAAACATCGAAATGCTGGGATGGTGACTAATCAATAATTTATGAAATTTGTTATGCCATCATGCTTTCGTCTGTTTTTCACCACTCAAGACTGCATCATATACATTCCATGTTACAGATGGTACTCTTGCACTGATTGCTCTCCTTCCTTGTGCACGAGTCTTCTCAAATAACCTTTTTCCATACATTCTATAACTCCCTCAATCTCATCAGTAGCCCTTTGTGCCATAAAAACGATGACTTCACCAACATCTCGTAGAGGAGCGAATGGAATGGCCCAAAGAGCATTGCTGAATTTCGGCAGTAGCTGTAAAAGATACTATCTTTGCAGCCATGCATGGATAATTTTACGTCAAATGCTTTGCGAGAAGTGAAGGAGGCCTCTCTTTACTCTTGCCTGGGAATATTTGGGCGTCAGCATTCATGTTCACCATTTCTAAATCCGTAACATATATCATACGAATATTAACCTCTGGACCAGCTACTTTAACCAGGTGCGAAAACGACGATTTTAAATCAGAGAAAACTCGTTTTGTAAGTACCTGATACCAAAAAGGTGGATAATTCTTGCTCCTATATTCTCTTTCTCTAA
The DNA here is from genome assembly GCA_964035755.1 of Teleogryllus oceanicus. Lineage (NCBI taxonomy): Eukaryota > Metazoa > Arthropoda > Insecta > Orthoptera > Gryllidae > Teleogryllus > Teleogryllus oceanicus. The sequence goes on along the minus strand of CAXIVR010000001.1, from coordinate 255,595,260 downwards.
TATTTGTAATCCACATATTGTTTCCCTCTGCGTATAAACAGCGCTCCCGACAGATCAAAAAGAAAGTTAAATGATCACAGTTATTGAAGTTTCAAAGGTTTAAATGAAAGGTAGATATGTCCCATATTATTAAGAGAATTTTCCCTATTTGAGCAAACAATTTAAAGAAAAATGTTAGAGACATTAATAAAAAAATCTTGTATCAATATTTCGTTAACATTTGAGAGAACTTCCCTCCAAATTGCGGGAAATCTACTCATTAACAAAATTACATATCATTATTTCAAGATATAATATTGAAAAATATTTCGTGATTATAAATCTCTCTATTTTCAATAATGCAGATCTAAACGGTGTCGGAAAAATGTTTGCAATTTTCAAAACTTCAGTTTTTTATAAAAATTGGCCCAGCGCCTCTTTTTATGTGTACTTTGCCAGGGTCGGATTAATCCTTGCGGTGGTCCCGGAGCAGTCTTCGGGCCCTTATAATACAGATAACTACTTTATCATTGAATCCTGATTTTTGCTTAGGGGCAGGAAAAATAAAAATTTTAACGTACGCCAGGAAATTCTCTCCGCACCGAGTCGAATCAGGAACTCTTATTAAAAATTGCAATTATGATCTGGGCTGTCCGGGTGACGTCACGTCGATGCGGCGTCACCCGGACAGCCCAGATAATGACTCTCGCGGAAGCTTACGATATCATTTAAATTGCAATTATGTTCGTAGCAACCGTGTTACTGGGGAACAATTGAACGGGACAACACTTCCAGTATCTGTTATGATTGTGGTGAATAGATAATTTATGTTTACATTTGTTACAAGCTGCAATTTGTGCTACAAACATAATTTTTGTTGCTAGCACTCTCACTAGCTACTGGTGCCACTGCGCAGAGTTCCCTGGCGCATTGTATTTGATATTCAAAAAGTTATGCCAAACAATATGCGCTAAGAAACATTTTAGAATCAGCTTATACTTTTCAATAACATTTTATGTAATAGCAGTACTAATTTGGATATATTAGAATTCATAATTAACTAGCGGTGCTAAAACAGCACGTACTTTCTCCCCTGTACTTTTACGCAAAATTACGCGAAAAGTAAAAAATTTTCGAAAAATTGAACATGACCTTATTTCCAAAATGTATCTTTAAGAAACAGATTTCATTAAGGTAGAAATCACCATCTTTAATATTTTAGTTGTAAGAAAACTCCATAAAAGGTTTGAACTTTTCAATTTTCGAAAAACACACATTTTCAACGAACACGAGACCTGCACCGTTCTCTTAAACGTCCTTCACAATATCCAACACCAAAATTTAATAAAAACGATGGAATAATTTTTTTTTTATTTTGAAAATGTCTCAGAGACTTCATGTAAAGTTCCCTCAGAATTAAAGTATCGGTTTCAATTTCAAGGGGCCACGACATCAGCCAGATCGATCGTGGAATATCAATTTGGCTATATCAAATCGACTGAACGGTTTAGCAGCTAGCGTTGTTCTCAGATGGATAGAGACGTTTTGCCGTCATTCGGGTTTTCGGTATCAAGGACCCACAAGACATGTATTCTGGCCACACCACGTGAGTGAATACTTTTTTCTAAATTTAGCAACTGGATTTATCCACTTTTTCATTATCAGGGCCCTGTCGAATACGCGTCCCGATGGGATGCGTATTCGACCTACACTAGACACCAACACACTTGCTGGCTCCTGTGATCTGAGGTCAGCAGAACGCGAGGCCCTCCGCAACAACACATATATGAGAAACTAGGGACAAACAACCATGCCCGAGGCGGGACTCAAACCCGCGACCATGCGGACCGAAGCGCTGTTTAAGTACAAGTTCTTAGTCACCTCGGCTATAATGTTCGGACAATAGTTTTAAACATCGGATTAAAATCGGTTTAAAATATCGAATAATATTTTAAACAAAAGTATCGGATATTACAATGGATTTAACAATCATAATATTGACCCGTTTTCGTTCGCAAAAACAATCATTGTTTCTGCTGACAAAGAGCGAAAGCCGTAACAAAAGTATTAAAACGATTTATTTCCATTTCCCCATAAAACAATACAGAAAATATTTATGTTCTTAAAATTCACATATTTGTGCTGAAGCAACGAAACAAATTCTATTTTTTAACTGATACGAGTACATATGAATTTTTCATTTTCTTTATTACATACTTGACCTTTCAGAATAACTTGAATAACAAATATTTGTTTTCAAAATACCAGTTTAGATACGAAATTCGTTACTTCAGTGGTGGACGAAGCAAGCAAGCTTCCTACTAATGTTTTTATTTGCGATTACGTTTAATATATAGTTAATATCTGTCATAAATTTCGTAGCTCTTCCTATAACATTTTGCTAATAATTTGCGTCACAAGTTTTTCTATAAAACGCATTTTCTTTCTAGACAGCTCCAATTATGGAAGTGCAATTTGGATACGCAATCATAGTCAACACTGATTTCAGTAGCAGAACGATTATTCTGATACTTCTCCATTTAAAATTTCGTGTATCTGTTGAGTGTTAATATCTAGTTTTTCCAATCTACCAGTAAAATATCGGCCTGTAACCGTGCTGTATTACACGTTTTACTCGAATCCGAATGAACACAATTGACACTTCGCTTACCCAAAGAAAGGCACTTTTTTGTCACGATCCACCGAAAGCTTTCATTTCTGGGCCCCACATTTATTGAGTTCTTGCGGCTGCATGCATATTTGCCTGTTGGTTGTGAGATGATTACAAAATGTGTAATTTATACATCTATTTCAAATAATTAAAATGAGCTTCCTTTTGTTTAAGCTCATTTAATTCCATTGGAATCAACATTCGAAGCACAACCTACACTACGTAGCTACTCGCTCCACCAACTGCGGTAATTAATTTTGATCAAGTTGGGCGCACTGAGAGAGGGAGGATGATGGAGAATTTTCATTGATGGGCCGAGCGATTACATCAGCATTCGGTCTCTCTGAAATCTCGCCGATTGTCAAGAGCCGCTGATACAGGAAGGGAAAGGTGTCATGGAGGGAGGGCTGCTTATGAAAGGTTGAGATCGCATTGGCATCAGGTTTCTTTCTCGTGAGTAGCTAAGGAATGGTAGTAAGGACATCTGTTCCGAGAAATTCGTTAAATTTGTCGTATTTGCCTGCCGCCAAGCTTCACATCCGGTCGTAAAGTAAAAAATCTGACTCGTGCGTGATGACGAGTTCAGCGAAATCCGACGAACAGAATAATACGTTTCGATTGCTGATATTTTGGAAGACAGACCCCGAACGATAGCGTACGTGGGAAACGTAATGAAAGTTTCTGTCAGTATTACGTGTTGCAGCAAAGGTCACTTGTTACCAGAGTATCGAATAGTCTTTCTCGAAAACGTTCTCGATGAAAGGGATTTTCTTGCTTCGTCTCGTGTAGCGTTTGTAGCATATGAGAACAAGAGAAAATATAAGGGATTTTTCCTCCATAACCACGTATTTTACTTTACTCTTTTCTTTTCTCCTGCCTCTGTATTTTTGCCCCCAGCCTTTGCATTCTTTTGGTATTTGTGGAGAGCCCTCTCACTGAGGGGTCTCAGGAGCGGCCGTTCCATCCCGCACATGCCTGTACTTTTCTCTTTTTGAGCAGAAAATTTAAAAACAAAAATCTGGATCCATTTGTGAGAAGACGCGCTTAATACTTGAAGGTTCGGCGGGTTGCTTAAAGTCTATGTTCAGAAGCGCCTGAGTCAGCATAAAATCATCAACGCTCGTCATCAATGTGCGACAGACATTGTCATCACATAATCGTCATCAATGTACGACATAATTCGAGCGCAAGTGCAAGCAATAACTTGACAATGTTTTATCGTAATCGGAAGAACGATAGAGCAACGCTTAAAATGCGATCAAACAAACAAACAAACATTGATTTTTATGTATTAGATAATTAAAACACAAAGAATTGAAGATAAATACTTAAAAGATAATAGATTCATACCCAATATTTTGATCAATATCTTGATTTTCAACATTCAAAGACGCATCCACTTCTGAGTAACTGATTTTCTAGATGATCTTGATTGTTGGGCAATTTTTACAAAATATTGAGCGTTTTTAAATGGCTAAAACATTTCTCCATTGTGTATTGCAGGGTATATTTTTTTATGACAGAAATTTCTCTTGCATGTTTGTGCGGGAGGTCGGTGCCGCACGCACACCCGCGTAATCATTGGCTTCGGAACTCGAAATCTTCGGAGGCAGAAAGATTAAATATCCTAGCCATTACCCACTCTAGGGATATACAATTTTGGTGATTGGGGAAAACCTAAAGGAGCTCAATTATGAAGGCATTGTCAGGTGCAACTAAATCCACTATCAATTCGTAAACTGAAAATACTGATTTCTTACAAAGGACAACATATGTCAGTACAAAATTATTTTCTAAAAACAAATGAATGAGGAAAGGATATAAAATATAATAAAAATACGACGGACATGGGAGGACAATCCTCAAAAAATAAGACCGAGCTCCCTGCTTTATTGGCAGAAGATTCGAAAATGCCCTTACGAGCGGGCTGCGCGCACAAACGTGCGATTTGTGGACCATAGAGACCGGTTTAGGTGGCTCAGGACTTCAACTAATGCCACTGCAGGGCCTCTCGCCGGGAGGTCGTAGGTTTCGACTCCCGACGGTGGCAGGATTTTCGACACTGGATAGAGAGCTAAATCGGATATATCCCCTGTCAGGAGAGTTCTAGCAGCCGACTGCTCTGATCGGTAGTTTTCCGTGGTTTATTCGATCAATATTAGGTGAATGTCGGAACAATACAAGCAGGCCACGAATCCCGCGCGATCTTTCCTTCATTTTCCTTGTCCTATCCTCCTATCCTCACCCCTTAAACACGCGCGCCCACACACACACACACACACACACACACACACACACACACATTGTATGCACCACACTATCACACATGTCGAAAGACCAGTCGAGGGTTTAGAGTTTGTCCCGGCTCAGGCAGTGCCCCAGTGATAGAAGATACCTGGTTGGGGGAAAACACGCAAATCGAAGTGAAGGTCGGCGTCGGATCTCACCAACCTGAGAGGGAAAATCACCGCACTGCACTTACGGGACAAATAATCATAGCAGTTGACGCGTCCGGAATCACTGAATAATCCCAAACAATTGGAACACAGTGGACCTAATACTCGATATGCACTTTGCATTCTGGTAATACAGTGTATCTAAATGGCAATAAGAAATACCAGAGGAACTAAATTCTGTTTCTTCGTAGGACATGGCCACCAGCGGCAACAAACACGAATAGCACAAAACTTCACAACCCTTCAGGATCTCCCTAAAATCACTTGGCGGTCCCCCATAACAACGTGGTTAGATCTATTACTGACAATGAAGGTTAAATTTAGTTTTAAAGAGAGTTTATTAAAGAAATTCTATTTTAATATTACCAATATGAGAATTTTATTTCGTCGCGTCATTTTTGTTTATCATAAAATATTTATTTTTCCTATTCATGGCAAACACAGTGATGATCACACCAAAGAATAATGGTGAAGAGTGAACACCAACTCAATGGATGTACGCAATACGTTCGTTGATAAGTTACGTGTCCGTCGTTACATCAGCTAACATTCAGATCGCGTTATGGTTTTTCATAATCACTACAACGCGTAGTGGGCCAATATCGTTGAAGCCACAACGCGAGTTACACTTTACGTCCTTTTTTAGTTAGTGAGATCTTGCTATGGCTACTCTTACAAGTGTCAAAACATGAATATCGCATTGAAAATTATTTAAAAAGACCACAACGCTTTGTTGACGGTTTTTCGCTCGATGCGTGTTTCCGTTCTTTACCTCTAATGAGCTCATATATACATGTGCAGGTAAAGATAACATTACACACGTAGAGGTCGACGAGAAAGGAACATTATTTGTAATGTCGATAAAATTAATTGTGTAAAACTAATTTTGCAGTGAAATACAAATATAATGACAGAAAGATCTAACGCAGTTTTTTTCTATGACCATGTAATTACTTTTAAAAGAAATTAACAAAATAATTCTGAAAACCACGTTGTCTTATACGTCTTCCTCGGGTCTACTTATTTCTTATTCGTATTACATTTAATTGATCATGGAATAGTATTGTAAATGGGATAATACACATATTTGAGGATAGGCAAAGTATTTTTTAAAATATTAACAAACCTCATAAGGAATAAAGTGTTATACTTTTTTTCACTTATCTGGTGTCTTTCGTCGGACACAATCAGTAGTCGCCCATTATTGCCAGAACCAAATGACCCCGATATCAGGTTTCTATAGTCCTAATGTCCTTGTGTATTTTCTCCCTGTATGTCGCTAACTGTGCGAAGATTTCAAGGAAATAAATCCAAATGAAAAAGCAAGAACTGAATTTTTAGTGAATTGTTTGGTGTGCTTGAAGAAGCTCTTACTGTTAGGATTATGCAGTTTTCATCTTTTCTACTTCACAAAAAAGCCTTTTATCACATTCACAAACTATTTCCTAGCTGCTACCTTCTTTTGATTAACTTTTTCTTCAAAGGCTGTCACAAATCACTTTTCTTATTTGAGGTCGCGAAAAAATATCTTCTTTACGTTTGCCGTCACTTAGCCTTCATAAAATGTATCGTCAATCCTAACTTAATGTGAATTGAAGGAAAAAAGGTATTTTCAGTTCAACAAGAGGTGTATACTTTACATTACAAATTTCAGGCGCAAAAGATCTGATTGGCCATGCCTTTTTTACAAAATGCTGTTCTGTTGATCGGATATTCCACAAAGCTGAAACAAAAAATTCATTGTAATTGTACATCGAAGCCCCGTTATTATGATTTTTTATATCTCCATAAATTTCCCTATGTTTGTTATACTTAATTGCATTAACCATATTGTCGTTGCTTAACCATGTTATCGTTCGTTTCTTTCATTCAAACGGAAAAAGTACTGGCGCCGTATTTCTTCTTTCCGTTGAACACAGATTTAGGTTGTATTTATATGAATCAATAAAAAAAGACATTCTGGGGATTTATGCTCGAATTGTAGTCCCTTCATGAATTCATCTATGTCGAAATATATAGAACGTCTCAGAATATATGATATCGTAGGCTTCCGCGGCCTTGGCAGTACAGCCCTGAAGAGGACCGCGATATGTCGGTCGAGACGTCGGCACCCCAGCCTTCGACGCGGCGTCACCCGGACAGCCCAGATCACGTCTCAGAATATATGTTAGAAATTTCATGCATGTGGAAAATTTCATGTAACGCCGGTAACATGTCATATACCGGTGAATGAACTTTTACTCTTGAATGGACACACATTATTTACCTTTCTACATGAATGTGTCGTTTACCCCTGATTGTTAGGCAACTCCTCATACACTAGCGTTCGGCAGTTTATCTTCTCACGCATCCAAAGGGATTTCGTGTATGACATTCTTTTGTGAAGAACTTTAAACTTCGTATCATACATTTAGAAATTAACATACACAACTTTCAGTGATCACATCATTTACATCACGTTAAGTTCTCACGTTGATAACGCATAATACAGGTGTTTCTGACCATGCGAAAAAAAAAAACACTGACAATGTGTTCCAAACATGATTGGTGATTAGTGATTTCGGGTGCGTCAAATGCTAAGATCATTAGTCCCGAAAATGCAATTCATGTTTTCCGCGGGAGATGGTGGGGGGGGGTGATCTGCCCACGCTGGATGGCGAGATCTGGCGCCAGCCTGCAGCAGCAACACTTTCGCAATTACGGACGGCTATAGAGGCAGCATGACTCAATATAAAAGGCAGGGGACTTCCAATAACTTGAGACTATGCCACGTCTTGCTGCACTTCGCCGAGTAAAAGGAGGTCCGACACGATATTAGGAAGTATCCTATGACTTTTGTCACCTCAGTGTATCTTGTGTGTAAATACGAGAAAAAGTAGTGGGTGACGGTTATTTTCTTGCAAGGGGAGACAAATTTGATACTATAATTTCAAAATTAGCAATCTGAATATTAACTAATCATACATATTAAAAAAGATAGGAGCCTAGTAATCACGCAATTTTCTCGACTAATGATTGGAAGAGCGACATGTGTATCAAATCCATCCTAGATACTGTATCTAGGGACTCTACATGCCATTTACAAATTGCATACTCTCTGCAAACCTCTTTGCCTGGGCACAAAATAACCTATCACTGGTCCTTTGTAGTCATATTGACATAATCATAATGAAAAGGTTTCCACCATGGTCATAACGTACGTGCTCACTTTAGCGTTTGCCTCGCCTTCTCTAGAAATGACCGTTGTACTCCGTGGATTTCGTTTCCTTGCTTCACTAATATTATTACGTTGATTTTTTTATAGTAAAATAATTATTTAAACTGTAACAGTTATTTTATTTGCAATATTTTTACAGATAAGAACCACGAGGAAAGTGGCAATGTGGCCTGTGGGCTTGTGTACAAAGTTTGGCCTGAGCACACCCATTGTGGCAAATGGAACCTTTAAAGGATTCTATGATGGCTGGGTGGCAGGCAGAAAGTTTCCTGTTGATATGGCTGGCTTTGCAGTCAGTGTTGAGTTCCTTTTAAAAGTAAGTAATAATTTAAATATTTTTGTATTTATTTCTAAATATTTTCCTAAGAATAATACAGGTAACTAGATTTAAAACAATTTAGTTTTTATTTTTATTTAAAACAACTTAGTATCAAAGTAATATTGGCATAATTTCATCTTTATATTTTAAAATTAGCCGTTAATATCTGGCCAACATATTTTGAATTATTTTTACAGAGACCAAAAGCTTCAATGCCCTATAAACCTGGGTATGAAGAGGATGGGTTCCTCAAAAGTTTAGCTCCTTTTGAGCCTAGTGAAATCGAATTGAAAGCCCAGAATTGCACCAAGGTAATCAATGTTGAAGGCTGTAACACACTACTTAATGTTATTGAAGTGTTGATGATGCTTAATTATAAATTACTTTATTTATAGGTATATAATTTGCTTTTAAAAATTGTATCTCCTAATTGCTACTACATTTCTCCTTACAGTTATTGGTGTGGCATACGCAGACGAAGAGCAATGCAGCGTCAGCTGCACTTGACCTGACCAAATATAACAACACCAATTTGGTGCTGCTAAAACAACAAATTGTGTAGTTTATCATACACGATATGACACTAAGTGCCATCCTAATTTAAGGGACCTGTGATAATTGATGAACTGTTTTTTAGTCAAATGCATTTATGCAGGGTAATTTATAACTTCCACTCAGTTACTAGTTCAAACACACTTCATTTAGTGGGCACTTAAAAGCTGATGAATTCACCATTTTCAGCAATACTTTCCTGCCTTGTACATTGTTAAGTTATTCAATCATACATCTGTCTCATACACTACACTTACAATACCTACTTGTTGCTGTCTTATTGCACTGACAAAATCCTATTATATCACTTTCTAGTGAAATTTCCCAAGTTCCAGTAAAAGAATATGCCAAACATTTTCATCTGTATAAAGAATATATTTTGATTCATTATTTAATTCTTGATAGATTTTTGCATAAAATATTTCTCAGAAACATGTCAAGCAGAATTTGTATTAAATACGTACTCTGGTTACCCAGAATAAAATGAATCAGATGTGAATATTTGTGAAGATAAGCAAAAGTTCACATAACTGCTGACAATTTCAAAATGAAGATATTCCTCCTATGTGCATTGTTCTACGAAGCAGAACAATTGCTCACAGAATGTAATTTCATGTAACATTTTCATAACAATTTGCTGCAAATGTATGAGGTTTCCACTTAAATACTCTTAATTTATTTGATTGTTTATTAAATGTTCATAAGATTTATTTATCGTTGCATGTACCTTATTGCACACATCACGCCAAAACATTTTTTCTGTTTTATTAAGATGTAAAATTTCACCCTGAAGATCTTATATCACTGAGAGAAACATAAAATTTATGTTTCAGAACAGCTCTTTAAATATTTTAGATTTAAGATAAAAACTCATTAGCTCATCTTACACATAGATAACTTTATATACCAAAATGCTGTATAATGTACAAAATGCATATGTGATAAAAATAAATATTTACTACATCTCCACACAAAAATATCTCTTTGCTACTTGAACAGACAATTCACCAACTTTCTGTTGTTTAGTGTCTGAGTCCTTACTAGCTTGAATTTTAATTTAGTACACGAATGTAGTCAAGAATCTGTAATTCCTCAGACATAATCATTCCTCAATTACACTTAACATGTGTCAATTCCTCAGAATAAACTCGTGTTAATTCTTATTGAGTTACTTCCAAAGGAAGTATCAATATCTGAACAAGTTCTTTTGCACTGTAAATAAATTTCAACAATTCTTTATCTATTTTAATCTTGTGTACATTTAAATCATGTTTATATGAAGAGTACAAACCTATTTTTTATTCTACAAAGAAACATTGAACTTTGTAAGAAAATATTGCAAAGGAAGAAATGTTTATGATCTAAATTCTAAAACTAATCTAAGAAAATAATAAAAATGCATGAAGCCATAATACTTGCAAACTAGCAATTCTGCAAATTACAATTAATCTGATGCATTTCCCTTTTTTGTAAAACCAAATTTATTATAAGAAATATGAATAAAAATTATGAGAATTGATAAAAGCATTTGAACTTAAATAGATTATATTATACAAAGCATTGTAGTGGAATGAAGAGACACTTAAATGCACAGAGGGTTTTAGCCTCTTCTATATTTTTAACATTTCAAAGATTTTATTCTGTGTTGTTTTGTGGTCAGTCTTTGTAGGGATATATTTGGAAGAATTTTTTTCAATTCATGTTTCTTGTCCAATATTTAACAGAGATAATCAATTTATAATGCTTACTAAAACGAGCAAGATTCTGAAATACTGAAAATACACATGCTATTAGAGATCCACTGAACAGTTCAAATTAAAATTTATTTTGTAGAATGATTTTTAAGAAGTAATAGTTAAGCAGTATGCCTCGCTCAAAGAACAAGGTGGATCCAAAACATTTGACAATAACAGTAGAAAAACTAATCTTTGAAGACATTTCGTGCACTCATGTACAGCTGCAGTAATATTTAAAAAAAATTTTAAAAAAAAAACATATTAAAATGAACTAATCATAAGTGTTTCAGTGACATTAAAACATAAAAAGGGAAAGATATAAATTTTAAGGCACCTTATAATAGTTCTCAAATAGATTTTAAGAGGAAGAGGTTTGCATCCAAAGATATTTATGGCACTGATATTAGTTAAGGTCTTGTAAAAAAGAAGTATCCAGGAAATGAATAGAAAATAGCCATAGGAAATTTTATCATGGTAAGATTTTAATTGAAACTAGTGGTGCTCAACAGCACATACTTTATCACATTATTGATAACTTAAATGATTTAAACATCAAATATGGAGAAATACATTGCCTTAAGAAAATCATCTCTAGTTTCGCTATTGAAGGTGTAGCAAAGATTAGAAAAAATTGAACTTTTGCGATTTTTGAAATTCCATGTTTTAATGAAAATCAAACATAAGCAGTACTTTTCAGTGAACTTTGTTCTATTTGGGTATAAAATGTAAAACATATAAACATTGCTTTTAAATTGTCTTGATTTCACACAACATTATGAGAAAACTACTCATATTTTCAGAAAATTGTACCTGACATTATTTAAAATTTTGGAGAAAATATTTCTTTATGCCATTTTTATCAGTTTTTGTTCCATTAGAAGAAAAATTTAAAGAAAAAATTGGGAGCCATTTTTGACAAAATTTTGAAAAAGTCCCAAGGACTTACTGTAAAATAATACCATAATGAATAGAAATTATTACCAAACCTATCTAATATATTATTATGAATAGAACTACGATCTGTTCCCCAAATAGAATCTTCTATTTAGTGTGGTACTACTTTCAAACTGAAACAAGATTAGGTAGGTATTTAATAATTTACATTACATTATTACGTTAGCATTAGCTATGTTCTCGAGGGCCCCAGTGTGGAAAATCCAAATGGGGTTCCTCATTGCCATTGCCATCTTTATTGGGCAAGTGTCTTCACTCAGGTCCCTTGACTTTGATAGCTTTGGAGCCATGCACCATGCACCCTGATTATTATTAATGAAGTTTACTTTGACTCACTGTTGCCTATTTCAGGGTCACATAAAGATAGATCATGGGGAAGAGAGAATTTAAAAAGTAAACTTACAATAATTCAAAAGTATAAGAAGTATGGTGGTACTTTAGAATAACCACAGAGTTTAGCAAGATCATCTTCATGTCTCCTATTGGAATTGGATAAATATCTGACACAATAGGAATAACAATTTTTTCTACTGCTCCAGAGTGTTTTCTTAATCTCACTCCCACCTGATCATTATTGACTCTTTTCTCAGTCATTAGTCCAATAAAACACACTTTTTCCCCCCCTGAAAGTAATTACAAATACCTCCCAATAAGAGGTTTCTGATCCAATTCTTTAAACCCTAAAGTATCAGTCTCTTCCCATGTTTCCACATCCTGAGACTCACCTTCTTCTGGTCTGTTTTTCTATTTATTCTTCAGAAGTCTCATTAATAAAATGATTTCATTTTGTAGCCTACATTCTTGGTTCAACAGTAGTAGGTAGCTGTGGTTTCTGCATACTAGTCTTGAATATTGGTCTTGCTTCTATAAGGTTTTTTTCTGAAATGTATGCTGCTTACTTAGCCTACATTCTGTGTCCTTGCATCAAAATTATTATTTCAAAAAAAAAATTATGGAATACCTATGTGTTCATTTTCTATACATATGTAAATAAATCATTTTACAATTAAAAAAAAACTTTTCTACATCAATATATCAGAATTAAGCTTATAATTAATAGAATAATACAGCTCACCCAACTATTTTTCAAGCAGACTATATAAATTTATATATACCTTTCAAAATGCACAACAAATAATTACATAATCCAGGAAACAATAGCCTACGTCTGAAATGCAACTAGAAGCGGAGGAAACCTGAAAACAAAAATGAATTGGCTGGAAGCATGTTAGTTCCATATTCTATCATTGCAATGCCAGTTTTCACTGCTTTCAGGGGCAGAGGTAATCACAGTGTCTCCAAGTCTTGTTTGTATTGCACTCACTCTAAAATATAGTAACATTTACATTGTTGATTGTTTTTTACCTCAATTTTCAATTTAATTTTTATTACAGAAAGCTATTTTTATTATTATTATTATTATTATTATTATTATTATTATTATTATTATTATTATTATTATTATTATTATTATTATATATTCTATGATTATTCAAGTAACTAAATGTATTATAGAAGAGTAGAAAATAAGTCAATAACAAAAAGAGTACAAAATTTGCTCATTCAAAATTTCTGTATCGGGTCACTCATAAATTACATAGTGCTAAATAGCAGGGAGGGGGTTTGGGGCAGCGTTGCACTGCTATAGGGTTAGGGGGGTATTAAATTATTACTACACAGTGTTGATATTAATTTATTTTAGATTTTTCAATATTTGCTGAAATAATTCCTATTTTAGTCTTTTATAAAACATTAAAATATTAACTAAGTAATTTGTTTTAAAAACATATATAGATTACAGTTATTAAGTATAAGTTGTAAAATTGCACAGAAAATATTCAAAACTGATAGGTAGTATATTCTAGAATATATTTAAATTAGTGCAGTTGACTCTCACTTATGCATCATCCAGCATTGCTAACTAATTCAGACTTTAATTATCGTAAATTTGAATACACAACACAAATAAAATGACTTTTTTTTGTGCTATAATTTATTTTCATTTCTTGCATTTACAGGGGGAGAGAAAGCATTACGTAATTGTTTAGGGGGTTCAAGCATGTGTAATGGGTTCATTACAGGGGGGAGAGAGATATTCAGAATACTCCAAACATGCATTATGTAATTTATGGACGGCCCCTACGTGATGAAATTGAATTTCATGAAATATTTATTTTTTAATAAATTTATTACAAAACTTACATAGAAGCAAAATTTTTTATCATATCTGTTGCAAAGCCTGAATCACCGCCTACCAATTCTATGGGATATGATCTTCACTAAGTTCAAAATTGTTGGTTCTCAAGAAATATCAAATACAAAATAGACTTTAAAAAAGGTTTTTAAAAATTTAATTTAATTAATTAATTTTCCCAATTAAATTAATCCACCAATTAATTTAAATGATCTTTCTTTTGCAAAAAAGGGCAGCATCTTTTAGTGGTAGCTCAGTAATTAAATGATATTCTGACAATGGGGTCATATGTTATAAACCTGAATGTATGTCTAAATGACCAGCAAAAACTTTTCAATCCAATATTCGATTTGATTCAAATTTATATTGTGATACGCCTTTGAATAATTTAACATGATATTTTATCTCAGAATTCCATCATTTTTTAAACTTTCTTTTCTCTTACAATCCGGAAAATACCTAGTTATTACAAAGCAGTGTGCAGACTGGGCGGGCAGGCTGAAACATGGTCATGCTCAGGCGGGCCGGGCGAAACGGGACGAGAAGGAGATGGGCAGGGCGGGGGTGGAGGAGCAGGGCCGGATTAACTCTTCCAGGGGCCCGGAAGGGCTCACATGGGAGCCCTTACAATGCAATTCACTCCAGTTTTCAAATCCGATTTTTATTAGTGTCGGGAAAAAAATGTCGAAATTTCATTTTCTACTCATATAGTAATGCCCAACAATATTTGTTTAGAAACATTTTAAATGTGACTTATACTTTTCGAGAAAGTAGAACTTAATTGTATACATTGGGATTTAGCACTAAAAGGTAATCTACATAAAATAAAACTACTAGAATTTTACATTTTCTATTTATATGCATAAAAGAAACGCATGCAAGAAACAAGACCTAAACTAAAGAATCTACAATGAGAACCATAACTGGCCATAATATTAATTAAAACAAAAATAGTATTGGATATAACAATCATAATGTTGCCCCATTTATGGTCGCAAAAATATTTTTTCTCTGCCCTCAAGTAGAGCAAAACACTTATCGATTGTATACAATCCAGTTAAAATGTAATAATCACTACAATAACACTTCACTTCAAGAAACCAAATGTTATTTATAATTGGTAACAGTATCGATTTCCTGTATCTTCGTGTAACTGTCATCATTTGGCTTTGTAATTTTTCAGTTATTGGCCATCGAGTGAGATCACGTCAGATTACGTCTCTCGAATCTCCCCGCAGATGAGTCAATCTCGCTGATCCAGGAAGGGAAGAGGGTCACGGAGGGCACTGACGGATCCAGGGGGAGGAGGCATATGAGTCATGCCACCCTAGAAAAGGCCTAACGTCTTCGTTACCTTTCTTTATATGGCAAAATTGATTTAAATATTTATTTTGTTCGAATTATGTAATTATTTCAAAAATAATATTGTATAGTATCAAATATACTACAAAAATATACAATATAATGTTTATTATTTAACGAATATCTGTCAGTCCGGATAACCGAGATCGCCAAGGCAGTAGTGCCGTGGCGATCTCGGACGGAAGGATCGCGAGTTGTACGCGTATTGTACTCCCTCGGATGGAAGTCCCGCTTCGGGCATGGGTGTGTTTGTGTATGTCCATTCATCCTTGTGTGCAGTCCATTCATCATTCATTATCATTCCATCTTCAATCTCCCCAGGGCTAAGAACCCTGGGGTATAAAAATTGGATTCAGCCTAATGCTGATCCCCCTGATTAGTTTCATGCAAGACTTGCAACGTGATAAAATGATACTGAGCCCGTGCAAGTGCATGTCCTACGTGGTCCATGATGGCCTATTCGCGAGCAAAAAAAAAAAAAAAAAAAAAAAAGCCGAACGAACATAAACTGAGCCTGGCCGAACAGCTGCCGCGGCGGAGGTATACGTCTCTGAAAGAAACACGACATTCACTTGTGATCCGAAGTGTTTACGTGGGAGTATCCAAGCTTCACTCGAATTTAGCGAAAGCCGCTGCCGCTTGTGAACGCTCTTTTGGGCAGCGGGAGCGTCCTCCACTGCACGCTTCCCTTCCGAATGCGCCGCGTACGTGGCGCTGCGGCGCAACTTGCAACCGCTCCTCCTGAGCGGTGCTGCTGGTCGGGTGCTCTGGGGTGGCTCCTCTGTTTCGGAGGCAGCTCTGGCGCCTCCACTGATGCTGGAGGCAGCTGCGGCTGGGTGCGCAAATCATCCGAATGAATGGTACACTTAATTCAGCGGCCCAATTTCAACTTAGGAGTCAATGACCCCGATTTCGATCACCTTTTCGTCCAGTTTGCCAGATCCATTTTCATATTGAAAGGGTTGTTATAAAATGGAGCCTAATCGCGTCACGGTAAGTGGATGTGTAATTAGTAACAGTAAAGGAACCAGATAGAACAATGAAACTTTTGGTGAATGCAGTAAATGATCAGGTTGAATATTAGTTCCCCATGGCCATGGAGTTCGTTTCCAAAACCTTGCAGAGGGTAAAGAATTCACCAAAACTGATCTTCTTAAAGGCTGCTTCAGAATTGCCCACGATCGGGAACGGTATCGGCAGCACAAAAATGTTGAAAGATGGACATGCCACGCCGGCGTTCACAACAGGATGGGAACGCGAAGAAGGACGGAAACGTGCACGGGAAGAATGATCAACATTTATCTTCGCCCGGGAACGGGAAGTCTCTGGAACCAATTAATGTACGGCAAATGGCGGCGAAGTTTTCCAACTGATTGAGCGCGCGATTACTGGATTGTAACGGAGCTGAATGCGGAGTCCTATTTTCAGGTTAGTGCCTGTATTTGCGAAGTTATGGTTTGAGGCGTGATTTATTAGTCCTTGTTGAGTTAAGTTCGTTTGAGTGCTTGTGGTTTCATTCTTTTCTCATTAATACACTTATAATTAAACCTTCCCAAAAACAGAATTATATATTTTGTTAAAGTACTTTGGGGTCGAAATTTTCTGTGTAAAGTTTTCGAGAAAAAAGAAGTAAACGGAAGATACAATTTTTTAAGAAAAGTAAGAGTGTTACAGTAATATAAAACAATAAGTTTAACAAGTCAATATAGAATTAACAATTATTAATGAACTATAATTAAGAAAGTAGAGAGCAGAGATAGCATAATGCAGAAGCAATAGTATGAAATAGAAGTAGAATTTAAAAAATTATGTACTCAAAATCATTGAAACTTCAAAGATAATATAGTTGAGAAAAACGTGGGAAAGGCAAAAAATAAATTAACAGTAAAATTGTGATAACACCACGAAAGTACACGGAAAAACTCCAGATTTGCAATAGAGGGCAAACGTGGAAGACTGTACAGGTAAATAGATGGAGAAGCAGAGAGTGTAAAGAGTGGTGCAGCTAGGAGTGCATGGGTTTCGATATTTGTTTCGTGAAGTTTTCTGTTTTTCTGTTCGAGATTAATAAGGCAATTCGTGTTTCCGTTGGCGTTTATTGTGAAGTGGACATATCTCCCGTTCGCGTCCATGCCTTCGCATTGCCGTTTCTGTTCACACAGAATTCCAGAGCGCCCCTGAGGTCGCTTCACAATAGTCCAAGAACGGGAACTTAAAGAAAGTTGAAAGACGGACATCTCAGGGAGGCGTTCACAACACGACGAGAACGCGAAGCTTGACGGGAACGGGAAGGATGAACATCTTTTACCTTGGTACGGGAACGCGAAGACTCGACCAATGAAAATGCAGCAAATGGCGGTTAAGTTTTCCAGTTGATCGAGTGCGTGTCACTGGTCGGGAGCGGAGTTCAGAATGTAGTGCAATATTGAGGTTCAGGCGTGGATGCACTAAGGACTGCGCACTCAGATGTAAGCTGCACTGAATGGACTATCTCAAGACTTCAATCGAGACCTAAAAACTCCATGCTGCGACGTCTGAATGCGTCTGTTTGCTAGCATGACAAGCCAACGCCGCACTAATATGTACTTTTTGTGGCCGTGTGGCGGAACAAAATGCGGGCTCCACAAATGTTAAAGTGTAATTATTTCGTATACGTGGTACCATCTACCTACCTACCAACAACATCAACCGCTTTAGCTTTCTGAGTGCATCGTTTTTGTGACGCTGGGTGTATTTAGTGTTAAAGTAAACTGCACCCACATCATACAGCAGGCAAAGAGGATAACAATTGCAAGACAACAGACCGGGAGCGGTAGCTTAGTGCATGAACTGATGTCACTGCAGCGCCTCTGACCGGGAGGTCCTAGGTTCGAGTCCTGACGGCGGCAGGATTTTCGACACTAGCTTGTCAGCTAGGTCGACTGCAGTCACTGTCTGGAGGAGAATTCTAGCGGCCGGCTGCTCTGATCGGTAGTTTTCCGTGGTTTCTCCGATCAACACCAGGCGAATGCCGGAGCAGTACTCTACCAAACGGGCCACGGACCGCGGGCGATCTGTCCTTCCTCTTCCTTGTCCTATCCTTTGCCCTTACACACACACACACACACTAATATTCACTACACTACCATATAGTCCGGGATACCGGTAGGAAGCTTAGAGCTTGTCCCAGCTGGGGCGGTGCCCCGCTGGTGGGAGAGCCTGGTTAGGGGGATTGCGGGATCAAACCCGATCGAAGCCGTGAATTTTTTTAAGGGCAAAAAAATCCTTCGTACGCCTTCCTTCGGGGGAAGTAAAGCCGGCTGTCCCAAGTAGTAGAAGATTTACTGCATGTAAAAAATCCTCAAGCCTAAACGAAGCCTCTGAGCTAAATTAAAACCGTCCGTTTCGTCGCCCAACATAATACCTTCTTTCTCCGCCAAATGATGGAAGGAGCGTAGCGAAATTTGCGTGGTCAGACGGAAGAGCGAGCCTGATGGCCTGAGTCTCGCCACATAAAATAAGACACTAACTAACTAATTTCAAGAAAATTTCGAAATTTGATAGTACTAAAACTGAAGTGTTGAAGAGAAATATTAAACCATTCATCTTATCAGTGAATGATTATGTTTGTTTAATAAGGGGACGAGATGGCTACAGACATTCCATCAATAACTATTAATTTTACGGTTACAAGTTCTTTAGATGTTCGAGATTTTTATAAGAACATGGAGTTGTCCCCTTTTAATTTTAAATTAATCCTGCAAACGGAAGATAGACTATCTTTGAAGTGCGACAGGTGGATGAATTTTGAAAACTTGCTAAGTTATCGTCAAAGTTATAATGACGAGTAGAGCTCGGACATAGAGGCACTATGAAGGTTTAAAATACGCAGGCAAATAGGCACTTAAAAATTAAAAATATAGGCAGTGAAATAAGCATTATAATGGCAATAGGCAGGTGCTTAGGAAGTAAAAACTTAAAAATAGGCTGGGAAATGGGCATTATGGTTGAGTAATATTAAAATTTCTACGTACTATATAATTCTCTAAAAACAAATCGAATATCTTCGATTTTCAAAACATATTACAGATTTAGGTTATATTTCCTAAGAGTTCACTCGTGTGGAATTTTATATTTTGTTAGTTAAACTGGTTAAATGTTGGATTTTCAAGTTTTGAAAATGGAATGTTTGCGTCATGGCACAAGTCTGTGTTGAATTTCTTTCTTTCCATCTTTTGACTGATCTTGCTGAAGAAGTTTTGAATAGTTTCTCTCACATTTTCTCGCATTGTTTGCATGAGTTGCAATGTTTTTATGTTGTAAGAAGTAATTTTTGCACAGTTTTCATTTTTCACAACACTGGCATAAAATACATTTCCAGTCTGCCGCAGGGTGAGCTAGAATCCCAGAAAGCCGTCCATAATATAAGAGTCGTTCAATTTGTACCGAAGTTATTATGTAAAGGTTATCGAAGGTGGAGATAAAGAATATGATATCAAAAGTGAAAAAACAAAATGGCGGATCCAAGATGTCGGGCAAATATTGATGAAAGTTATTTTATTCATATGAAAGTATTTTTTTGGGACTAGAGTTCAAAAATTTTAAATATCAAAATGGCGGACAAAAATTGTTAAATGTCTTTAAATTAATATAAAAGTCAATAGTTAGGGATTGCTGTAGTTAATGGTTAAAAATGTCTCAAAAATGGAAAGATAAAAAAAGTCCTAAATAGAGGATAGAAGATTATACAAATTACAAAAATAATTTTATTTCAATGACAATTATTCATTTAATAAATTGTTTCTAAATATAATTAGAAGTTGTTTTCTTCTTTTTCATCTACATCATTATCTTATCTTTCTTCTGCTTCTTCAACTGAATCACTTCAAAGACTTTCCTCATCATCTGCACTGGAATCTTCACAATCTTCCGCCACAGGAACTAAGAGGGCAACGTCTTTGTCCGACAAACTACAGTTTCCTTTGGTGATGATTTGCGTTGAGAAGAAACGTAGGGATCTGTAATTGCCAAGAATCTCCTGAACACGTCATTCATAGTCTGAAACTCTGGAAAACGTTCGAGAAAAACTCAGGTGATATTGCTTTATCAACTTAATTGATTCTTGAGCATCCTCAAGATGACCTAACATTGACTATGTTTTCTCCATATCCCGGTGAAATAAGTCTGAAATTTTAGAATTGACCTAGTCTTTTTATTTATGTAATCATTTATGTAATTTATGTATCAATTATGTAATAACATGTAATATGTAACAAATAATAACAAATAATATGTAAACAAATTTGTAATGTTTTGTTTGAATTTGAATAGGGGCACAAAGTGGCCGCAATTTCGTACTCAACTGAACACTCTGTTGCTGCGTCAGTATCGGCTCGTGAATAAAAGTTCTGATTAAGCAAAAACAGATTACAGAACAGTGGAGGAGCGACAGCGGACGGGAGCAGAGCCTTTTCTAGTTATATTGTTTTTACCAAATTTTTTCAGAACAATTGTCATGTATTGGTCGCATCACATTCCAAAGGAATATTCCCACTTAAATCGAGCGAATGACATTTCAAAAAGAAATTAACATTCAAAGAATACTGTTATTAATCTTTAAGAAATTTGTGGAAGGTATCTGTAATTGGCTCCCTTGAAAAGTTATTGCTAGATCCGCCATTGTAACAGAATTATCTTTATTGGCCACATAACATTTATCTTATATTCAAGATTGACCGATGCGTGAAATGGCGAAGAAATAAATGTCTGGTCCGTGAATAAACAATCTATGGACTGCTGTTGTCATGTTGTACCAGAGGTATTCTTTGAAGTAGTGTCTGTCAGTTGCTACGGCATAAAATATAACCAAAATATTCAGTTTAATATAAGAAACCGGAATGCAATCATTTCTTGAAGATTGTATTATAGTAATCGCGACGCGGCGACCTTTGTCCTTTTCTAAGTTATGCATCCCACTGAGAAAGAAAAGAGTTTTTTCCGTTTTCTTTAAACTTATTATATTCTTTACAATGCTTCTAGGCATCGACTATAATTTAAATTGAACAAATGTAGCTCATATTTAATTGATTTTTTTGTGGTTTTTCAAGATGTCCCAATAACGACATTTTGCAAATGTTGCTTAAGACGCGGTTCATAGCCGGAGTCGGCACTAGTTGGTGGATTTTAAGGTTAATTTACGAAGGTAAGCTTACGAACACAGTGCAAAAGAAAGAGGAATATGTCAAAAATATGTGGTGAGGACAGAATAAGGAAGAGGAAGGAATGTTCGCGCGCGGTCCGCGGTCTGGGGTGGTGGCCCGCAGGTGAGAGACCTGGTTGGGAAAAATCCCCTCAAGCCGACGTAGGTCGGGGCCGGATCTCACCGTCCAGCAGGGGAAGATGATCGACATCTGTGATTTAAAAAATGCACTACGCTTACGGAACTAGCGACCTTATCAGCTGTCGCGTCCGGAATCACTGACCTATAAATCAATTAAAGTAAACGTGTTACCACAACACATACTTTCTCCATTATATTTAATTTCTGGAGTTTTTAAATTTCAGAGAGTTCAAAGAAAATCAGACCTGCGCTATTCCTTGAAGCGTATGGAAAAAATTTTATTCAAAAATTTGGATCTGTTTTTCAGAATAGTAATGATTTAAAAATTGCCTATATTTCACGCAAAATTACGGGAAAACTTCTCATATTTACGGAAAATTACATAAGATCTTATTTCAAAATCTATCTTTCAACATCTGATTTTATTAAAGAAAAAAACTATCTTCAATAATATAGTAGTAGGAAGACGTCGTATACAGGTTGAACGTTTGCAATTTTTCAAATATATGTCATGAAATTTTACTTTCATCGTAATTAGATTTGTGTATCGTGAAATTTCTTGTCATCATAATTCGTATCAAGATCCTAACTGTTATTTATAATTATTATTCATCGTTTTGCTGGAAAAACGCGTTCAGAAGGTACCCGTAACATCAGGTGTGTTCAAGAATTAATTATTGGACATGTTTTCATCTGAAAAAGAAAATGACAAACAAAATATGTTGACGATTTTGAATACAAATGTTTAAAATAAGTAAAAAAAAAAAAGGATGAAAATCATTAAAATTCGAGTTTAAGTGAAAATGTAGGTAATAAGTACAAATTATAAATTGTATTATATTTCTTACATATTATACTCATATTATCATGTATTACTTATTATATTCCTTACTTTACGAAACTGATCATTGATGTTAATTGAAACCACGGTCGATACTTGTATCGTAAATAACCCTTATTACCACGTGCTCCTGTCCTGCCTTATGTGGTTTTGTTCAATTTTCGAGAAAAAAGCAAGAGCAAAAAAAAAAAAAAAAAATGTTGTTGTAGGTTAAAGGAATAATGTTTAGTTCTTATAGTTGGTAAAGGACAATGCGAATTATTGAAGAGTTTAGTATTTATGAGGATTTATGTTCCTCGATCCGTGTGGCTTTCGATAACAGTGTAATGAGTTATATTTTTTATGGGTAGTGTCTAAAGTAAAAAATTAAGAAAACAATATAGCTGTAGATAAGAATAGGTCAATAAGACAGACATAAAATTAATTTCTTACATTATATTCTCATAAAGATGTACAACTCTCGATCATACAACGTTTTGACCCGTGTACGGGGCCATCTTCAGGTACAGAATGACCACTCTAACTACACCTTCCCAAACATGTATTAATCTTTATAATCTTTATATAATATAATTGTGTAGTGTAATGTACTGTGGTTGATGAAAACTTATTTTTCAAAGGTTTTTTATTCGCCTGTTATGCGCTCGTTCGGGCCTCCTGTAAGTGGTTTTGTTTAATTTTCGAAAATTCGAGGAGAGCAAAAAAACAATGTTGCAGTAGTTTATTTTGTTGTGAATGTTGACAAAGGGCAATGCATATTGTTGAATAGTTTAATTTTTAAGAGGATTTGTGTATTTTGAAAGGGTTTTTTACAGTGATTAAATAATAACTTTTTATAGGTAAAGTGAAAGTGAAGTGTGAAAAAATGAAAAGTGAAAAAATGCAAAACAATATTGTTGTATAATGTATTTTGTGGGCATTGTTGTGTCGAAAATATCCAATTTTGCTGGATAGCTTTTTCACTACGAGTCGTTTTCTTACCCATTGATATTATTATACGCGTACGTTTTCTTGATCCCCGAAAATAAACATTCCCTCACTCCTTTGCCAACATTAGTTGAAATAACAGTAAATGATAGCAACGAGCGTTGTTGGACAAAATCTGATAACCAGAAATATTTGCTTCCGTATAATAGAAATTATTTTTCACCAAAAAACAAACTAGAAGTTCGATATAAAATTATTTTTGTCAAAATAACCAAACTTCCCACTCCTCTCGCAACTAGCGAAGCGAGGCCCAAGAAAAAGTGATACACCCATACAGAACTTAGAGACTTTTTTTTCGAAAACCGGTAAGAGCAAAAAAGGTAATAAATAAGTGTTTAAGCTTAGGCAATTGTGGCAATTGAATCCACAAAAATAGAACAATATTCTGTACATATAGAAAATATTTTTTGTTGAATTAGCTTTGCTAGCTAAACATTAAAGCTGGCAAATCCACTAATTGTTGGAAAAACCGTTGGAGCAAAATAATTATTTTTTTAAATTTGGAAAGAACAAAAATAGCACAAAATTCGGGTTATATTGAAAATATGTTTTGTGGAAATGATTTTACCAGCTTAACGGACATGACTTTAACTTATGAGCGGGCTGGCGTCATTATAAGCCAGCTCACATCCGTTTTGCCACGAAAATGTGTGGCAATTAATTCCAAGGTGTGGCAATTAATTAGCAATAAATCATTTCAGACTTACCGTTGAGCTGCCATTCAAATCGAACTTATATGTGCTGGCGTCAAGCCGTCCCCCTTTCTTATATGGGGACTTGAAAATAGTGGTAATTAATTCGCAATAAAACATTAGAGTTTCCGTCGAGCTATGATCAGGATTTAACATATGTATGTGATGGCGTTGCGTCAAACTAGCTCACACCCATTTTCGCCACGAAAATACATGGCAATTAATTTCAAAACGCGGCAATTAATTAGCAATAAATCATTTACCATGTTTCATTCAAGTGTGTTGGCTACTTAGCTTGACACAGCTGCAAACTTCAGGCTTTATCACAGCTCCCAGGGCCAACAGAGATCCAGTCAGACTTTCCCCTCAGCAGTCGAGCGGCGGTACCAACCAGGAATGCGTAGAAATTCCGCTGCTATGCACCTTACACGACACATTCAGGTAATGAGTGTGTCATAGATAATACCTTATCTGCCACCCTGCATATATGTGTGGTTGTGCTTTTTTTAATCTATCCATCCATTTTAATATTTTTCGACACTTTCCATCGCTTGAGCCTGACGGATCGGGCGCTGCCACCACAGCACTTGCCATGGTCCCTCAGCCACCGGTTCATGGGCCCGTGTTTTCGGTATGTATACTTATTAACACATACTTTCGCAGCCCCTGCATACCATCGGTAATTAGTCGATGAAGGGACCATTGCAGCGCATAGGCAATACTCCACTGAGTCCCGTTAGAACTGTATAGGGAACTCAACCCGGCTCTCCAGACACACATTGTTACCGGCGGGAGTGCACGGACATGTATTGAGGAGTTGCTCGCCCATGTGTACCGTGGGTCTACTCCTACTATAGGTCAAAAAAGACGGAATCTTGTTGGATCAGTGGTCGGTGAAAAAGCCCACCATGCCACAACATATACAGTGGCAAGGCATGCTTGTCAAAGCGATATTCGAACCCGCAATTCTACTTGTCGACACAGACTTAGCAATCTCGCCCGATCTAAAATATATCTAGTAATGAACTTGTAATAGTATTTTCTTCAAGTAAGAGTTTCCGTCCAGAAGACAAAAAAAAAAAAAAAATCTATGTCCCTAGATGTCTCTTATGCTATATATATATATATATATATATATATATATATATATATATATATATATATATATATATATATATATATTCAGATTGACTTTGTGGGTAAAATTGGTTGTATATTTATAAAATGAAAATGAAATAAATCGCTTTAAAATAATGAATCAATCACGAGATAACGTAAATTATTCGAAAAAAAACAGCGTACTTTCTGCGCGTCAAAGAAAGAAGTAACGCAAGTGATTGATCTTTGTCTTCAATTGATTAAAGGAAAATGGAAAATAAATTGAAAATATGTTTTTTTTTTTAACAGATCTACACACTTCATGCAGGACTGTTAAGGCAATGTTGTTTAAATAATCTAAAGGGACTATAAGCTACTCGTTCCCCACAAATTAATCACCAAAATATTCTCAACTGAGACCATGAAATATCGGCCTTAGGTTTTTCTTGAAACGTCACATTTTAGATATACTGAAGAATGGTAAAATTTCATTGCAGCACCTACACACAACGTATGCCGCGCTATCTAGAGGCTCTCTCTGCAAACATGGATGTCTTGCCATGCTTTTCCACAACAACGAAACGCACGGTAGCGTTGTAAAATGGCGAACTTGTTTCGCTCTGTGAATGTATCTCATACCGTGGAAAATGGTGACATTGTGCCGAAGTTTGATATTCCGGTAACAATAGCTTTAGAGTATGATCCACATGGAATATGTGTTCGTTTTCGGAAAGGTAAATCCCAATTATTTTTTTCTTCTGTGAGTGAATAATGCTTTGTTTATAACTTGCGTTTCTGAAGCTGCATGACATTGCGGTGATGCTGCTTCCTCTGAGAAGAGTTACGAAAATATCAGTCAGTGTCACAGTTATCTTCAATAATTGTGATGCAATCCTGCTATTTACGTGGTTTCTTCGGAAAGAGAGTAGTAGAATCCCTTGTGTTCGCCCGCCAACTTTGCCGGTATCTTTATTGATAATCGGGATATATTTGTCATTTTGCTGTAACTGATGTTCCAACAATCGCCATTAACACAGGAAATATTCGAGATACTTTGCGGTTTATTGTGGTGACAATTGGCCCTTTCATTACACTAAATTCCGGCTTTCTTACTTTGAGGCATTCTGCCCTTTGTTTATCTTATTTTGTTGAGCGATGTACTCGTCCTGGGCTTTGTTATACATATTACTTATAAAGATGACATATGATCAGCTTTTGAATTGTTATTATTGTGCTGTCCCAAAGCAAAGTGTAAAATATTTTGTTTTTTTCATTGATTTTACTGACTGGTTGATTGATTGTAGTTTATTTAGTTCGAGGTTTCTTTGTTTTGCCTGATTGCTTTTTATCATTTGTTTGACTTAAAATTGAAATTTGCTTATATTGTGTATTCCTTTTTTGGGGAGGGTTCGGAAGAAACGGTTCTCTTTCTGTTCCAAACACTAATCTTCGCAGCAACTTTGAGCACCAAATTTTTATTGATAGGAATATGTCAAGCTTATGTTTCTCCATTTAGTTACAACTATTCTTCATTTTGAGTAGTTTTGAAATATCTAAGTGTTATGCTTGTGTTACTAAAGTCAACATTCTAAAAATGACATTATGAGAAACTAAACATTGAGGTTGGGTATCTTCATCATAATCAAAAGGATCAATGGTGTAAGCAGTTTGCAAGAGGACAATGTATATCCTTCAAACTCGAATAATTATTTATTTATAATTTTTTTTTTTTTTTATTTGCACTCAGAGAAGAACAAGGCATTTTTGTGGATAAAGGGTACATACATAAAATACATGCACATTTGTAGGGAGTCACTACCATTCATATTTTTTTATTGGTCTGATGTACACTCAAATTGCATTTTGGATGTTTTAAGAAGTATAATAGTTAATAAAACCCTTTCTCATTAGTTGCCATTATTTCAAGGTAAACGGAACATAGTGGATGACCATTGAGGAGTTGCTAAAACTTTGACAGAAAAGTTATTTTGTTAAGAGTTTTTGTGAAAGTTTAGTGGATTGTTGAAATTAAGTTTGTAGATTTGTTCGCATCAGTTACAAATATTTGTTTAGTTTTTAGACAGTTTCGGAACATTGCTATTGTGTTATAAAGGATGTCGTACTTTGTTGAAATGTTATTTTGGCTCTGTGCTTAAAACATTCCAAATAAAATGTTGGAAGGAAGAAGTGCAAATGAAAATTAAATAATGTATTTAAATGTTTCGGGAGTTAAAAAAAAAATTGGGAAATTGAATTACAATTTAAAAGCAAATTATTCAATAAATTGAATTTAGATTACAAACTTGATAAATATTGTACTAAATATGTAGAATGCATTATTCAAAATTTTGACAAAATTAGGTTATAAAATGAAGGAAATTTATTATAAAGGAGTCTTAAAATTTATTAAATGAAAGGAATTCAGGTTAAAATATAATTTTTAAGTCTTGTTATGAACTTGGAAGTTCATATGAGGCATCTAGAAGCAAAGTGATACAAGTTAAATTCAGTTAGTTTTGAGATAAATGACTCTGAAATTGAAAACAAAATGGAATATCAATTAAAGGTCTATTTTGCTGCAACTTTGATTGTATGTATTGGTTTTTACAATAGAAGAACCCAAAAGAAATGGGTTAACAATATTTTTAATGTTTCATGAAATTCAGCTGTATTGCTGTCAATTTTGTCACCAGATCTGAAGATGTCATATCTCTGTTTCTGTTGCAATATCGATGAATCTGTCACGAAGTGCTTTTGGAGACCTTGTACTGTCAGTTTCCCTTCTTGTCCATGCCCAAATTTCCATTTTGCAGTTCTTATTGCCAGCCTCTCATGCTTCAGGTTATCACAGAAATAGTGATATCTGAGTGGAATATAATTATTTAGTTCTCGCAAATATCTGAGTTTATTAAAAGTCATCCTTATTGTATCACGTATAATTGGTAACTCAACTTTAAATTAAACAAATATCAAAGTAAACTGACAATAAAATTTAAACTTCATTTGTTAATTTTGACAAATCCAATTTCATTCACAACACATACATTCAAACAATCTGCTAAGTTAGCTTAGAGCTGTTACTAGCATTGTCTGCAGCAAGTCTAACCAGGAAGTCCTAGGTTCGGGTCCTGTCAATTGTGGATTTTTGACTATCTAGACAGCTAGGTCGAATACAGCTGCTGTCTGGTGGAGAATTTAGTGGTAGGCTGCTGTTTGGTACTTTTCTCTGCTTTCTCCATACTTTATCAGACATATTCCAGGGAAGTACCCTAACAAACGGGTCATGGAATGTGTGCAATTTCCCTTCCACATCCTTGTCATTTCTTCTCCCCTTATCCACTTACTTGCACGTACTAATCTCCCATTGATGTCAGTGGACCAGTTAGGTGTTAGGGTTTCAGCTGGGATGGTGCCCTCATTCCCTCAAAACATTCACTACACTTACAGGACTAATGACCGTAGCATTTGAATATGAGCAAACCAAAAGGTTCGATGTCACTTAATTTCAGGTTCTGAGTTAATGGCAGGAAACTGTGCTTATTACACAAATACATTTCATGTATAAAATTTCTTTGTCAGCACCCTCTGTGATGTCTGTAGGGTGTCCTTCAACTTTTAATGACTAGCAAAAATGTTTGATGGATGAAACATAGAGAATCTTTGCTCTCCAAAAGTTGAAGCTCCTAGATATCAAAGGATTTTGTTTTCTCCGATACATTTGATGTGCTCAGAAATTTCAAGTCAGTCACTTAAACAAATACAAAGGTAATCAAAGTACAAAATTAATTTCCAATAAATCCAAATTTGTTTTGGAACACTGCTACATGTTATGCATTTGTTACTTTTTTACCCTAATAGTATTATTGAAAATGTAAGGAACCAGTAATGATTAGATGGGACTGAAATCGTGTTCTTTCCTTGACTGTATTATTTGCCTCTATTATGGCAAAGTAATCATAAACAGAAGAAAAGAAAACAAAAGTACAGCTTGTGTGTATGTGTTGTAATAAAAGAAGAAAGCCAATAGGGAGCAGAACTGACTGGAACTGCACATGTTTTTTCTCTCAACAGCAGTAACAATGATAAATTAAAATATTCTGATATCACATTTTAAAAAACAAATCATTTTGCTTTGAAGTAATTCATATGATAATTTGAGTTCACATTTCCATCAAGAGACAAAAGTATTGGAACTGTGAAGGCTTTTCTCGGTCACTTGCATTTTTATCCCCTGTTAACATGCAATCCTGCAGGTTTGTTAAGTGCACTTGTACCTACCTGTATGTTAAGAAATTTAACATCCTTGGCAACATAAACAACTATTAATTTTTTGCAGGTCAAACGTTTAAGGAAAAAAAACATTGCGATGTACAAAACAAATCAGATTCAAACAATTCAGAAGTAATTCACATTGGTTTGGGGAATAATTATTTTTAATTTTATTAATATTAATAGTACAGTTAGAAAAATGTATATTAGGTAAAACAATCTCATTTTCCTCACATTCCTCCAAATGAAACTACTCCGATAATCATATTTACTGATGTGAAGGTGTTGCCAATGAAAGTCAACACGCCAATTTCCTAACCGATCGTCGCTTTTTCTGGTATCTTTAGGTTCAAGAGAATTATTTGCATCCATCTTTCTCAAACCACAGTGTATGAATATTGTTTATATAGATTTATCGCTAGCAACACCCCACAATATCGTACTTACATGCCGCAGCAACAGAATTAATGTGTTTACTATTGCAGTAATGTAAATTTTCGGATAATTTGTGAGATTTTATGGTGACTAATAAAATACTGAACGTACTATGGAATATTAGTGTTATTTCTGCCTTGTCCCAATTAAAAATCTCGGTTCCGCTGTGCTCCACCTCGGATTTTAACTTTTGACCTCAGCAGTAATAACACACATAACATTTCTAGGTATTTTAATAGCTATATTATTTACATTCTGTATCTGTATTGAGATAGTTTGTGCAGGAAAAAAAATTATACATTCTCGACTAAATAACTAAATATGTTAATAATACATGTTCTCAATTAGCGTAGATATGGATTGTTGAAGAAGAGAGATATAGTAACGTATTGTTTGGTTTTCTTATTCTGATCAAATTCTTTCATCTAGAGTATATTGCAGAATGTCAGGACAAATTTCTCCCAGTTCTCTCCATTTCATGATATTTTATGCGCAACATGTATAATATTTTATTCTCTGATGTTTTGTCTATATAACATAATATATTAACACAAGAAGCATTGTGCTATTTTGTCCGATTTCAAATTTTTCAGCGGTGCAGTATTGTCAAGTTGTCAACGAAGGGCATTCTAATTTTGTTTAGGGATAAAATTCTGTATTTATTATTTAATTGAACCTATTGATGCTTATTTTTTTAAGTACTTCAAATTCCGTTCTGTCTCAATCTTAAAATTGTTCACACAGTGTCTTTAGGGGGCATCTGCAATCCCCCTCTTTGATTGTATTTTAGGATAATTTTACTTATCAATTTCTGGCATTCTCTGTGCATGATCTTTCTCTTTCTGAAAATTCAATTCCTCATAACTCGTTGATTGTTAAAAGTCCAGTTCTCATTTCTGTGAGTAACGGTAGCAAAACAATTTTGTGGAGCCTAATTAGTTTATCCTTTTGCCCATTTTGTTTTGTAGTTCATTGTACTATTCCACAAAAGTTTGTAAATTTGTTTAGCATGATTTCTACTCTCATGATTTAATACAATTAAATTGATATCCAAAATATTTAAATTTATTTATTTGTTCCATAATTTATCCAATTATAACTCTTTCCTCTTAAAAGTTAAATTCTTCAATTGCCATCAATGTCGTTTTATTTGATGAAATTATCATGCTATCTTCATTGACAATCTGGATTGATTTGGGAACCTTTCTTAGACTTTTTCTGATTTTTCTCTTGTTTTGATTGCTATGATTCACTGTTTGTTGCAATTAATGAATATCTCAGAGAACCTTTTTACTTTCTCGCCATACTATGTACTTACGTAATAAAGAGAAAGAATTGTAGTGCACCATCGGAGAGTGGCAATTTTTTGTTAGAAAATATCTTATTGAGAGAGGATAACAAAAATATGGATAAATGTTGTTCCTATATGTAGTAAATTAATTTATCTAACGTGTTGAAAGAATTCACATTTTGTGCATCCTTAATGCCAAAAATTTGGTTGACAGCAAACTCTTTTATTCCGTCAGTCTGGTGTCAAGGCTAGCCCGTAAACAGTTCTGACGATTTTCTTCAAAATTTATATTCCTTGATTGATCTGGCCGAACTCAAGGGCCTGAGAGTTTAATACGGATATTTTGATTGTAGGGGTATAAGGTAAATGTTCCAATAGTGGCCACTTGAGAGATAAAATGTTGAAAATAAGAAAAGTAGGGGCAATATAGTTTGTGGAATGAATAACGTAGCTTATGTTATTTAGCACCGACTTGAAGAGCTACGAGTGACAGGAGTCCTGTTAGAACAAAGAGGTTGAACTTCACATTGTTTACACATGTGCTGAAGTGAAGCGGTTAGCTTCTGTTTTGGTTAAGGATCTTGGAAAGTTTGACAACTTGACACGGATTTCTATATCGATAGAAGGCGAGTTTTAATTGTTTACTGATACATAGAAGTTATTGAATTCTTGTAATACTTGTTTTGATGATAATAGATAGCAAGTGTTTAGTTAGAGCAGGTGTCCACTATTTAGACACAAATTCTGTGATTGTTAAAAAGTGGACACCATGTGTTCGCTACTAGCATTTCATCTTAATTTCTAATTTTGAAATATTTCTTTACAAATTAATTTCCCTTCTTTTGATATGCATCTTGTTCAACGATCGCAACGTTCTGATCACTAGAACAAATGGACACTGGGTGTTCACTAATTGTCCCCAGTCTGACCACATTCGGAGCAACTGTATTATTTCACAGGATCTTCATTTGTTTTAGCTTGAATTGATAAGTTTTGATTTCAATTTGGTAATGGAGTCTCAGAAAGCCAAGTGGTGGAAGTATCGAAAGGAGAATATGGATAGAGCAGCAGAAGAGGTTTCATGTAGTGTCCCTCTGTTGACTGCAGCAAGAAATAATGGAGTCCCTCAATCAAGCCTGTGAAGGTATATTTTGGGAGGAGGTGAGAAATTCAAGAGAATGGGACGTTCACCAGTTTTAACAAAAGAGGAAGAGGATGCACTGGTATTGTGGACAGTGTTTAAAAAAAAAAAAAAGTGTTGAAAGACAGGGGGAGAGAAAATAATTTTTCGGATTCTCGACCTGGACGTTCGTGGTTCAAAAGTTTCTTGAAGAGAAATTCTCATATTTCGACACAAGTTACCCAAAATTTAAGGCACTATTGCATCAGTTATTGCACAGTCTCCGAAAGTGGTTTTCAGACGTAAATGATTATCTGAAAGAAAACAATTTGTAGACAATACTAGAAGAACCAAGTAGAGTATTTAATGTAGATGAGACTGCATTTTTTTGAATCCCTAGTGTAATAAAGTTATTGTCCTGAAAGTTCTTCCGCCAACAAGTGAGTGACAGTGAAAAGGAATGTATAACAGTTCTTATATGTGCTAATGCTGATGGACAGTTTGGGAGGGCCACCTCTAATTGTGTTCAAATACGAGAGAATCGCCCAAGAATTAGTAAACAACGTCCCTCATGACTGGGGGCTGGGCAAATCTGAATCCATCCGGATTCATAATTCTGAATCCATCCGGATGAATAGCATGTTATTTTATCAATATTTAACAAATATTTTTCATCCTTGTTTGATAAAAAATGGGTTTCGAGGCCTGTGATACTTTTTGTAGAAGGGCACAGTTTATATTACTCTCCACACTAGTTGATTTTGTAATGACAACTGAAAAGTTCTCATTGCTTTATATGCAAATGTAACACATTATAAATCCTATGGATGTAACTGTTTTCCGATCTCTGAAAGAAAATTACAAGCATGAAGTTCACAATTGGCGCCTTAAACATTAACGGAATCTTACAATGAAGAAAAAGGGAGTTTCCCTCTCTTAAAAGAAATTTTGGATGAGGTATCACCCTTAATTTAAAAAAATGGAATCAGACAAACGAACGTTCGAACGGACGGACAGACGTACAGATAAACGATCGGACAAATTAACGAACGATCGAGCAGACATACTGGGACCGGAACAGACGGAGAGGCGCAGTGAGAGACAGTGGGACAGACACACGGAGTGTGAGACACTGAGGACAGGCACTGGATGCGACCAGGGAAGAACAGTCGGACAGACTAGGCAGAGAGTGAGGCTGAGGGGGTCTGACACTAAAAGTGGTTTTTGTGGAAACTTCTTTTTGTATCAGTGACCTACGGAATG
The DNA here is from genome assembly GCA_964035755.1 of Teleogryllus oceanicus. Taxonomy (NCBI): domain Eukaryota; kingdom Metazoa; phylum Arthropoda; class Insecta; order Orthoptera; family Gryllidae; genus Teleogryllus; species Teleogryllus oceanicus. The sequence goes on along the minus strand of CAXIVR010000001.1, from coordinate 255,561,505 downwards.
TGGACTCTTGAGTTTACAATGTATTGGACACAAGGGAAAGCTTGATCCACATTTCTCGATATCTGGGCAATATGCATGCAATTTTAATGCAAGAGGGAGGCAACTTCATTTCGGGATTTTTGGGTTTCTTTTCCCTCTTTTACTTCTTACCGCACTTTTTGACTTCCATATGAAACATTTTACTAGTATGTAAATACACAGGGAGAATGACATATGTTTAAGAGTACAATTTTTAGATACATTTTATATTGAACCATGTAGGTTTTCATGTGACTTGGAGCCCCTTTCTCAAATGTTATATATCGATTTTCCGTATTGTCAGGTTAATTAAAGAGAAAATCAAAGATTGAACATATTTACTGAAAGAAAATATTTTATTGTGTAAGACAGGGAGCCCCTTTGTAAAACGTTGGCCCCCTGTGCACTTGCCTCTCACAGGGATCCACAATAAGGATTTTTCAATATTTTTTATTATTTATTTTACGTAAAAAAAAACAGTTAAAAACTGCGTATGACGTCCTATGGGGAAAAGTGAATTGTGTGCACATTTTCAAAATTCTGTGATCCCTACACCAAGTCATATACTACTTAAATTTTGAATTTTGAAAGGGAGAAAAAAAACAATGCAATAGAAAAACCACCACTTCAATCTTATGTGGTATATTCCACTCCTGAAATTAAAAACTAGTGTTAACTATACTTACAAAATGCTACAATCAGGGCGGTGTATCTCAAAAAATTAATTGCTTTTTCTATCCGATTTTTCTCGATCGAGAATTATCAATTATGGAGAAAATCGTCTGAACAGTTCAGGCGCTAACAGCGCTGACCACGGGCGGACAGTCCAGCGGATACGGAGATAGGTGGACATGAAGATACACGGACATTTTCCCGTCAATCGATTTTTCGGTATCAAGGTCCTAATGTGTGGTTTCTGTCTGCACAACGTCTTATAGGTAATAATTTACCACATTGGAAGAAGATTGACCCTCTTCTTCGTTTCCAGAACCCAACAGTAGTTTTTCTGTCGAAAAATCGCCGATTTCCGACGCAACATTACAATTATCTTTACTACGTAAGAAAGACGAAGTAAACT
>CAXIVR010000001.1:254700409-254935409 GCA_964035755.1 Teleogryllus oceanicus | reverse complement strand
AGCAGTTCATCGCTTAAGCCAGACATGACCTCAGTAGTGTATTAATTTACATTAACCAAATCCTAATGTTGATTTTCCTCTGCTGTCTAGCAATGGATGTAATTTTGCTGATTGAATCTTGAGTTGTGTGAACTTATTTCTTGTGCATTTTGAATTTAGGAAAGGTGATATTGAGATTGGTAGTTTCAAATGAATTATATGTGCTGAGAAAGTAAATCTGATCAAAATGTAATATTAGGGCTAACGGTTAATTATAAAAGGAGTAAATAGCTGGAAAGATCAGGACATAAATGATCTGTGATATTACTTAATGAAATTAGATGTAGCTTACCCTGTAACTGTGCCTTTTTTCCAGGAAGGACAGGCACAACAAGTTCCATGTAAGGTATTTGTTGGACGATGCACTGAAGATATGCAAGCCGATGATCTTCGGGAATATTTCTCTAAATTTGGTGAAGTGACTGATGTCTTCATTCCGAAGCCCTTCAGGGCTTTCGCCTTTGTAACGTTCCTGGATCCTGAGGTTGCTCAAAGCCTGTGTGGAGAGGACCATATAATAAAGGGTGTATCTGTGCATGTGAGTAATGCTGCTCCAAAAAGCGACCCAAATGTTCGATCATTTGGAGGCATGGGCATTGGTCCTCGTGGACCTGTGTCTAGAGATCAGAAAAATCTAGGAAGCCCATTTGGAGGTGGTGGCAGTACACATCACTACCATCAGCATCATGGCGGACCAGGAGCTAGTACTATGAATACTGGAACCGGAGGTTGGAATCAAGCAGGTCCTGGAAGCCGTGGAAATTTGGAAATTCCTAATTTGCAAGCATTGGGTATAACAGGCCAAGCAGGAACAACAACTGGTACTGGAGCTCAAAGTATGAGCAATCCTCTCGGAATGGGAACTCTTAATCTGGGAGGTTTCCCTATGAACCCAGCACTAATGGCTGCAGCACTCAACCAAGCCAGTTGGGGCCTTATTAACAATCTCCAGGGCAGTCAGGTACCAACTAGTGCTGCAGATGGTGGTCCACAGGCGTTTGGAACTCCTGCCCCGGCTACTGGTTTTGGCGGAACAACTGGGGGGCCCCAGCCCAACACTGGAGCTCCTGCAGGTGGAGGCCAAGCTTCAGGAGGATTCCTCAATTGGATGAGCCAAAGCCCAGCCACTAGCTCAGGTAGTGATGCACAAGGTGGAGGTGCTCCTGGCTCCAATGGCCCACAACAGCCTGGTTCATGGCCACGTGTGAAGAATGACAACTTTCTTAAATATGATTAATATTATGATTATTATTATTACTACTATTATTGTTAATATACTATTTTATAATGCAACATGACTCAGGGAAAGACATCACTCACTTGCTGCTTTGGACATGAAGAAATACCTCTAATTTTATTGTTTGCGGACTGTTAGAACTAAAAGTTTGAATTTCTTGGACCAACTTTTGACTAAAAGGCAGTCCAACCATTCTGTTTGTATTAAATAATCAGAAGTGTCCAAGCACTTCAAACTTTTGAAGATTTTTATTAGTGTTAACATGTTCGTGTGAAAGGTTGTGTATACTTTGCGGATGTACTAAGTCTTTTGTTTTATTTTATTTTATTTATGATGCTTGTACAGCTACTGAAATAAGACGTTTGTATAATAATTCAAAATGTGAGATACAAAAAAATTCAGTTGTTTTCAAAGTGAGTGTGTATCAGAGTGTTGGTAAACAAGAGTGGAAGTTTCAAAATTGATTAAAATCAAAATACTATTTATACTTAACACAATCAAAGGATGTGTAACACCAGTGACAGTATGTTGATTGTGTTAATGGTAATTATTTCGCAGATTCATAGGATAGACATTCTATTCTATTCTTTTCAATTCTATTCTATCTATTCATAATGTAGTTGTGAAACACTACAGCATAAAAGCACTTCACTATTATATTAATGACAGCATATGGAAATGATTATGCTTATTCTAGGATTCAGTTAATTGAAAACTTTCTTGGATGGTTTTGTTAACACGGGTGTCATGAACAAAATTATTGTGAAGTATGTAATTTAATTGAATCATTTTTTCTTTATACTTGTTGAAAAATGAACATTCTCTTAACAACTTGAAATTTCTTTATTCACTTCAATATTTCTTCTTTTTTGCCCATTTTCTTTAATTTTCATGTTCAATGCAAACCCAAGGACTGATAGTATACAGTTGTTTTTACCTGTGAATGCAATACGTATTAATGATGTTAGATGAAAAGGCATTGAAAGTAGTTCCATAATGAAAGTGAAAGGAAATAGTATATTACATTAGTTTCCCATTACATAATTATTGTAAAATTTGTGCTTCAAAAGAGTGCATTTAAATTTTTTGTTTTCATAGTTTTCTGCTGTTTAATTGGCTTCCTTTTCTAAATTTGATTCTTTGCTTTGGAATCTCTTGGAATTCTTTGCTTTGCCCTCTTGCGTTTATAGATTCTGTGAACCATTACGTATCTCTGTTTTAAGTAAATTCTGGAGTATCTAAAAGTTGTTGTTGTTGTTGTTGTTTTTTTAATCTAAAAAATGGGAAACAATATAAGTTTTCACATGTTTCGTCCTTATATGTATACGCGAACCATTAATTAATGTCAAAGTCTTCACAATGGTCTTTTGTTTTAACACCACTTACTATTAGCAAGCAACCCTGAATGCGTTTGTTTCACATTTTTCTTGTGCATGAGAAAAATGCATGTTTTCGTGCAGATATTATAGACCATATCGATTGTTCAAAAATCATCAATATATTATTTTATACATACTTTTTGTAAAAATACCATAATTCAATTTGTTTATTTAATTCTTCCTTAATTTTTTATTTGTAATAAAGAATGTAGCCAACCATTTCCCGAATAAATCAAAGGAAATAAGAGCAATATTACATATTCATTCAATGTAAATTGCTTTTGAATTTATTATAGCAATGTCCATTTGCTTTCTTTCAAATTTGTTCTTTAACTTTCATTGATACTATTATTAAACCTTGCATTATTTTGTGCATTATATACTTATGTTTACTAATTATTCAATTAGAGTTTACTTATTCTCATAATTTGAAATTGAAACTTCTGATTGTTTGGAGTTGTTTGACTAGAACTTCTGTATGCATTTGTTCACTGTGGATTGTTTGGAGCAGTATTAAAAGTTTTGAGTTACTTAAATATAGAAGGTCATGATAATATACAGTTATTTGTTTCATTTACTTTTATTTTTTTTTTGCCCATACTGTACAACATACTGTCACAAGTGAACAAACCATTACTCGTGATTAAAATATTACATGCCTCTGCCCATACTGCACAACATACTGTCACAAGTGATGATTCATTACTAATGATAATAAAGATTACATGCCAGTATTGTTATGTAGAATTACCAAATATTGAAGTATATGTAACAGCAGGGCTGTCACCAAAAGAACCTTAATGTGAGTCACTGTTGCTTCCTACCAATTGATATGCATAGGGGAAGAAGTGCACAGAAAATGTGCTTCCATGCAGATTCTTTTTTTGGTAGCTATGCTGTTATAATTTAAGTACATGTTAAAACAATATCTTGTAAAATTTTGCCTTCATATGTAAACCAACAGTTACACGAAATATACAATGGGTGCACAGATAATGTTCAAGCTATTCAAACTTTGGCCTGGTGAAATATAATACATTTCTTGAATTGTGCGCTTCTTGTAAAACAGTTTAGTGCATGTGATGAAGAGCAAGCAGTTTTGAAGTTTTTGCAGAATATTATTACTGTTATTAATGATTGTAAATAGCATGTGTGAATGTATTTGTGGCACATTATTTATTGTTTATTATGGTTATTATTTGTTGTGTGAAAAGAAATTTATATTTTGTGAATGGATTTTCAGAATTGAAAAACTGAACTGTTGATCACTTGAGGTATAAAAGTGTGTGATCTTTGAGAAAAGCTTGTTCTTGTGGAACAGTACAATGTTTAAATATAAACCACAAACTTACTCTTTCAGTATACATACTGAATAGTAAGAGTCCAGTGCAATGTTTTGTAAGCATATTAGTAGTATAGAGAAGAGCTGGTGCAGTGATCTGCTGCTCTGGTGAAGGTGGTCCTTCCTGTACTCATCCCAGTGCCTTTTTCTCACTGCTGGTATGGTTATAAATTGTAAGTGTTATTAAAATCAAATATAAGCAATTAAACCTTGATGTATTGTGCAGAAGGCAATCTCAAAACTGATTTTGGTGTGCAGCTGAAACGGGATGTGATATTTGTCGCAAAAGTATTTCGATTGTGCAAATTGCATGCCATCAATTTTGGTTCTTTTTCTAAATTGTGTATGTTTGTTTTTGATGTGGGTAACTTGTCACATGTGATGATACAAAGTCATTTTTGACTGGTTTTCAGTAAGTGGTGTCCTAATTTTCATTCCTGGATTGATTCTGAGTTTTGATGTATTGCTTTTACAGCTCTGCTCGAGTTGCATAATTACCCAATGATGATATTCAGTACTAGATTATGCTATGTAAATTTTATGTGTTCTTCCAAATTGTTTCTTTCCTTAAATTAAAAAAAAAAATTTTTTTATAAACAAGGGAATTTTTCTTCTGGCAACTTTCTTCTATATCTTTCAATGTTATTTTTTGGAAATATGTTTTGTTTATATAATTTATTAATGAAATGACATTTGTCATCCTACTTCTATTTCTCTGACACTTCTTTTTGTAAAATTTGTGTGTTGTATGCAACTAGTGTTGCTGTCCATCAGTCTTGACAAGTGATGACAGATCAAAAGAGTTAAGTGATGCACAACTATAGTGAAGCAAGAAATGTGAATATGGCATTATTTCTTCGTATTCTCTGGGTACCTTTTGAGCTGTTCCTTTATTTATTTTTGTATATACTTGGGCTGTGCTGCTTAAGATTACTGAAGCTTTAATTTGTGAGTACTTGCACGTTATTGATCTATATACATAGTGTAATATATACATATATATGTACTTCACAAGTGTGTTACCAATTCATCATCATAGTCATGATTATTTATTTCATGGTTGTATTTGTTAGTCTAGGAAGATTAAGGGAAATTTTAATTTGTGTTGCTTTTGGTATTTAATTTGTTGTACCTCCGCAGAAGGCAAATGAGATAACCTATCCTGAGCGAGTGAGTGATATCTTGAACCTGTTTGCATGTAGAATGTTTGAAGTTTTGAGTGTGTTTTACCAGTTGAACCAAACAAGTGAAACAATAGTAAATCACATTAGGATGTTCATACAATCACAGTACCATTCAGTAAATATGTATTGTAGTGGGAGTAAAAAGTATCATACTCGTACCACTTGTGATATATCTGTTTGTTACATCTCTAAAATGTAACAAGATATTTTCCTGTATAAAGTGTGTCTTTTGTTAACAGTAACCTACATGTCAGGTTATGGGATTTTCTATGGTTAATTGTTTAATAGTACAGTATGTGAAGTAATGTTTTTGAAAGTTAATTCTGTACTAGAAAGCACATGAAAGGAGTTGTGTATGAAGTGCTGTATAGAAGTAGATATTGGGTTGTGGCAAGTTCTCTAGTTTTGGTCTTGTTACTCCTGCAACATTCATGAGGCTGGGGACTGTTTGTGAAAGCTATATATTAAAAAGATTGTGCCTTTTTCCATATCCAGTTTTAATTACCTTTTGGACCTCGAATATTCAAATGATAACATGACTGTTTCATAATGTTCGTATAAATGGTGCTACTGGATTTTATAAGTTGTTAAAGGCTATGGTTTCAAAATTATATCTTGGTGTTGATTAATCCTATGCACCTTTGCAGCTGGAATTAAATATCATATAATTTTACATTGTTCAAAGTAAAATGCATACAAATCACTTGCTTTGTCTTACTTTCTTTAATTTTTGCAAATTGTTTAATATCGAGTTTTGAACCAAGCTTGTGCATCTGCCCCAAAGTGTATTGGTTGCTCTAATCTGATTTTTATTATAATATTTAAATGTCTTTAAATGTTTGTATGAGAGTATTATGTCGTCAGCAATTTTTTTTATCTCCCTATATATTTTTGTAAAATGTTGGTGCAAATTATTTATGTTAAGCATTGATTTGTGTGGAATAGGATGAGAAGCATTGTGTGCTGACTAGTCCAAACATTGGAAATTCTGATATAACTATCAATATATCACTTGACAGTGGATAAAATCCCTTTGATTGCGTTGAACTTCCATGGTTTCTTTTATTTTTTTTTGTTAAATCTATCAATTTTTAAAAGAAAGTTAATTAGCAGCATTTGATACTACAAACTACAAAAAGTCATCACTTCCTATGTGGCCTATGCGTACAAATGTACAGGAAATATACCAGAAATGAGAATATTGTACTTAGTTTTAAAATAGTGTTTGTTTTGATTTTTACAGTTTTTGGAGCATACATCTCTTACATGAAAGCAGATACGATGGTGCGTGTTGACAGAATGTGGTGCAAGAGGGATAATTTGTTTTAATGATGCAACAATGATTCAAATCAAAAATGTTCTTTATGTTTATATAAAAATGTTTTTATTTTTAACTATTTTATTGTTTGCTGCTTTTTGTTTTTGGTTTCAAGTATATATAAACCTTTAAATCTTAATTTGCATACAAAGGGAGCAATTAGGATACCCTACTCAATATGGTACAAATTTAAAATGCTTTGTCAAGTTTGACTTGTGTGTACGTAGATGAAACGAAAGTAGAGAGCGAAGAGTACTGTGTGCTTTTTTGGTGTGAGATTACATTGTGTGTTTATACAAAAAAGATGAATTACATGATGTTACAAGAAAGATAGTTACTTTTATTTTCTACCTCTGTGCAGACAGAGCTTACCAAGGAGTTCCTTGTAAATATCCTGCATTTAACTTCCTTTTGGAAATAATTTCCTAGGACCACAAGGGTAGGTTTTCACAAGATGTTTGTGCAAAAGGGTACTATTCCACACAGAATTGTTTTCAAAAGGTCAGCTAACATACACATTTGCTATTGTACCCAAAAAACGTAAATTGCATTTTATTAGAATGAGGCACTACTTAGTTTTGAGATAAAGGTCTTCAGAAAATGACAAAGTAAATTTTGGGAAAATCATCAAATATTTATTTTGTTTCCATATTATACAAAATATAAATAATTTGTCGGTGAAAGGTGTGGACCTGTATTTTATCAAGATCAACTCTCCTCCCCCCTCCTTCACCCATTTGTTTTTGCTTCATTACTTTGTTGTGGGTGTCTGAGTTTTGAGTAGCATTATCAAATATTCAATTGATAATTTTGGCTTCATACAAAGCATTTAGACTAGATATGTTAAAATCCACGATGTCCTGTCCTTTGAAATCTCCATTATTGATTTTTGATTCATTTGATGGTTTATATTATATAACATTCAGAATAAACTGTATTTCTTGTTAAGATTGAATACTGGATGCTATTTTGCTTCTTCTCACAATAAAATGTATCAACAGTTGAAATATATTGCTTTAATTTTGCTTTTTCATTAAAATGTTATGCAAACAGTACGTGGGAAGTTTTAGAGTAAAGAGCATTAGTTGAACTTTAAAATGGGGAAAATAGAACAAGGAAGAAATAAAGTATTGTAAGAATTGAATACATTTGAAAGGGAACTCTTACAAAAATGTGGTGACATAACATTGTATCTCTTGGGTTCTGATATTTAGTTTTGGTATTTGCAGTGGGTGGGATTTTCTAAGTAATTAACAGTATTCAGAAATAAATTAAATATAAAAATAATATTGAAGTATCGCAGAGTTAGTAAAAAGCATGTTAGATTACTTGCATATAAAACACTTGTAGTTCTTCATAATACAGTAAATTGTTCTTTCTCAACCAATGGTATTGGTTGACTTTTGCTAGTTTTATTACTGAAGTACGTATTTACTGCACATGTATGGTGGTGATTGGAGACTGTTTTAAATACAATATTAATATATTTGTTCATTCACTTACAAATATTATAAAATTAGGTTCTTTATATGCTATATACTTGCGCAGTGATTTCAAAAATAAGATCTATTTCCTTCAAGGTGAAGAACGAAAGATTTTAGTGATAATTCAAAGTACTAGCTCAATTGAAGTAGTATTTTGTTTTCTCATTCATGATGACTTCTACTAATATCAGTTGTTTTCCGTACAAGAATTTAAGATTACCACCTAAACAGTAGGATTACATTTTGAAAGAATGCTATGAAGTTCTGAAAAGTAAAGAGTTAACAATAAATATATTTCAGTCCTTGTGATTAATAAAATATGTTGTAAAATACAAGCTTGTACCAGTTAGTTTCCTCAAATTCAGTATGAACATTGTTTTGGTTTAATTTTCACTGTTCTCTGTGTACTAGGTTGGAGTCTTCTTATAGTAATTTCAGCATCATTGAATGTAGGGTAAATGCAAGGGTTGTACAAATTCAGCAGGTTGCCCCTCCCCCTCCCAAATGCATATATTTCAAAAGGATTATTTCTGGTAGGATCTTGGAGCGAATGCAATTTCTATACTTATATTGTCATTTTGGGAAGTTTTTAAATAGAACTAATTGTAAAAAATCTAAAACTTTTTGTTGCTGATAAGTCAACTAGAATACCATGCCTATTATAAATTTCAGTAATGCTAAACCACTATTCATTGATGAAACCATGACATCTAAGAATTTTGCAAGTGCCAAAAGAGAGAAAATAAATTAATAAAATAAAAGAATGTTCTGCTGACTCCTACTATACTGTGTTCTTGAAATTGCAGCATATGGTGTCCAGATAGTAATAATACACTGTGATAAAGAAAAAAAAACTCATAGCTAATCTGTGATGTTCCATCATTGAAAAAGTGATTTTTTTCAATATTGATTTCATCATTTTTCTTAACTGTGTGTGACCCATTGTAAAATTGCATGGTGTGTTCATTCTTCTTTGTAGTCATTCTTTTACATATAATTAATGTAATAAAAAGCAAAGAGTTTGTCACCAAAATTCATCCCCAAATTGAATTTATTTTATATTGATAAGACTTTGTTATACACTATCCCAAATAAATTGTTGACATTGATAAGTTATTAAAGGAATTAGTACGATTTTGCAGTTTTGTTTCTGTGACTTGCACATTTCCTATAAATTATTTTATTAGAATTTCAAAAGTCATTTGCACTGACCATGTAGGCATTCTATTAACATAAGTTAAGGTATTATTAATGCAGACTGTAAATGTGAAAGAGAGAAACAACATAATTATTCCACTGCCACAGTCAAATTATTGGAATTATCAAATATGTAATATTCTATTTGCAATTTTTCTTAAACACAAATCAACAAGATGAAACATTAGCAAAGGTCTCATTTTGATCATTTACCAGTAATATCTTAGAAGAATAATTAAAAGAGAAAATGTAGGGATTCTGTAAATTAGTAAACAAAAACAAGGGCAGATTTATTTAGTATACCTCTTATTTTGACAGACTAACTTAAATAAATAAATAAATTAGTTTAATTTAAAACAGTCCATGATCTTAAATTGTGTTTTTTATTTAAAAAACTGGTAATATATAACATTTCGAGACGCAGAGTTGCCTCATCATCAGGTACATCTTGAGATGCAAAAGATAACTGAAGAGAATTCACATCACATTTAGGAATTATACAAATATAATTTTAAAATCGGCACTAGTGAACCTCTCATGTTATTTGAAAATCGTTCCAGACACAATGCTGGGTTGCTGAAGGTATACTAAATAAATCTGATTTTACTTTTAAAAAGACTTCATAAAATCTTCAAAATAATTTAAAAAGCAAGGGCAACAAGACTGGAGAACAAATCCAGAAACTCTTTTATTTAAAAAAATGGGCAATAGAAACTATCCATTTTTCTCAGTTAAGTATTAAAAATTATTGTAGACTTTCAGAAAAATAAATTTTCTCTAAGTACGGAAATTGTTGGTAATTTGTCTTCATGAGGGTTGGCATCAGTTGCAGCTCTAGGTCTCATGCACTGTGTTAGTGAAAAGACCTGTCGAAGAAATGAGTTCTGTAAAGTTGATTAATACATTCTACGTGTGAATTATTTGCATATCCGAACCAACAGTGGTTATGAGCCAAGGGCGCATTTGGAACGTAAGTGTCAAGTGTCGGTAGAAGCGAGTGAAGCGTTCTCCACTAACCTCAAGTTTGAAAGACAGTTTTTTTCTTTTTGAGATGTCCGATCACATAACTTCTTCGACGGACGAAGGAACTGTAAACGCAGCGGTGATTGGGAGTCTACTGACTACGATAGAATCTGTAATCGGTTTACATTGCGAATTAACGACTCCTAAGCCATGTGATAATTATCTCGCTGGAAAAGCTACTCGACAACCATTCCGGACACACCCGTCCGATGATACGAAGAATGGTGGCGAAATTGTGAATCTTGTCCATTCGGATTTGATGGGTCCAAGTGACGTCGAAAGTCTTGGAGGCAAAAGATACGTCCTCACTATTGTGGACGATGCAAATCAGTATGACTTTATCAAACTTCTCAAAATGAAAGGGGAAGTCCTGGCGGAATTTAAAGCATGGAAGACACAAGGAGAAAAACAAACAGGCAAGAGTTTGAATCTAGTGCGAACCGACAACGGCCTTGAATTTTGCTCATGGAACCGTGACATCTTCTGTTAGAGTAATGGAGTTGTGTTTTTAGTGATGAGGCTTGACTTCATCCTGGATGGATATGTTAACCAGCAAAACAGACTGAGGTGCCGAGATACCATAGGAAACATTGCTTGAAAAAAGATTGGAGTATGGGTGCCATTTATCGACGCAGATAAATTGGTCTGTTTTTCAAAGAAACTGTAACGGCGGATACGTATCAGAATAGAGAATATTTTTTGGTTTTAGCCGGATGGAGCGACATTCATACTTCTAAGTCAACAATGCAATTTTTGGAAGAGTTTTTTGGAACAATAATTTTACAACTCCACTTGTGCTTGTCGGAATCTAGGTGAATGGGCCGAGCAGCGCGGCAACGACGGATATTGCCGGTTCCAAGCCCGGAAAAGGAGGAGGGTCTCTAGTGTGGCATTGCTTCCAGTTTCTTGTGCCACACTGCTGTCTACTATCCTGTTTTATCACTAGATCTCTTGTGTTTTCGACCCCGACGCTATTAGGTTTCGAGGGCTAGGGAGTCCTTCATTTTATAGTCTTCTCTTTCCTCTTACTTTATCTCCTTACTTCTCTACTCCTCTCTGCTATTCTTTATTTCTCCGCACTTACGGGAGGAGGGACTCTTTAGCCGTAGAAAATGCAACCTTCCTAGGGCATGGAAAGCCTGAAGAAAAATTCCCTGGTCCTCCAGATTGGGGGTTGAAGCATTGGACCTTCCTCCCCGCATTCTTTGTAAAATACTTTGATGTCACAGTGCAAAAATTCCTAGTAATTTGCCTCGCACGACGACTTAAGCAAAGAAAAAGGAAAATGATTTCTGGAAACTGCAATATTTAAGGTCTAGCTACGAAACAAAAAGAAGTTCAAGAGATACAGATATTTAAATTAGATATAATAGTTTTAACAGAAACAAAACAGAAGTGAAAGGGGAAAAAATGGTGAATTAAAATTGAAAGGATACAATGTTGCAATAATTGGCGCATATGCTCCTACATATGATAAGGATACAGGAAAAATAGAATTTTATCAACAATTGACTGATGTTTTAGAAGAGATTGGAAATAGAAAATAAATAATATTAGGAGATCTGAACGGTCGAACTGGAATAAATAAAAATAGCAATATAATTGGAAAATGGACGGAGAACCAGTAACAAACGTACGCGGAGATGTAACCTGGAGGTCCTTTTGACAACTGACTGCGACGAGACGTGACGGACATAATATTAATGGAGGATTAGTCCAAAAGCGCTGTAATTAATGGAGGATTACTCCGAAAAGCACAAAGCACTCACTGCCCCCCCCCCAAGAGATTTGGAGACGCGTTGCGTCAAAGTAGACGCAACAAATTTTTTAAAAAAACTATAATGGGCATAGATTGATAGAATTATGAGAATATAATCCTCGTATTCTAAATGTTTTTTTACATAAAGACATACGGAAGTTTACTTTGACGCAAACTACCAGACAGTTGAAGTCAATTATTGATTATGCCATTTGCAAAGCCTCCTCTAAATTAAAATTTGAAGACATCAGAGTTTGTCGAGGAGCAGAATATGGCTCAGATCACCACTTGCTGAAAGTAGTACTGTATTTTCCATTCTCCAATGACAACAAAGGAATGTCGACAATGGACGAAAATATGCTTCCATTAAATAATTCCATTAAATTTGTGTTTAAAATATAACTTTCAATAAAATTAAATGACATTTCCATTATTTCCGCTTTGAATATGCTTGAAGAAATAAAAAATAAAATCCATGAAGTAGCAAACGAAATCTTAGGAAAAAGAAAAAGAGGATGATTTCAACAAGAGCCCCTGGTGGAAAGAAGATATTTAAAAAATGTACTTGGGTTTTTCTGACGTGGCGGCTGAGGGTAGTATTTCCAAGATGGAATTCGGCGCGACTTTTTGAGTCATTCTCAGTTCTGCCGCTTGAGTCGATCTGCAGCACTGCTTGATGCGGTCGCGATCATGCGACATCTTTCGGCAGGACCAAGAAAGACGAATAAAGTCGTGCCGAATTCCATCTTGGAGATACCACCTTCAGCCGACACGTTAGAAAAGCCGAAGTATAGTAGATATTAGGAAGAACCTGTACCACAAATGGCTTTCAACAAAACAACAAGATGATAGAAAACAATACATGAAACAAAACAGAGGTAAAAAAGGAAAGAAATGAAGTATGGCAAAACCAATGTGAAAAATAGAAAAGTCTTGGCGCCTCTCGATCAAAAAAGCAGGAAAACACTCAAAACATGAGAATAACTGGAACGAAAATGTCATTTACAAATTATACAGGCTAAAGAATGGAGAGAATATGAAAAGATGTTAACACAAGATCGGACGGAATTCTTGAATATAACACAAACTAATGTAGATAGTTATGAAAACATCCAAGAAATCAGTAAAAAGGAGTTCAAGAAGCTGTAAGATTGATGAAAAAAAGCTGAAAAAAAGGAAAAACCCAAAGCAATTAGCCTTTTTTTAAGATAAGAGTTGGAGATGTCCCTACAATTACAAAATAAAGAATGTACAAATTATAGACCAATTAGCGTGACAAATTCTGTTTCTAGAATATATGAAAAAATTATAAAGACCAGATTGGAAAACGCAATCAAAGATATTGAAGAACAAAAAAGGTTTCGGGCAGGAAGATCTTGCATTGATGAAATATTTTGCCTTCGTCAAATAATAGATAAAAGGTTACCACAAAATGTAGAAACACATCGGGTCTTTGTAGATATCACAAAAGCCTATGACAATGTTCCATTGGAAAACCTATGGGAAGTTCTCAGACATCAAAACATAAATATACAATTAAAAACAGCAATTCAAAAACTGTACAATGATATGACAAGCTGTATCAAAATTGGAAGAAAGGTAACGAATTCATTTAAAATATCTAAAGGTCTGAGACAAGGATTCTGTATAGCTTCTACTCTCTTCCAAATATGTTTAAATGCTCTTGAAAATTGGAGACGTAAATGTCGGAACATGGGGACGGAAGTTGACAATGATAAAAGTTTTACCCTTCACTTCGCTGACGACCAGGTTATTCTTGGCGAGAATGAATAAGATAAAGATTACATGCTGAGGAAACTAAATGAAGAACATACATCTTAGGGTTTAACTATGATTCCATGAAAAACAGAGTATGTTGTTCCGAGGTCACAAGGAACAAACTTAATAATTGGAAGCAGGTGTATTAAGAAGACAACAGCTTATAAGTACCTTGGTGTGTGCGTATATCAAAGGAAGGTGGATGTGCAGAAGTAAAACATAGGATTTCTCAAGGGAGAGTAGTGAGGAGACAGTTGAGTAATGTTTTGTAAAACTAAAAAATAACAAACTAGACAAAGATAATATATAAATCGCTGGTTGAAAGCATATGTACATACGGTTCAGAAGTTTGGATTCGAAGTCAGAGCGAAAGTTAAAATCAATGGAAATGAACTATTGGAGACGCTGTTGTGACGCTGTTGTACCCAATGTTTACATAAAAAATTATATGGATATTGATATCGATATTATGGATACAATTGATGCAAAAAGATTGAGATGGTATGGTCATATTCAAAAGATGACGGAAAATCGATGGCCTAAGAAACTTTTAAAATGGTTCCTTCAAAGAAACAGGAAGCATGGCAGGCCAAGATAATCATGGGAAAATGAGATAGAAAAGGCGATGAAGGAACGAGATCTTCGAGAGGAAGATCAAAGGATGAGGCGACTAGGATGCGAGAAGTGGCGTCAGCTGTAAAGAACCTCGCTAATACTACTACAAATAATAATTTCACGGGGTTAGTGGCCCGCCTCGTTCGCTTGATTTGTACCCACCGGATTTTTATCTTTGGGGATGGGTCAAAAGTAAAGTTTATGCGAATAAGCCTGTTAATCTCAAAGAGCTGCAAAGAAACATCAAGGAAGCGATTCGCATGATTGACGAAGAAACTTTACATCGGGTTATATAGTCAATGTTATCAAGCGAGTTAATGCTTGTTTATTAGGGCATTTTGAACATTTTTTTGTGAGATTTGCTTGTTCCTGACACCAATTCTTCATAATAAATATTTTCCTTTCCTTCTGTACCGATTACTAAACTTTGTTTTCGTTTGCCGGAATTTCAAAAAATATTTTTTCTTTAGGAGGAGATAAATGGGACGAAGAAAAATGCTTACGACAAGCTCCGCTCACCGTTGAAACTCGCGATGGACACGTCCTTTCGCGTGAGGAAGTGACAGTCGCTTGCTTTTCGACTACGGGAGGAGTCACCCACCGCACGGATGGACGATTTCCATTTGTACCTCCTCTGTGAGTATCGTAGCTCGCTCTGTACTCAATCTGTGAGTATCCGCTAGCGCCGGCGGTGGCTTCACGTGTGTTTTACGTGTAAAGGACGAGTAGGTATAAAGGAGGACCGGGGCGTGTATAGCGTACAGTCGCGAGGATGCAATGCAGAACCGCCCCACGATGCCTTGAGCTACGGCAATCGGTGGTGGAGAATGAGGAGACCGGAAGCGACGCAAGGGTAGCCACGTGCTTCCCGTTGCGAAACGAGGAGGCTTTCTCCCGTTGTTAGCCGCAATAGGCGCGATCGACTCGCTCGCGAGCAGGGCGTCGGCCATTGCTAGCGCCGTCACCAACGCAAAGCACACGAAGAAGGTGCTGGAAGAAGCGATACGACACAAGGTGGTGGAGGCGGAGGGCTCCGTCCTCGTGGACGTGCTCGCAAGACGGGGAGAACAACATACTACAACTAAAGATGTCATGTTCCGGAGCGTATCCTCACATATCGCGAAGTGATGCAATACGCGAAAGCATTACGTCTCCCTTATTTCCGCGCCGTGTTTATGCGAGAACTGCTACCGACGCAACCGCGCCTACGCAAAGCCGGCGTCACCAATCTTGATGAAGTGCGCGTGGAAGTGTCCCATTACGTCGCCTACGTGAAACGGGGAAAACACGTCGCGAGAACTGGACATAGAACATTAGTACACCGGTGGGTCAGAGATCGGAGTGGACGGTGCGGTACGCGCAGCAGATCGACTTCGGGAAAGTGTCCCACAAAATGGCGTCACCGCCCTGAGTACGCTCAACAATGTGGAGAACGTGTGGGAGGGTAGCAACGACTTGACGTTCTCTGTCACGGGAGAGCCCGCCATGAAGACTCAAGTGACCCTCTGCACGAGCACGTATTCCCTGGACGACATCGAAGCTAAGTAAAGGCTGCCATGCGTGCAAGCGACGCAGACGCACGTCATGTGTTTCACTTACGAGGCAACATCATTACACGCCTCCGTGGACCGTGGAAACATCGTTGTATTTGCACTTCGACGATGTCGATTCGAACGGTCCTGTGCTAGGGTTTCCGAAAAATATAATACCGACCGGCGGCAAGCGTTCTAGGACATCGATGATATGGCCCGCGCTGACGCAGCACCGTCGTACGTCTCTGCACCGGCACGTGCGACGCTGATCGATGATTTCGAGTGGTTCGTAGAATCTAATGTCGTCGAGAGCGGTTATATGAATCACAAACCCTCGTACGTGCTACATCACTTCTTTGTCGTCCACCCTCCTGGACACATGGTCACGTGAAGCGCATGGAGGGTCTTGCCGGACTCGCGTTCGTGGAATTCGTCAAAGCATGCGTTCAACTCATCTGGAAATACAACTCTGTGTATATCAAATACCAAAATGTGTTCTAAATTCCATTGTCCCATGCTGGGGTCTAGTATGTCCGCACGCATGAGCTGTGGAGAATGGAGAAGGGATAAATAAATGGTTTGTACGACCGGCTCTATATTGTTCGTTGCCGGGTTCCCTTTGTCCAACCGAAAGTCAGTTTAGGGACACACACACTTTGTAAGCCGCTGGACCCTCTGCTTGTGAGAGGTTGGCGTAGAGGGTTTGTGCGAAAGATACATAGTACGCGTTTAGAGAGGTGGGCAATTCCCGAAACCCCGCGGTGTTGACCATCAAACCGCGCTGTACACAACCGCCGTAACTATGCAACACTTCTGTCCATTGCAAGAGCGAGTGGATAACACCTTTACAACAGAATAACAATACACTGAAAAAAAGCGCATCGTATTCGCCACACACACACACACACACTACTCACATATTGCGCGCGCGTCATATTCCGCGTGGCGGAGTAATGCGGAGACTACACCAAGCCACAGCGAACACGTCCTGTTAGGCAGTGGGCGCGCTCACAGACTAGCGAGGCGAGGGCGACACCTTCGGCTCCTCCAGCCACAGCTCGGTTATCGGCTGAGGTGGAGCAGAGCACGCGGCGGAGGTCCCGGGTGTAGGGGTCGGCGCCGGCCGATATCAACATCAGAGCCACTAGGAGGTGTCCGTTCTCCACAGCATGGGGCAGAGGGGTGCGTCGCAGGTTGCCCCTTACGTTGCGACCGTCACGGCACATGCCACAGGCGATGGCGAAGGGTAGCGCTTCCCCGCGATGGGCAGCATCATGCATGACGGTCACACCCGTCCAACTCGTCGTTTTGCTGAAAGAGATGGTGCAGTTCTAAAGGCATGGCAGCGCATGCTATGCTGCAACTCTTGCAAAAACTCCTGTTCCTCCACACCCTGCACAAAGTATGTATGGAAAAGATCGAGAGGCGTGACGTGACGATCGTCCCACATAGAGGGGTTGGTGCCGCCTGCTATCAACATCAGAGCCACGAGAAAGTGCACGTTTTCCGCTGCGTACTGAAAGCATGCGACCCACGTCACTTATGTCGATGCGGTGACGACACATGGCGCATGCAATGGCGATTTCATCACGTCGTGCGTCGGAAGAAATGACGCAGTTCGAAGAGCACACCACAGTGTTCTCTGATCCTATTCCTCCTCACTCGTCCTCCTCTTCCTCCTGACTCGTCCTCTCTCCACGGACGTCTTTGTCCGAAGAAGGTGGTTTACCTGTCGGCAATGACGTGAACGGCACGTGGTCACTCTGTGCGAGGGAGAACGCTCTGTAAACACGTTCGCACACACGCCCCCGATACCGTGCGGGAAAGGACACGTAGGGACTGCGCATCAACCTTACACGCTATTACTGTTCGCGACGTAAAGCATAAGCGCGCGTGTACCGTGGAACGGGCTTGACGGGTGCAGGTGGTCTAAAGCTTCGCTTACAAAACACGAAAATACGTTGTGTCCGTTGTCCGTGTGTCCGTTTCCAAAGAGGACTGTCCGTACACCCACGGAAACACAGGGTCATTCGGGCGGAAAGATATGACGTATACGCTGTCGCTTCTCGGTCAAGACAAAGACGAGTTCTTGCAGGACGGTGACGGTATCCTCTCATGCACTCTCGCACGTACACACTGCACAAAATAGTCGTAGAGCGTCGGCTTGAAGACGATCGCCGCACGTGCAGACGTCGACACGCGCTTGTCGGTGCGTGAGAAAGTGCACAATGTTTGTCGTGTGGGAACGGGGCAACACGGAATGACCTGCCCCCCACCTCAATGACGCAAAGCGCGTGAGGCGTATCGGACACGCAAATTCAAGGTTGCTTCCTCCCACACACATACACACGCACGCGTGCCTGACAAGAGGCGTCGTTGACGTCTCCACGCGGCTGTAGGGACCCCTCGTTCGTGCTCTCGGCGGACGATGACGGGGACGACTAGCCGAGTTCCTCATGCGCGATGAGCGATTCCCCCGAAGAGCCGTACGAGTTGTCGGATGGGTGGAATACATCAGGGTGGCGTATGCATAATCCATGTCCCCAAAAGTGAACACAGCGTGAAACGAAAAATATAAAAAACCTTTTGGTCATTTTTATAATTTTCGATTTTCACTGCTTTTGGTTTTCACTTTGACGCTCATGCTTCTGCACTTGCAGGCCGCGCAGCACCCGCTGCAGCAGTAGGGGTGGCCGCCTGATGCGCCGGCTCGGTTGGAGCTCGCCCCCGCCCTCCACGACTGCGTTGGTTCACAGGCTTCGCCGGCACCTGAACCCGTCGCCACAGACGTGCGATGCTGACGCGGACATCGCTCCGCACACCCGCGCCGCCGTCGCGATCGTCGCCACCGCTCCGTGGTTTTCGCCGCGTTGCCCCAACATCCTCTCTCCTATTGACACGCCGCCGCCCGCCCACTTGTCTCTTCCCCCTCCGACTCCCCCACTCTCTCTCGTCCGCCTCTACCGTCCACGCCCGTCCACCTACCAATTACGTTTTCCCCTCTATCCACCTTTCGTCTCCTTCCTCGAATTGGGGTAGCCCCTCCTTCCACAATCCTACCCCATCCTACTCTCACCCCCGCACCCGCGCCACTTTATCCCTCTTCACCCCGTTTCCTGTTCCCCCTTCCTCTCGGCATCTACGAAGATGACCTCTACGTTACGGACCTTTGCGAAGCCTTTCTTGCTGAGCTGCGAGGTGCCATTCCGTTTCTCATTCGACCTCGTGCGTTTTGGGCGATGCTCAGGGGTCTACAAAGGATCTTGGTCGAGGCACGGTCCATGGGGCTCTCGTAGCCAAAGCTCCACTGTGCTTCCTCCGCTTTCCTTCCTTCCTTATTTTAAACTTAAATTATATTGCAAAAACGTTTTTATATTGTTAAAATATATTGTAAAAACAATTTAATCGCCTATACGTGTTTTCATTCTGGCGTCACACACCCGAAGGCGTGCCCAGAGAGTATACTAATAGAGGCGGCACTCAACGTTAATCCCAACACTCTTATTCAAATTTTTAATTTGCATGGAGGGGGAAGCAGCCATCTTAGACCCAGTATGTGAACCAATAGCGTCGAAGGGCGTTCTACCAATGGAGGTGGCGCGTAATGACGACCGGCAAATTTAAAATGAAGTTGTTTTCAAAATGGCGTCAAATTAATACATTATTTTTAAATTTAAGACTAAAAGGTTTGGAGGGAGTGCAAAATAAAAAGTTATTTCATAAACACAATATTTATTTCTAAATTATGTAAATAGTCATACACAATATAAACAATAATACGCATAATACATTTTTTACAAAATAAATGTAAGCAAGTAATCAGACATACAGATTATTTTTTCATTTAAATAACAAACTTATTGCATCTTATTAAAAAGACATTCCAGCTATCAACACCTGTCAAATTTCAGCCTATTAACAAAATTGCTACTAAGGTACAATACAATTTAATATTATTGATACGTTTTATAAATAAACAAGAAACTTACATCTGCACAAACAGTCCACAAAATCTATCTTTTTTTGCATGCCTTCTTCAAAAAAGCAATATTACATATTAAACTGCATTACAAGAAACATGTTTTACCTCCTACCTAATACAAGTGATGAACTAAGTAAAAAAATTAAGTGATTCTACTCCAACTTCATTTATCTCAAAGCAGAGTTTTTGGACTTAGTAGGTTTCACTGATATTCCCATATCACAGGCTACATATTTGTCGAAAAGCATGGCTAGTTGCTCAATTGATCGTGGGTGAAAATCCAAAGGCCGATAATGTATCCAGAATTACTCAACATTTGATACAGGTATTGAACAGTTTTTCAATTACAAAAAAAATATTTTCATGTCTTTCCCAATCATGTTATGTGACATAACGCACACAATATCTGCAAAACAATATAACTAAATAAAAGCACTCGTCATACTCAGGAGATTATACCCAACAGACATATCAAGAACCATCAGAAATATGTTTAGAAAATAGCTAATGCTTCCTGGTAAAAATGCCAAACTGTTAAACAAAGACTTATACAGAGTTCACAAGATAGATAGTGAGCCAAAGAAACCTGAGATAAAAATTTACTGCTACAGAAATACCAAATAATTATCCCTCGAAAATACAATTTTTTATTGATTAAATTGAATCCCAAAAAACTTCAATTTGGTACATGTCTACAAGCAAGTGGTCCTGCAGTTTGGATTTACTAAATTACATACAGAAGCTGGAAGTGCTACAGAACAGCACAGACTTTCTCGAAGTTAAGTTTTCTAATTTCCTTTGGTGTGGACCGGTTTTATGGTCTTCCCTCAGCCTCTTGCCAGTTGGCATCTATTGCCGCCCAAAATACATTTTTTTGCAATTTTCTCAACTCTTCGATTAACAAATAGTAGAACCGAAAGATTATTTTAAGAATATTAAATAAGGCTAAAACCTTGTGTTAAACAGCAATTTCATTGAAAAATTTGAAGCCGATTTTAAAAAAGACGTTAAGCGTTACTGTAAATGCGAAATTGAAGCTCTTTTGCTCCGGAATCTATTTGCGTTTTCGAAAAACTTCATTTGAAGAACTTCCACTAACAAATTCAATAATATATCCATTGAAATGTGCATATTACTGGCATGAGATATTGAAAGAAAAAAACGTAACAAAAAAAACATTGTGCAATTTTGGGGAAAACAAAATAATACTAAAAAATGAACACTACATTATATTAAACAGTAGCATTACCACTATCCATTGAAATAGTTTAAAGAAAGAAATTGAAGCCACCTTTGAGATAATGGCGTTTGAGCTATTCTGAAAATGAGTAATTTTGAGCTCGTTTCAACAAAAAAATGTTGAGTTTTCGGGAAAATTTACTTGACATTATTTAAAGCGCATGTACTCATAAATATAATACTGTGCAGAAATCGCATCTAAAGTATTACCGACATGAAAGACAAGTCACAGAAATTACATTTCTGTAATTTTTTAAAAAATAAAATACAATAACATAAAAAATATGGCAATATGATATTTGTCACCGTATAGGGTTCATTTAGCACTAACCATACCTAAAATTAAAATTAAAAAAAATTGGAGTCGTTTTCGAGAAAATCTTCTTTTTGTAATTTTTTAAAATTCGAAATTTCCCAATTGCACAAAAACTACTAAAATTTACAAAACAATATTCTCACCTTAAATGAAGAACTATTTATGCACAACAAATTTAATTCGAAGGAAAAGTATCTATCTTCAATATTGTAATTGTAACAAGTTGCCAATAAAAACACATACTTTTACAATTTCTGAAAATTCAGAGTTAATCCTGAAAATCGGACCTTTGCGACCTTCATAAGTATATTTTACTCTGTTCTTACAAGAAATTAAAACAAAAGATTTGGAGCTATTTTTTTAATCATTTCCTACGGCTTCATATAAAGTTGCCCCAAAAAGTAAGGAATGTTTTTAAAAACGTTTTTACGCATGGTTTAGGCGCTAGGTTTGTTCACATACTACAGACGTTTTGCTTCCAATTGGTTTTTCGGCATCAAGATCCCAAAAAAACGAGATTCTGACTACACCACGTGTTACAGGATTTTTTCTCTTCATTTAGCAACCGAGAACTCAGGAGAAATGTTGTCCACTACATGCAGAGCAGATCCTGCAAAAGAAATAAGGATGTTTAATTAAATTAAAAAAGAAAAAAGTTTTCTTATTACACCTTCTAGTTGTTAAAATAACAACAACAACAACAACAACAATAATAATAATAATAATAATAATAATAATAATAATAATAAGAAGAAGAAGAAGAAGAAGAAGAAGAAGAGAAACGTACGCCTTTCTTGTGGTAAGCCTTCTATAAATGACCTGAGTGCACCCTCCGGCAACTCAGGAAGCACATCAGCAAAAATTACTGGTTCTGCATTATGTGCTAGTCTGCCTGCTGCAGTGAACATTTCCGGTGTGAAGTGCTCCATGCATAAATAAATTAACCTTGTGAGAAATTCCCAAGGGCAAGATGCCAGTCGGGTCCCCAATTGCCTTTAGCCATTTCATACACATGTAATAAAATAGTAATGTATTATTGAGCTATTATAGTTATACAAAATCACCTTAATGTTATTATACTATTATAATTTTTAACATTGGATGTTCATAATAATTGTAATGTTTACAATAACCTAATTTTTTTAAAAATTTCATGTACTATTTAGTGACATAGTTAATTTACTGTCACTAAATAGTACATGAAATAAATTTTAAGGAACCATGCTAAGCATTTCATATCGCTAACCTTTCAGGATGTGTTGGAAACCTGAAGAATTGCCGTCCCCTCCGTATGTTTTTGTTGTTTCGGCAATTGGGTACCCAACAACGCCTAAATTGGGGTATTTCGAGTTTACAGAATAGAGTACCGTCTCAGAAACACACAAATGCAAAAACGTTCGCAGGACACCGTTACGTTTACGCACGTGAATAATTGCCGGGTGCGGCCTGTAGATTTCGCGCACAGCGCCTTTGCGCCCTTTGACGCTATTGGCCCAACACGGGTCTAAGATGGCGGAATTCAAATTCAAATACAATTCAAATAAGAACAGGCCCCGGCCTATCTAGTAGCAGAGCCCTGGGCGTGCCATTTTTCGTCCCGTCCTCTCTTGTTGCATGCTTGCCCGTCGATAGAACAGCAAAATCATCTACCGTCGCACCGCTCCTCCGCCTCCACCTGCACGGTCCCAGGACGCGCCACCGCGCCGTCTCCTTCCCCTCCACGCTCACAAGTCGCGCCACCGGCGCACCACTCCTCGCTCCCAGTCAGCTCCTCCTCAAACACACGCACGTAGACCTTTTCTGGAACATGACGATGTCACGGCGCCGGGACGTGGGCACGACGTCGCCATGACGGCATGGTGACGTTCTTGTGGCGTCACAGTGACGTGGGCGTGACGTCAGCGGTCGTGAAGTCTCGGTGACGTGGCACTGACGTCCCCGAGACGTCATGGTGACGTCAAGGTCGTGACGTCACGGATGTTCCAGAAAGGGTGAACTCCCCTAACTCGCCTTCATCCTTCACGGACACCCGTCTCATACTCCTCTCTCAACAATGCAGTCTCGACGCCGCAAAGGTCATATTCCATCTATGGCGACTATTGCAAAGGCTGCTAAAGAGAATGCGCGTTTACTTGAAAATGTCATGCAATCATCAATCTCATCAATACTCAAATTACTATCAAAACACTAACATATATACATCATTTTTTCCTCTTTTATGATCTATCAATTGGTAAGAAAAATACCTAGTTCCATTTAAAAAATCAAAGTTGATTAAATTTCTCTAAAAACTAAAAATATTATGGACAATTTCTCTCTGGCATATTTCTTGCCCCATGATTTAGAATTGTTCAGCGAAAAGTGTATTTCGATATACCGAACGGTTCAGAAGTTATGGGAGTGGTCCATAGTTGGTGTGACATTCTGCGTATATCACAAAAATAAGGAAATATGATTGTATGTCACTGGAATGTTCTTCGCAATGCTGGTACGAAATTAGGATCCAGGTACAAGGCGCTACTGATAAGGGACGATACAAAGATGCGTTAAGAGAGATCAGTGGTTCGTTTTACAAATAAAAAACATTACGCGTAATCCTCGTACTCTTACTAGCTACCAACCTTCAAAATAATCCCGCAAGGCACCCACATATCTTTTCCAACGATGAGGAAGGCGTCGAATACCATCAGCTATGTGTGATGTGTGATATGCGCGCCACCTCTCGTCGATTCGCTGTTAGGATGCCCTCCCTGTTTCCAAACCGCTTCCTACGCAGCGGCGTCTTCATTTTTGGAATGAGATCAAAGGTGCACAGAATGAGATCAGGAGAGTACGTAGGGTGTTCCACGATCTCTCATCCTTACCGCACAAGGTTCTGGACACAGCCTGCACTGTGGCTGGTTGCATTACCATAGAGAAGTATTGCATTGTTGAGAAGCCATGGACGTTTCCTCCGCAGTGTACGACGCAGAGTGTGCGGCAGGAATGATCTGAAGTACGTGACAATGAGTTTGGCCTTCACGAACAGGATGGCCCACGAAAATTTCTTGGCTGTCATAAGTCAAAATAAGCATGACCTTCGTGGGTGATGGATTCTCTTGAAACGTGTGTTTTCGGGATGAACCACGACGACGGCATTCCTCTCCAAGTGCCTGATCTGCAGTGTCGCACCGGTTATCTTCGTTTTCCGGTGATTTGATATGTATTTTCTGGTGTCATCATCTGCATTTTCATTCTTGTCTAATCAGTTCGCAGAATTGATTCTCAGGCGTTCTCCGATCGAGAAGCTCTATGCCCTGTGTGCTCTTGCCTGTAACGTGTCTAGCAGGGACACCGCCTATGAGAATTTGACAACGTGCGGGTTGCTTCATCTACTTCGCCGAAGCCCGTCAGGGCGCTCCAGAGAACAGGAAATTGCTCTTGTCTCTCCGATCTTCGTGATGGTTATGAGCTATCTGTTCTTTACCAAAAACACAAGTCTTAAAAATAGCGCGCCCGGCATCTTTCGCTTTTAGAAGGTAGAATTTAACAAGATAGGCGGAGTTTTCTTCGTTAATTTTGTATTGGTTTCGACTTTTGGTTCATGTCAGATCAGTAAATTTACTGTTATTAATTTGCATGCTTGCTACAATGACACTACAATTCCGAAAGAGAAAGTTGCAAGAAGTGCATTGCTAAAGAGTGGATTTATGGAGAAGATTCACGGCGAAGTGGAAATGTGTTTTTCTCAGCGTTGCGAAAAGGTGGTAAACTGTGCAAAACCATATCTTACGACAAAAAAACAGCAACTTATGCAAAAAATGCGAAAAAGTGAAAAAGCTATTCAAATCTTCTTAACTGAGTGCATTCAAAAGATAGACAAGGAAGAATTTCAACACTCAACTTCTGCCATGTCGCAAACATTCCATTTTCAATACTTGAAAATTCAACATTTAACCAGTTTAAGCAACTAAATAGACAAAATATAAAATCCCACAGATACAACTCTTAGCAAATACTATCTGACTCCGCTATATGTTTTGACAATCGAAGAAATTTGATTTGTTTTTCGAGAATTGTGTTCATCCTTTATGTAGTACATATTACGTATACATTTTAATATTATTTAATCATAATGCCGATTTCCCTACCCATTTTTACATGTTTAGTGCCTACATGTCCGTGCTCTAGTTATAATATAGTTTACGTTGATTCGCGCCAGTTGAACGACCGTTTTCTTTTGCGGGTTTTATACATTCACCAAATAAGGGTTTATTGCCTGGTGATTTAAAAAAATAATAATAATAATAATAATAATAATAATAATAATAACAATGAATGATTTTTGGAGCAAGTGAATGATTTTTGGAGTAAGCAACTTTCCGATCCAGCGGAATGTGATGTGAGAGCGAGCTGGATTGGAGAAAAGAAGAAACGCTGTAAACATCTTACCAAGATGCATTACCAAGAATTTACAACTGAAGTAGTCAGTGAAGTAATCAAGAACCTATTGAACTGGAAAGCTCCAGGACCAGATAAAATTCATAATTTTTGGTATAAAAGATTATGGTGCACTCACCACAGGCTGGCTGAATTGATCAACGATGTCATACAACCAGATAAGATGCCAGAATTTCTTACCCAGGGAATTACATATCTGATATCCAAAGACCCACAAAAACAAGAAGATCCAACAAAATACCGCCCTATTTCTTGCTTGCCAACAATGTATAAAATCATTACATCGTGCCTTTCACAACGGATATACAGCCACTGTAGAGACAATGATATTATTGCAGTCCAACAGAAAGGCTGTAGCGAAGGCTCCATGGGTTGCAAAGAACAATTAATCATAGATGACAATGAATCAGATTCAGTAGTGTGTGGTCAAGCATATGCAAAACATCGCAACTTGTTCATGGCGTATATTGATTACAAAAATCCTGTTGACAACATCCAAACTGATACATCAATGTGCGAAGAGGTATTTTTCAGGGAGACTCAAAGTTTTTCACCCTCTGGTTTGTCATCTGTATGAATCCGCTATCTAATCTCTTGAATTCCACTAAATGTGGATTTGGAATTAAATTGGGAGCAAGAATGATGTATCGCATAAATCACCTTTTATATATGGATGATTTGAAGATATATGCTTCGACAAAATCTCAACTTGAACAACTATTGAGTATTGTGGAATCATTTTCAAAAAGTATTCAAATGGAGTTCGGCCTGGGAAAATGTCTAACATTGAATATTGTAAAAGGAAAGCTCCAAGAGGGAGCCTTTGAACTTGAAAATAAACAGTGGATACAAGCGATGTCTGCTGAGGAAACGACAGATACCTGGGAGTGAGACAGGCAAGGCACATTGACCAAGGTAAAATGAAAGATGAACTTGCAGAGGAATTCTTCCGAAGAACCCGAAAGCTTCTGAAAACAAAGTTGAATGGAAGAAATATAAAAGCTATTAACACCTATGCTGTC
Organism: Teleogryllus oceanicus; assembly: GCA_964035755.1. Lineage (NCBI taxonomy): Eukaryota > Metazoa > Arthropoda > Insecta > Orthoptera > Gryllidae > Teleogryllus > Teleogryllus oceanicus. The sequence continues at coordinate 254,908,522 of CAXIVR010000001.1, read as the reverse complement.
CCAGTCTTAAACTACTCATTTGGCATTATTAAGTGGAGCAAAACTGACATTGAGGACTTACAAGGGAAAATGAGAGTTTTAATGACGAAAGCACGCATGCACCATCCAAAATCTGCAGTCGAACGTATAACGCTTTCGAGAAATATGGGTGGAAGAGGACTCGCAGACATTGGAAACCAACTTTGTCGGCAAGTGAAGAGCATGAGAATGTATTTCCACTCTGCGGCAAATACATCAAAACTGCATAAAGCAATTTGTGAAGCAGATGTCTATACTCCGATAGACTGTCGAGACAGGATGTTGCGGACTTCTCATGCAATGACGGCCAAAAGAGAGATCTATGGATGGCTAAAGCTCTTCATGGAAGACATCCAGATGAGATGAGCCAAGAACATGTCGATTTGAAAGCATCGAACTACTGGCTTATATCAGGACAGATCTTTCCAGAAACTGAAGGGTTTATGTTGGCTTTTCAGGATCAAGTTATTCCAACGCGCAACTATTTGAAGCGAATTGTTAGAGATAGCAATGTGCAGAATGAGTTATGTCGTTATGGTTGTCCAACAGTGGAATCAATTCATTATGTTACCTCGGGTTGTACACATTTGGTAGGCACCGAGTATAAACAGCGACATGATTCGGTGGCCAAAATTTTACATCAAGCGTTGGCTCAGAAATGTCGTCTTCTGACTGAAAATAAGGTACCGTACTTTAAGTACCAACCTATGAGTGTTCTGGAGAACGAAGAGTGGCGCTTGTATTGGGATAGAACTATCTTAACAGACCAGACAGTGATTCACAACAGACCAGATTTGGTTGTGATTAATAAGTGTGAGAAACATGTCATGCTTATTGATGTTTCTGTCCCAAATACTGGCAACATTCAAAGCAAATACGCTGAAAAAATCAGTAAATATGCAAATCTTGTTGTACCCGTTGAGAAACAGTGGAATATGAAGAGAGTCAACATTATCCCGATAATTGTCTCAAGCACCGGAGTCATCCCTAGGAGTCTGATGTGGGGCCGTAAGCAACTGGGTTTGAATGAAGACCTGTACAAACCCATGCAGAAGGCAGTTGTTATTTCAACTACAAGGATAGTGCGAAAATTCATGGGAAACAGTGTATTATAAATTCCTTTTAAAAAGTAGATGTATTGTGCTTTGATTCTGTATATCTGTGCAATTCATTCAAATGTGCCAATAAGATGAGAAAATAAAAACAATATAATAATAATAATAATAATATTATTATTATTATTATTTATTATTATTATTATTATTATTATTATTATTGAGTCACATGTACAATTACAATCGTGTATGACGAGTCAAATATGATGTATATGGAGGGAGTACAGTTGCATGCTTCTTGAGTGCAGCGAGTGAAATTACATATATTGTCCAGAAGCGAAACAAAGGGCCATCTCAGCATTTGCTCAAAGGAGCAGGGAAACTGGACAAAAAACCGACGGCAGGATTTTCGACACTAGCTTTTCACCTAGGTCGAATTCAGTCCTGTCTGGAGGAGAATTCTATCGGTCGGCTGCTCTGATTTTCCATGGTTTCTCCTATCAACACCAAGCGAATGCTGGAGCAGTACGCTACCAAACGGGCAACGGACCGCGCGCAATCTGTCCTTTCTCTTCTTTGTCGTATCCTCTCCCTTTACACACACACACACTACCACATATTCCGGGAGACCGGTCGGGAGCTTACAGCTTGTCCCGGCTGGAGCGGTGCCCCCCTGGTGGGAGAGTCCTAGTTAGGGGGAACCCCACTAGCCGACGGTAGGTCGGCGCCGGATCTCGCCATCCCGCGGGGGAAGATCACCCCCATCTCCCAAGAAAAAAACATGCACGACGCTAACGGGACTAATGACCAAAGCAGTTGACGCGAAATGTTCAAACATGATAATTTCATAAATGAAAATACAAGGCAGTGGATGTATGTTAAGGTTTTTGAATTGAGGTCTGCAGGACTGTTCTTTTTGTATTTGCTATTACTCTAATTATTCTCTTTTGTATTTTGAATGTTTGCTTAGCCTCTGGTGCTTAACCCCATATTATTATTCCATATTTGAGAATAGAGTGCACATTTGCGAAGTACACTATTCGATCTGTCTCAATAGTACTGCTTATTATTGTTGTTATTGTAGTAGTAGTAGTAGTTGTTATTATTATTATTATTATTATTATTATTATTATTATTATTATTATTATTATTATTCTAAAAGCATAATTAAGTTTGCTCAATTTTGAATTAATATTTTCTAGGTGTGAGTTTCACTTGAGGGTTGATTGTATGGTGATTCCGAGAAATTTTGTTTTCTGTTCTTGTGTGATGTTTCTGTGCCTGTTTTCTTCTAATGTTGAATTTGGTGAGTATTATTGTGTTGAGTGGGAGTTGTGGAAGGGTATTGGGGATAAGAGAATGATTGTTTTGTCTCTGTTTAGGATTAGTTTGTTGTGGTGGATTCATTGTATTAGTTTGTTGATGTCTGAATTGGCTTTGTCGTAAAACTTTGGTTGTTCTTTCTTTGAACTTTATATTAGTGTCATCTGTAATTTGTTTGAAAAATTGGACGCGTTAAAAGAAAATTCCGCTTATTTGAGTTAGACTTACAAGTTATTGTTCGGAAATTTATAACTGTCAATTAGTAATTTATTGTAAATGACCATTACAATAATTTTTTGCAATAAAAAAGTAATCATACAAATTATTGTATTTATTGTGTTTTGATTACTTGATGAATTTTAAATACGTATGTATTTAGCTTTTCAAAGCCTAATGTATTTTGAGTGTGTATTTAATTACTAATTTACGAAGTATTTTGGAAAAGTATTTAAATACTAAATGTTGCACGACCCTGGTTACTCTATGTTTTCTAAACAGCGATAGTATGCGTAGACAGCTCTACCGCCCATGGCGCAGTGTCTCCCCTCTCGTGTGTCTCGCCCGCGCTTTAATGGTCGAGTGCATAGATATCTCGCGCAAACTCTGCTGACATGCAAGAAGTGCGTTATTGTCCTACTGTTACCATTCAGCTGTATTTTATCAGCGTCAGCAATAATAAATGCCTATAATATGCATTTCGTAATAAGTTGTTGAAAGCTGACGCTGATAAAATACAGCTGAATGGAAACAGTAGGACAATAAAGCACTTGTTGCATGTCAACAAAGTTCACGACAGATTTTTCTTCAGGGGCGAGATTTTCCTTCCCCTCTCATTTCCAAGGATATCTTACATTTTAATGCCACTTGAATTTATTGAATTGAACCATATTGAATTTAGAATCATTTACTTGTAATCCAAGTCAAAACAGTTTAATTTGCTCGTCCAATCTTACCTTTACAAAATTAGCACGTAATTATTATTGTCACAAATAGATAGGCTAGAGTTCTCCAGTAAAGATCTTTGGAAGCACCGAGCTGACTGCATCCAGCATCTCATAGGGAATGGTGTTATCAGCAGATATGTTGGCGCGTGTGGTTAGCGCGCGCGCGCTCGTTTAGTGGAGTCTTTGGAAGCAATCGGTCAGTTGCATACAGCGTGACTTACTGCACGCATGTTGTGGGCTCCGCACGTGCTTATCGGTTCAGTGTTTAAATTATCCATTTGTTGTCTAATGCATGTAAATAATTAAAAATTTTCCATCTAAAATGTAATTGCTTCCCTAGAAAAAAATCACCACACGCCACTGATACATAATCATAGTACTCATTCCGTTTGCATATTTATTTGACCTGAAATTTGTTCAGCGATCGGAAGAGGTTGCTCAAGGCATAAACTCATGTCACTACATTGCCTCTGATCGTGAGTTCCTAGTTTCGATTCCCGACGGTGGCAGGATTTTCGACACTAGTTAGGTCGAACTCAGCCGCTGTCTGAAAAATTACAGAGGCCGTCAGCTCTGATCGGAAGTTTTCCGTGGTTTCTCCTATCAATACCACCTTTTACGGGAGCAGTACCTCAACAAACGGGTCGAGGACCACGCGCGATCTTTTCTTTCCCTTCCTTGTCCTATCCTCACCCCTTACATACATTTACATGCACTACACTAACACACATGCCAGGAGATCGGTCGGAAGCTTACAGCTTGTCCTGACCAGGACGGTGCCCCGCTGGTGGGAGATACTTGGTTGGGGAAAACCCACAAACTGACAGGTAGATCGGCGCTGGATCTCACCATCTAGCGGGGGAAGATCACTCCTACATACCGAGAAAAAACATACACTGTACTTACGGGACTAATGACCATAGCAGTTGACGCACCCGGAATCACTAATTAATCAATCGTTCAGCGATGATCAGGAAAAGTAACGCCCTTGTTAAAAACGTATTTAAGTTGCCCTATATCAAATTTTGGTGAAACTCTAGATTTTAACTTCTGGGGAGCTGGGACGTTCCTGACCTCAGGATAGTTTCCTTCCTTGCAATAGTGATTTTGCACGAATGGAAATCAGATAAAAAAACTTCAAAGTGATGAGCCCTACGAATGTTGTTGACGTGATTGCAAATCTCGGAAAAGTGAAATTTTTTTGTAACTTTAAGACTTTTTTTATCATGGCAAAATCGATTCACAGCTCTGCAAACCAGTGTCATTCAGAATCACACTAAGTATGGTTTAAATATCATCAGATTCTCCAAATGCTCTCCAATGGACTAGTAATAACTAGAGCTGGGATTTTCATGTAAGTACATACATATTTTTTTGCTTACAATTTAGAAGTTGGGAAAGCAAGAATATTTTCGAATTTGTATATGAGAATCATTTTAGTTCAATTTTAATTTACATGTTTTTACATATTGGCATGGAGTTTACATATTTGGAACCATTTGACATACAATAATACACGGTGTCTGGGGAGGAAACATCGAAAATAAGTGCTTAAGGCAATTTTAAGCATATTTTTGTCTAATAAACTACATGGATATTTTGAAGGACTGAGGCGCAATAAGCACACAAAAATTGGTTTGAAAAAATGCTATGTAAGCAAAAATTTGCATTGCAGCATAGAAACACTTCAGAATCATGTAAATTGCGTATTATTTACGAAAGAAATGAATACGTTTGTTGAGAAATAAAAAAAGTCGACTTATGTAAATAGAATGCTTTTTTTGTATTTCTGGGTTATGTTTATCTGATGAAATATATTAATTTTTTTTGTAAATAATAAACAATTTACATGTTTCTATGCTTCTGCAATGCAAATTTTTGCTTAGAAATCATTTTTTCAAACCAACTTTTGTGTGCTTGCGGCTCAGCCATTCAGAATATCCAAGTAGTTGATTAGACAAAATATGTTCAAAATTGCTTTAACAGCTTATTTTCAAATTTTCGACGTTTCCTGCCCAAACATCCTGTATATTTCAGTGTTTTCTTCCTTGTGGGTATTTAAAAATAAGATTGCAATTTTAATTTTTTTCGGGGGTATTAACCTTCATAATTGTTTAATACGTATTTGTTACGTTGCAGTTAATAAATCGTCAGTCATAACTTCCCTGTACATCTTCAGTATCACAGTTCTGTTTCTTAATGCTCAGAATCGCATAAAGAGATGTCTTGTTTGCCCGTTCATATCTCTGCCCACTCCACCCTGCTCAGCGTGAATAGATTCCAGCGTGCAAAGAGTATGGGCCGGCGCGTGAGTCGCATACCTTCCCGTCCAGTATCTTGAATGGGAAAAACAAACAGAAAAGTTGCTGCAACTTGTGACCTGACGCTCCCTTCCTCCTCCGCTAACCCGACCTGCCGGCTAGAGCTGTCATGAACGGAGGCAAATTACCAACACAAGAGCAGATGTTCCCAGTAATGGGTTGCAAGATAAAATAAAGATCTGTATACGAGTACATGGTCGAAGACTTGCAAACAGACCTGAGGGAGAGGGGGGGGGGTTATTGATTGATTAGTGATTTCGGGAATGTCAACAGCTAATATCATTAGTTCCGTTAGCGTAGTGCATGTTTTATCGCGGGCGGTGGCGTTGCTTTCCCTCGCTAGCTAGTGAGATCCGGCACCGACCTATGGTTTTTTTCCCCAACCAAGAATCTCCCACCAGCGGGGAAATCACCCCAGCCGGGACAAGTTCTAAGCTCCCGACCGGTATGTGTGATAGAGCTTGTAGGTAGGTGTAAGTAAGAGGTGAGGGAACAAGGAAGAGGAAGGTTAGATCGCACGTGGTCCGTTTGCTCTGGCAGTCACCTGGTATTGATCGGAGAAACCATAGACCCATCAGGGAACCCGCCCGCTAGAATTATCCACAAGACAGCGACTGAATTAGACCTAGCTACCTAGCGTGTGTCGAAAATCCTGCCACCATCAGGTCTTGAATCTAGGACCTCCCGGTCAGAAGCATTGCAATGACATCAGTTGATGCCCTGGGCCACCTCTTCCGGTGGGAGAGGGAGAGAGAGCACGCACTCTTTGATTTCATACATTAATATTGCTACAAGTTACAGTATCTCGAATAAATTGCAGTAGGTCCAAACAGGCCTTTTATCAATAATTTTAAGTAGATAGAGTTAGTATTTTAAGTTACAGCCCTCACAAAACTACATATTATTAAGTTGAATATTATTGAGCTACATATGGCTGAAGTCAAATCGACTGTAGTAATATTTACGTACCCCAGCAAATGAATAAACTTCCACCTCTCCAAAGTCACTGGAGAGGGAAAATTGAAGAAAAAAACCCTCTCCTATTGAATGGCAGTCAATCAAAAAGATATATCATAACATACAACTCGAATATTATGATAATCTGGAATTATGCCACCCATGGAACTGTGTACTTGTATTCCTAGTTCTGTGCTGCACCCTAAGGACAATATCTTACTAATTTACATACACATGTTGGTAGATAAAACATTGTTTTCTTACAATATGTATAATATTTAATACAATACATATTATTTGCCTGACAATTTGAAGAAATATTTGAAAGACTAATTAAATCAGGTGTTCCCAACGGGGTCAATGGAAGTTTGACAGGGATCCATAAAGATCTGGGAGTCAACGGGGAATAGTTGAATATAAACCAGTGACTGATTGGTGTAATTAAAATCCCATTCATTCATTAAAAAACAAATAAATAAAATAAAAGACAAAAAACTTGATCATTATGTATGGTTTTCTGGTTAAAGAAACAAAACAATTATAAAGTTCAAGTTCATTCACCTTTCATAACCATTGGGCATCCTTAGAATCAGGGTGTGAAGCTAGGGTAGTGTAAGCAGTGCATTGCACCTGGGGGATGGAGGACGGGGACGGGGACAGGGATGGGAGGGGGGAACTGAAGGAAATATTTCAATTGCATGTATCATCTACTTACAACTACTTTTAAGTTTGGATGTGTAGCTAGGGTTGTGTAACTGGTACACTGCAAGGGGGGGAAAGGGGCGGGGGTGAACGGAAGGAAATATTTCAATAGCATGTCTCTTCTACACAACTTTTAAGTTGATGATTTTTCACAACTGATTCAACTTTTAATTCTTTTAAAAGGGGATGATGAATGAAAATTTTTTTGGAATGCCTGAATTTAACAGAAAACAGCCCATACTGAAACAGGGATGTATTACCAACTAATGTTACATAAAAAGAAAAAAATTAATTAATTAAAAAAATGTTTGTTGTAACACAATTTTATTTCAAATTTTATACAGGAATATTTAATGAAAATAGAATTGTAACAAATAATCCGACAGACGCATAAAACGTTGCAATATTTTCTAATAGAAAAACTTTATTTCTGTTCTAGGATTAACTCTAAAAAAGAATCTTGCTTTGGCATGCGTCCCCGAAAATAAAAGATACTAAGGCAATAATTTCAAATTAGATTCATTATTCAGATGTCATTCTAACAGAATAAAACTCTACTATGAAAAACCATATTCGGAATAACAGAAACTTTCACCTCATTTATCTTAATATGAATTTTTATAAAGTAGAAGATTCATTAGTCAAGATCTTTTTGGCAAATCGAGGCAATACAAATGCAGCTCTATGCATATCAGATGAATAATACTGAAGTTGCATTTGCTCCAGTTCATCATCAGTAAAAGAAATTGAAGGAATGTCAAATTTAATTTCCTGCAACAAATTTTACATTCAGTAAACGCTTTTTTAATCCACTGATAGTTAAACATAAATTTCTATAAGTAGAAATGAAATTAAAAACTTACCGGATCACAACTTCCAAGAACAAATGCAATTTGTCCTGTTGGATACGTTGGTACTGTTACATATGCAAGTGCAGCTGAGGGAAATACACTTCTGCAGTGATTCAATGTCTGTGATACTTGCTCAATATTTGCATAAAATGTTCCTGATTGAGAACACACAATGCCACCAGGTTTAAGAGCACTTCTCATCATTTCAAAATATTCTTTTTGAAATAAAGATACCGCCGGTCCTGAAAATAAAATAACACTGGGTTGACATTTGGTACAAACTGAAAGCATTTAGCGACTGCTTTCCTAATATTATTATCATAATAACAAAGTCATTAGGAATTATTTGTCGAAATTGCTTCTGGTAAAATTGCCAAAGTTTCAATTCTGAAGAACAAGCATCCATCAACAGGAAAACAAAAATTCCCCTTTTGCAAAATGAACTAATGCTTGCCACATGATACAGACATTTCATGCCCTTCCCATTTCTAAAATACTTAAAATAATTTGTTTTTATTGTTTAATGTGTTTCATTAATTTTCAAAGTCACCTTTGCATTTTGGGGCAAAGTACATTTATATACAAAAAGTAAACAAAAACCTGCAAACACTTTTTTGGTTCCAGGACGTCGTTCTAATAAAAACTAGTGAAGCTACAACAGTGCATACTTTCTCATATTATTTCTAATGGCTCAGCAATATTTTAATACTTCATGCACCAGCAAAAGTAAACTTGTTTTCTCCACGTTGGGATTTGGAACTCAGGTTCTTAGAATTGGTGCATCATTCATATTACCCCTACATCACCAGCCTCAGTCAAACACAATCTTCCTGTCACTTTAAAAAAGAAAGTTGAATATTTGTATTTGCAATTTTCAAACATTCAAATATTTTCATTTACATTATTTCAAGAGTTAGTTTAAAAGAACAGATTTCATTAAGGAAAAAGTCTCTATCGTCAATATAGTACTTTTGCCATATAGTAGACCTAAAATTGGACATACACCAATTGCTTCCTCTGCTCTATCCAAGGAAAACATTTAAATAAAAAATTGCGGCAGTTTCTGTGAAAGTAATTGTTTAAAAATTGCTTTCATTTTCCCGAAATTATGAACAATCTACTCATATTTACGTAAAATTGAATTTAAGTTAAAGATCTGTTTTCAAAGAACAGATCTCGTTTAGGAAAAAACCTCGAATGTCAACATTGTTGTTATAGGATGACGCCGAAAATTTTTTGACTTTTTACTATTTTCGAAAATTCAGAAATTTCTATGAAAATGAGGCCTGTGACATTCTTTTAAGCACCCTTTGCACTATCCGAAAACAAAGTTAATTTTTAAAAAATTGATCCGTTTTGTGAAAAAGTTTCTCAGGATTCATGTAAAGTACTTTTAAAATCAAAATATCCATTTCAAACTTGCAGGGCCTCAAGTTCGTCAAGATCAATTGGGCAAAATCAATTTTTGACACAACTGTCTGAACGATTTAGGAGCTAGCGTTTACCGCGGATGTTTTGTTGTAAACCATAATTTTTGGTATCAAGAACCTTCAAAAACATGGATTCAGACTACAAAACATGGATTCAGATTACAAAACGTGTAGTCTGAAAGATAAGTGTAGAAAGAAAGTTAGAATGTGATGTGCAAAACACGGCGAATTTTCGTCAGAAAAACAATTATCACGGTGCCCTGGAACCGAAAAGAGGATAAATTCAGTTGATACATTTAGAAAAAATCCTCCTACACGTGGTGTAGCCAGAATTCATGTGTTGTAGGTCCTTGATACCGAAAAATAAAATGACAGCAAAACGTCTTTCCGTCCGTGAACAACGCTATCGGCTAAACCCTTCCAGCCGATTTTTTCCAAAATTGATATTCCCCAATGTTGTCGCGGCCTCTTGAATTTGAAACCGATAATACTTTAATTTTTGGGGGCTGCTTTACATGAAGCTTCTGTGGCAAAATTTCTAAAAAATGGCTTCATTGTTGGATACTGTGAAGGACGTTTAAGAGAACGATGGAGATCTCATATTGGCTGAAAACTGATTTTTCGAAAATTGCAAAAGTTCAAAATTGTTTCAGTCTTCCTACAGCTAAAATATTAAAGATAAAGATTTTTCCTTCAATGAAATCTGTTTCTTAAAGATAGATTTTGAAATAAGGTCGTGTACAATTTTCGAAAATGTGAGTACTTTTCGCGTAATTGGCGTGAAAGTACGTGCTGATTTAGCACCACTAGTTTTTGATACAGGGGCCCCATAATACAATTTTTTCTTACGAAAAATCTCCACATTTCGCTGCAGCAATACGGGAAATAATGAAGAATATTGTCATATTTCAAATTGGAGCTAAGAATACAACCATGGCCGGCATTTCTAAAGTTGGACTTATCTCCTTTATTCCAATGGAAACTCATTACTTTCTCGCCTCCTACCATCTAACATATTAAGGATGGCGGATATCCGTCTCTTTGGAAATTCATTTGCGCGGAAGCCTTAAGTCTATACATGAGCACTTGCCAAGAAAAGCTAACTTCTAATCTAGAATTTTGAATTTCAAAATATTTTGTAAAATTGCGTATTGAGGACATAGTCCCTTTTTTGATTAAGACAGTTTATTATTATGAAATATAAAAACAATTATTAAAATTCACATTCATTTGCACCAACATTTTGACAAGTGTTCCTCGTCATCTTCAGGATTTGTACATTTTTTTAAACTTGTTATTTTATGTAAACTCGATGATAGATTGAAGTTGTGTGGTATCCAGCATTTTGTGCAAGGGTTAATTTATTCCATTTTTTTTTTTAATTACATGAACAAAAATTTATTTTGTCATTTTGCTGTGAAATGCTTCATTTCTGGACAGCAGTCTCTAGATTTATCTTCTATATGCTCAAAAGGTTGTGTTTATAGCATGACAAGCCCATTTTAAGTGCGTTGAAGAAAAAAAATCTACTTTCTCTATAGTACTTTGAGGCCAAAACTGTGAAGGAATTATTTCTTGCAAATATTTTGTGGGACATGCTAGTTCGTTGTTTTTTTTTTTTCTATCTGAAATACATAAAAGTGAAATATATATGATAGTTAGACCAACACATAACTGCAATAAAAATGGTTATAGTGAAGAATATTTTACTCTCCTCAATCCAATTGATCTTCATGAAATATCCATAATTGAGAGCGATGATAAAAGCCTTAACCAAACAATCACATAGTAGTCGTAATAATAATAATAATAATAATAATTATTATTATTATTATTAAATACTAATAATAACAATAACAATTTTCACTATATCATTATATACTTTATTTTGTATTATAATTCGCTGAAGTACCCTGCAATGCCCAGATATTTATTCATAATCAAATATTAGAAAGGAAAAATAATGAATTCTATGCATGGTGTATCAGTTTTACCCTGCCCTGCTCAGTCTGCCTTGTCCCTCCTCACCCCACCCTGCTATGTATGCTAAGATCATTGTTGTTACCACCATCATTTTTATGGGCCACTATTAACAAAGCATTGTTGCATATTCCCAGCAAACTCCCAGAAACAATTTGAACATCTTTGATTATTCCAAGGGTAATTGGGCCATTGGAATGAATTGAAACGCATTTAATTTATGCATTTAGAATATTTTATGGGCCTCAAAAGCATTTAATTGCATTTGTTAGATTTACTCCCTGTTTTGAACAGTTTGTGAAAAACTGAATGAGTGCACACGTAATTTTCCTTTAAGGGGTAGGAATGGAAAATGAAAGTAAATTTATGACGTCTCGTGTAGATAGTAACTTTTCTGTTGTTTTGAAGGTCATGTTTACAAACTATCATTAAGATTGGAACAAAACTAAAGATGCATGTATACATGCATATTTATGTACATACATATTTATATACATGTATATTTATATACATGTATATTTATATACATGTATATTTTTATGTACATAAGTACATAAAAACATTTCTTTATAAGATCGAAAATAATAATAAAAAAGTAGCCTAAGTTACTCCTGCAAAAATACTCTACGTTTAAGTGAAAATCCCATTAAAATCAGTTTAGCCGTTTTTGAGATCAACCCAGGCAGGCAAAAATCGTTAAACAATTAAAGTGGTTTCTATATAATCTAAAGAAGCATACAAGATTATAAAAAGGCAGTTATTTTGAAATCAAAGATGACATTTGAATTTTATTTTTATGGATTCACATTTATTAATTACTAGGAACAGTTTTTTGAGATTAAACTTCCATCATAATTCTATTTAATCTCTTTAAACAATAAAAACATAATCTATAAAATTTGGATGAGAGTAATGTAAATAAAGTGTATTGTATTGTAAATAAATGCATACTTTGGAACTAAAATATTACAACATGCTTATAAAAAGTGTTGAAAAATCTAAAGACAGGAAAGTATATAATAATTTTAATACTAATTATCCAAGACCAATTTTAATACTAACTGGTCAAGAGTGGATTAATATTCAATTTTTTTTGAAGATATAATCAACTTTTATATTTATTTACTTTGACATTGAAGCCTGAAGATGGAAATAATTATATAAAACAGTTCAACTAAACAATTTTTGGTCTTTAAAATTACAGACCAAATACAGTCTGACTATGTTACAAAAAAGTACATCAATTTTTGTTTGTTTTTACATCAATTTTTTACATTTTTCTTAAAAAAGAAAAAAAAATCATTGCACGAATATCATAATGTGTATTTAAGTGAAATGGTTATCATGGTATTCTAAGAATATCTGCAGGATTCCACCCCAAATCAGGCGAACCTCTTTTTGATTTCTATCATCTAAAACAAAAAGCAATCTAGTTCATTGAAGTTATTAGTTTATATTTTGCTGTTGTTTGTTTACAATATTTTGTCATTTACTGAACATAAATAAATTTTGCAGTAAAACGTAGAGTCGTGGGCTTCCGCGGCCGGAGTCGTTGAATTCTTGGCTGTCTGGGATTAGCCATATAGCTCTGAAGAAGGCCACAGCAAGATGGCCGAAACGTCAGCTTCATCGACCATGACGCGGCTAATCCCGGACAGCCAAGAATTCATTTGCAGTTAAACATTCTTTTTTTTTTTAATGACTGATAAAAAAACCTTAAATGTCTGAACATTTGGGAAATGAAATTTACCAAATGCAGATTTTAACCACTGAATTTCATAAAATTACAAAAAGTTTATTTTTGAAGCATATAAGTCATTTCAAAGTAAAAACCACAAATTAAATAGGGAAAGTTGAATTCTCAATGTCTCACATTTTTTATTTGCGGTCTAAAACGACTGTGTTATGAATTTCAAACAGAGTGACGTTTCGGGGAACAAGAAAGTATTTTTTGTCAATTTGAAGTAACTAACTCATTTTCGCAATTTTGAAGTAAAACCAATTTTGTCATTAATTTAATTAGTGCATGTGTTGTCAAAAATGTTTATTTATGGTATTTAGAATTCAGAGTATGCATTACATGCAAAAATAATAAAAACTGATTTTATCAGTAGTCAGTCTTATTTTGTGGTTAAACTTTTATAAATTACGGTCGTAAATGTATACTCATTTCATTATCAGTTCACAGAAATCAACCCTCAGACATTACTCATGTATTACTAAATCTTAATAGTTGCAAAACATTTCTCATATCATGCAGCATACAAAGTAAATACTTCTTTCAAAGTGTGTCTTATGCTCACCAACAGGGTCAGACGAATCTGTAATGATAACATCAAATTCTTCTTGATGTTGAGCCATAAAATCAAAACCATCTGCAACATGCAAAGTCAACTTAGGATGGCTAAGTCCTTTGCCCATAAATGGTAAATATTTCTTTGAAATTTCCAGCACTTCAGCATCAATTTCCACTTGAGTGATACTCTCCACATACGGGTGCTTTGCTACCTCTCTTGCAACACCACCATCTCCACCACCGATCACGAGAACCTTCATTCAAAAATGCAAGAAATAAAGAGTATGAATATTAATTCCAAGTGCAAGATGTAAATATTTTTCAGTACAATGAAGTCAACTACTTTAGCTGAAACAGGTAATGAACACGAGTTATCTTAACAATTCGGTATTGTACTGAGCAAACATTAGGAGTTCCTACTTTTTCTTCGACATAAAAAAGTAAAATTTCAATCCTTTATAACAATGTGGTTATTTATAACTTTGATATTTACATAACCATCATAAATACATCAATTCTATAAATAAATAAGTGAACCTGCAGATTAACAAAACAATTATTACAAGATTTTCAGCAAATATTACATGAAGAACAGAAAATTCTAATAAATTGCAACACATTGAGTTGAACAACATTAATACTATGTTGAGACTATATTGGAAGTTTTGTAATTTATTTCAATTCAGAAACTGAATATATTGCTAAAAATATACAAAGCAATTGATAAATTGAAGGGTCTTGGGCAGTAACATGATAAGTCACGCCAGCGTCTGCAAGCCTCCTGCCATTTATAAATGTTAATTTTTCAATTTTGGACAGGTGTGGCTCATCTTGCTTATGTCCCTAAGCCATTCATAAATATGAACAAGATATAGGGAAAAGATAAGCCACACTTTCACCGAAAACGAGTTATCAACATTTAAAAATAAAGAGAGGCTTGCTGTGGCTTATCTTCTTTCCACTTGAAGCTATTCAGTTATACAAATTCATCCAATGCATCAAGAAATAACCAATTTATTAATTCAAAAAAAGAACGAATTTTACGGCATTGTGCCAAACAGAAACCTTTCATAAAACAGTAAAGTATGTTGAAATGTTACTTTCAAAGTAAATTCTTAAGGCACATGGTAATAAAAGAGAAAATAAGGCATACAGTAGAAAAGAAAAATAACCTTGATTTTTCAAATTTATTACACTAATAGTAACTGTTTTTTTTTTTATTAAATAATTTATTTAAAAAGTTTTATTATAAAAATATATTTATAAAATAAATAAATTGAAATGTAATATTAATCAGGAATTATTTTTGGTTACTGCACTAGGTCTAAACTTCAAAATCTATCTTATTCATAAACAAAAATTAAATGAAGGACTCTACTATGAATTAGGTAATTTATTCAAATTATAAATTCTTTAATATTTTTACACATTTTATAAATTAAATGAATTTATCCACTAATTTTATGAAATTATGAAAATAACATTTACATAATCACAATTAGAAGTACTATAAAAAGATTTCTTTTACCTTTTTGGGAGATTTATGGCAACAAATAGGCAAAAAGGCTATCATTTCTTGGTATGTAAATTCATCAGCCTCTGTGCACTGGATGATACCATCGAGAATAAGTGCTCTGCCATGATTTTTGCTGCAATTTAAAAGAAACATACAGTCATATTTCAAATAATTTTAAAAATTGTGAGAGATAATGTGAATAAAGACTTTTTTTTTTTTTTTTATAGGTACAGGGCAGTTTATTTCTTTGTCCACATTTGTGCCACTGTATTACCTTTAACATGTATTACCCTTAACTCCATTAACATTTAGAAATTTCAAATTTATCACAGAGGTCAATAAACTCAAGAGAAACGACTCACGTTTTAAGGACGAGGATATCCTGATATTGGGACTTCGACTCGTGTAAAACTTCATCGACCTCCAAAGATAGGCACACACCAGGCCACAACTCACATCGTTCGGACCACCATCCGTTTTTCAAGCTGTTCATCCCTTACTCTGGGTCAAACCCTACTAAATAAGAAATATACAAGCATTCCCATACTCCCGAAATGTAAAATATATTTTAAAAAATTCAAATTTAGGAAAGTAGAGAAAAAAATTAACATTTAATTAAATTTCACAAATCCCCGCTTACCTCTGTCTCTTGTGTCGTGTTTGAAAGGCGCGTCGCCGAGGTCAGGGATTGTCCTTGGAAAGCCCTTCCAAGTCAGCTACTCTCCTAGAAGATAGTAGACGACTGCACTGCTACAACTTTTTCTCTCGCAGGGGTTTTTCAGACTATTCTGCCGTCTCGTCAAGAGCCCGAAGACGCTAACCAAATCCAGATAAGCACCCCCCTAATCCGAACTATGACCTCTTGGACGTGAGTAATGCGGCATAGCCCGTCGAAACCAAGTTATCTCTTTCGTATCTTTTCCAAGAACAGCAAGAAACAATTCTGGATATCACTTAAACAAAATTCATTGTTATGGATAGGGTGTTACAATATGTATGTGTAGTAAGACGGGAAGACATTGGAAACGTTTATCGCAAAGAAATAATACGCTATTTCTCCCAGACTTTGTTTCTGAACATCAAAAAGTGCCAGGATTAAAAACGGTGTTTTTGGCATTTCTTCATGCTTTCGATTGTAAGCAAAATGCTTTGCAAGAACTGGCGACAGAAACAACTCAACATCTTGCAGCATATGGTTTCTGCGAGTATAAATGAAGTTACAAGCTAATTGGCGCATCGGACCACTTCTCAAATACATAAAATATATTTTAAAAAATAAACACGGGAGATGTTGAAACGTAATGAATCTGTGTTACAATCGAGCCACAGCAGTGTAGGCTTATATTAATCTCCGTAATAGTTTATAATCTACTACGTTAACAGCTTTTTTCTCTACAATACCCTTATCAAATAAAAGACACATTAATTGTATAATACGGGAAATCTCACACGATAATGACTACAGCATGCGTGATTACCTCATTGGCGATACCACTTTCCCGCCATATTATAAATTCGTATGGGTCTGTGACGTCACGTTTCCTATGTTCAGTGGGAGACCATATCCCAAGAAAATACTTCCGGCGGTGTGAA
This sequence comes from Teleogryllus oceanicus, assembly GCA_964035755.1. Taxonomy (NCBI): domain Eukaryota; kingdom Metazoa; phylum Arthropoda; class Insecta; order Orthoptera; family Gryllidae; genus Teleogryllus; species Teleogryllus oceanicus. The sequence goes on along the minus strand of CAXIVR010000001.1, from coordinate 254,891,536 downwards.
GGAGAGAACTTGTAACTCCAACGTGCGTTAAAAATTTGATATGTCAGTCTCGAGGAAAACGCTATAAATTATCGAGAAATTCATAATATCCCGTACAAAGTTTTTTGTTAGTGCGCGTCTGTGTGATTGTAGCTTCCCTTTGGTTGTGTTTGTGTCATTCCCAGCTGAAACGTAAGTAGTATTTTCTAGTCAGAAATTTTCTAGTATATTGTTAAGACTGTCGTTGTTTGCGAGTATAACAACAACCAATTAAAAAAATATTTGTCATTTACATTGTAAATATTCTGTATCATTGGTCTGATTTGTATGTTGAATGTGTAGAAGTTGTAATATGTAGATGTAACATGTAGAATTGGAATGTGTTTATTGTCTCTGATAAACTTTCATTTAATTTGACACTTAGTTATTGTTGTATATTGGTTTTCTAAATGTGAGAAAATGTGTATTCTTTAAGTGTCATTTTTGGAGGTTAGTTTTGGAAGACTGGAAACCATCAAGTGATTTTAATGGACACAAAGTTACTTACTTTCTTCTGAAATCGAAGCTAATATACATGAATGAATATTTGATTAATTAGATCTAATTTTTAGTTGTTGGGAATTTATGCCATTCAAAAAATATTATAGTTGTTATTTTTTTAAGTTCCATGTGTTCTGTCAGTTCCAGGTTTTGTTTGCAATTTACAACAAATACAATGAATGTGCACAACTGTAAATTTTATATTTGAAATTTAGGGAATGGTATATTTTGGTTATAATGTTAAAATGGCTTGTAATTAAAATTTTTAAATCGTATTTTACTCTATGTAGTATTGTACTGACAATTTTTTGTATTTTTTCATTTTAAAATTTAAATTTTAATATAATTTTGTATATTTTAGGTGTTGAAAAGCTGTCAGCAATGACTTGAAGAAATTTTCTTCTTTGGCTTAGTAATTATGCTAAGTAAAATTTAACTCTTATCTGATATTTGCTCTCGACAGTTATATACAAATGTAAGTATGGTACAGATAGTTTATTTAATGTCTCTTTTAATGGAAAAGCATGCAAAGCACATTGGAAATGACCTAACCTATTTTGGAAAACAATTTGATACTAAATTGGCAATTCACAGCTATGAGTGATAAACGAGAAGACCATCTCTTATGTAAATACCCAAATTGTAAATATTGAAAGTATTTGAGGAATTTGAAAGAGTAGTTTTTTATTTATATTAATTAATAGAGAGAAATTTTTTATTTAATTAAATTTTTGGGGACGTCTTAAGATTTATGAATTAGTGGTTTGTGAGAAAAAAAATTATTAGTTTGTACAATACCTTCCTTAGATGTGAATATGAAATAGAATTTTAAAAGATGTAATTTTATAATGTGATACTTGATTATATATGTAATACTGGTTTATTTGTCGTAGGTGAAGCAGGAGGATGAACATGATGGGAAATGTTACGTGTAATTGTGTGCAGAATTTCAAAATGTGTAAAAATATTGTGGATAGTAGTACGCCGGACAAAGATACTGAGAATTATAGCTCTAGAAGTGTTGTATCATTGGTTTGTGTTTTAATGTAGTGTTTCCAAAACAGTTTTTCAGTGTTCTGACTTACTTCATAAAGTGACTTAATGTAGTGTATTATGTGAACAATGGTTGGTCACCTAGCTGGAGTTTATTTCAGTAATAGTTATGGGTGACTTTGTGTTGTTTCAAGCTGTGTATCCATATACACCACATAATCAAGGTGAACTTGCTCTTCAAGTGGATGATGTGCTGGAGATAGCCAATATTCATGTTAAAAGTGAAGGATTGGTGACATCAAATGGTTGGCTTCATGCGTTCAATAGACGTTCAGGTGGAGAAGGCTATGTTCCTAGTGAGTGTTTTCGTAATTTTATTTCTATTTCCAGAAATAATTTTTATAGTTTTTGTTAGTACTACAAAGAATGTTATATTGTTTTGTATTTTGGGGAGGAAAGCAGAGCAGTATTGAATGCTTGTGACTTGTGATTTTCTTTAAATTGTATCTTTTTTCTTCATTTCATTAGAAGTTCGTTTGTTGATGGAAATAATTGCACTCAATTATTGCAATTTTTGTGTATGTAAAATTATGTAGCATATATTGTCAGTATACAAATGAAACATAAATCCAAAAACCATGCTAAAAAGTTAAATCCTAAACTATGTTTACATATTCTTTTAAATTTGCTTACTTGATACCTTTTACTAGATAGGAGATAAAACCTGGGATATCAACACATTTCATTATGAAATATTGTTGTAAAGGAACCAAAAAAAATCGTATTCAAAGGTGGATTTTTTGTGTACATTTTGGCTGTCCTGTGACGTTGTTAAAGAAAATAATATATAATTTAGTACACCTAAGCTCTTGGACTTCAACAATTTCATTAATAGAAAGAATTTAAAAAATCTGGCTTAGCAAAGTAAAATAATGCATAATAATCATCAATGGACTTCCTGAGTTTGACTTTATATTAGAGTTATTTGAAGATGTGTTATCATTAAATTTTTTAAAAATGTTAAAATACTGTAAAATTAATACGTATTTTAATTAAGTTTTCACTGTATTATAGTAATAATTCAGAGATTAATATGTTTCTCCCAAACTGTATATATCATCCATGCTCAATTGATATGCTTTTGTAAAACTTTTCTTATCATTGTTTCCAGGTTCATATATTAAGCAGCTGAATACTAACAGTGAAGCCTGCTGGCGGCTGGCTCCGCCAGCAGAACTGCCTTCTACCCTGGCTAGTCCAGGTAAATCTTGACACTTTTTTGTTAATGTGTATCATTTGTCATTGGAAAGCTTTCTGCCTTTAATCATCAATGAAGGGAACCTAAATAGACAGACAGCCGAGTCAGCAACAATTCTATACCAGGATTGTGGATTCAGTTCCAATGTGTGACGTGATTGTGAAACGGTACTTGTGGGCGGTGTCTCATATAATTGGAATTCATTGTTTATTATTTCATAATTAACCAAAACATCCAGATATAAGTTGTCTTTATTTAGTCAGTGATATCTTGTTAGGATTATTGCAATTGAAGAAGCAGTAGAATTAGTAAATGATACAAACTCTCAGATATCAGAGTCATACTTGAAATTTTTTTTTGTCACATTTCATTGATACATTGGGACATCTATTAAATATATTAAATAAACCCAAATTTTTATATAAATAAATAAGGGAATGTACTTGGTTCAATAATAGTGATAAATTTAAGTTTTGAAGTTTTTAGCTAGTACTTCATTGTAAAATTTGTTCTAAGAGTTTCTATTTTAAATGTGATAAATGTTTACTTTTTGTACCAGCATTTATACAATTCATTTGGTTATCAAACCTTGAAGTCAATTTAATGAATGTACTTCTTTAAGCAAATGTACAAATTTTGTTTCTGAATTTTCACTATTAATTTATTGCACTACTGCCTATGAATACTATGGTGAATATGACTGTAGACAGAAAGGGAAGTGAATGTGGATGAACAGACAAATTCCAGTGTTCTTTTCCCATTTCTGAATTTATTGTTCAAATGGCATTTAAAAATTGAAGTGTAAACATTGGTTGCCTTTCTTGGAGATTCAGCAAGTTTTCATCAAGTAATTTTTTATCATAATTGTTTTTTAAATGTTTTCAATTTTTAAAAATTCTTTCTTACAAATATGTGTTATGAGGTATTGTTTGTTGACACATTACTATACTATTATTTTGAAACAAAGAAGCCGTTTTGAAATATGGTGGGTTAAGTTTGAACAAATGTTCAATACTTGATTATGGGGAGGATATCAGCTGTGAATGCAATATTTTGATGTTTGTAAGAAGCTGACTTGGTTTAACGGTAACGTTCCAAATATTACGCCATAAACAATATAGAGAAAACTAATTGTCCATTGTATACTACCCCAATTATATATTATTAGCTATTAAATTATACCTCAAGCCTTGTTTAATAATAACAGATTTTTGCCCAATTATTTTGTTGTGTGTTTGTGACACCTACAATTGGGAAATAGTTTTTTTGAAACATAAGAGCATATTAAAGTAGTTATCTTTTGAGAACATAATTAACTTTTTTCTTATTGATAGTTATACCTCGCAGCTAATTTCTCGAGGATGTGTTAAAGTTGATAAAACAAAAATCTTAATATCCTCAAAGTAGTAGAAGTAAAAAAATACCAGGGATAACATATTATAAAAACATTTTTTTGTGTTGGTTGTGGATGATGGTAACTAATTATTTAGTTTAATTATTCCTAATTTTTTAAATAATTAAAAATTCCCCAAACTAATAAAAATAATTCAATTTCTTAAGTAACTAAATAATGCAATTCTTCATCAATGGTATACAATTAGGGTTGCCAACTCATCTAAGAAAAAGGACCATGAAAATTATATTGTAAATTATTCATTAATTGTTTGTAAATACTGCAAATTCAGATGACCTTTAATATAAGTATTAAAATATATGTTTATCTGTCAACCACACTACAGCTACAGATCTATAGTGGACTAAATCAACAAATTCCTTCAATGTTCAATTCATTCCATATCCTTCCATTCCTTCATCAATGGTATACAATTAGGGTTGCCAACTCATCTAAGAAAAAGGACCATGAAAATTATATTGTAAATTATTCATTAATTGTTTGTAAATACTGCAAATTCAGATGACCTTTAATATAAGTATTAAAATATATGTTTATCTGTCAACACACTACAGCTACAGATCTATAGTGGACTAAATCAACAAATTCCTTCAATGTTCAATTCATTCCATAAACCACATGGAGAATGAGCTTTTACATGCAAAACTTAAATATATATGTCTTCCTTATTAGAATTAAAATTTATTGGAGATAACTATTAGGGTTTTTGTAACACTTGGGAGCATTGTAAAATATTATATCAATAATTTATTTCATTTATATGTTAAAAAGTCCCTATTTATAAGTGAAGGATGGTTGGGAACCATATGTAGAATACATGTACATACATTTTACTTATTTTTTAGTAGTTTATACCTATTAGTAAAAGAGATTGTCCAGTTTTTGGTATTTCATAATTTTTTATTTCTACATTGAATGCAATCCCACTTTTATGCTTTTTATTTGATATGGAGATAAATTTTGTAAACTTTGGTTAATTTTTATGTAATAGGGAACAGTAAAAGAAACTTTTAATCTAATGATTAATTTTATTTTAAAAATTTGGAATGTATATAGTCTATTCCAGGTGTCAGCCCAATTATTCAGATTAACAAAAATCTGACTTGTAAAAAATGTGGTTTCCATTACAGAAGAGTCTTATTACAGAAGATTTGTTTTTAGAATAAAAAATATTATTTATATTCTACCAACCACTGCTGTTCTTGCAATCAAGTGTTGAAAATTTTACAAGTTTAATCATTAGAAAGCAGTTTCTCAGACAGTTACTGATGATAAGTGGAGTGATTTCCAGTGTGTTAGTTCCCAGCTTATCAAACAGGACATAAACATGAACATGTTCCTTTGTCAACCACTCGAACTACTAATAGGTTGGAAGGACATAGTCTGGCCATAAATACTGTTACAAATTAAAATACAAATATCTGGAGTACAGAAAACAGACCAACAATTCAAATATAATGTATGAAAAAATGTTTTTACTCTACTAAATGTGTATACTGTGTTAAAATTGTTGGGTCTTTACCTTGAATGCAGACCTAAAGTTTCTGGTGATGCATCAATTGTATCATGCATGATGATTGTAGGAAAATTGGCAACAGTAGTCATCAAAATTGTCTTTGGACTCTGTTTTGCGATATCTCTTTTTGCAGGCAATTTCCTCAAGCAATGACCACAATTTGTAACCAAGAGACTTCAGATCTAGACAACCAGATGACCCAAACTATTCAGCAACAGAAGTGAAGACTGGAACATTTCTGTGCAATCATTCTTGAGTGGGCTTGGCCTTATGAATTGGAGCAGAATCCTGTTAAAATCTCCAGTTCTGCCCTGTCAGCAAAGTTTGGTTTAAAGATTTTACAACAGAACATTGCACTGTGTTTTAACTCATTTTAATTGATGATTTGATATCTTTCTCCCACAAGTGATTATTAGACACACCATCATATAAACACCCTGCCTGACCAACAATGATGTCAAATGATCAGTGCTCTCAATATTGGTGCCTTGACTAGCTATAATTGTACATAGGGCATAAAGAAGAAAGTTTTCACTACTCAAAATGCTCTTCAATTCTGCAAATATTCTTGTTGAAGAAGATAATTTGCTGATGATTGTTTTGTTAGTGCAGCGTAAGAATGGATCTGCATTTCACCAACACTGCTGCTTCAGTTTGTATTAGGATGTCCACAGTTCTGCATTGAAGTTCTTTCTGTTCAAGGTAACTTCTTTACATCCTTCGTGTCGTCTGATAAAATTCATTTCTCTTGCCAATAATTTTAATTTTCAATTAGGTTTTTCTCTTATTCTTTCTCATACGAGATGTAGTGTACTAACAGACCCTGGACAATCTGAATGAAGTTGCTTGGACATACTCCCAGTCTTACCAAAAGGTTCTGTTGTTTGGTATAAGAACAGTCTGCCGATGCCAACATTTTTGAGGATGTCAAAAATGAATACGGGCTCTCTTCTCAACTTGTACAGTATGACTACAACGAAACTATTTTAATAGCCATCCTGTTTCACAATAACAAGATGGTAGATGCAATAAAAACACTTTGTTGTTAAAATAAGTTCAGATTAGAAACTATTTAATTTATAATAATGTTGTCTCTAGAAGTTTGTGTATCACAGTGGGGAAATTTGTAACAGTATATATGGTCAGACTTGGGAGAATGCATTACATTAAAAATATAAATGATGTGTTCAAGTTACAAGAATTTGAAATTCCATTTGAAATGTTCAGTTCATCATTTCAGAGATTAATTTTAATTTGTAATTTTCATATTAAAGAATCCTGCTATTTTTACTGAGGGTACAAGAACAGATATTTTTTGTCATTTGCTCATGTCTCTCTTTCTCCCAGCGTGGGCAGAAGAAAACGTGTTCTGCTGTATCTCTTTCTTGACAGAATATACAGTTGTCATCTAGCGATTTGCCAAGTTGGCGAAATCTGCTCCTGTACCATTTGTCCAGGATCATTTGCTTAGCCCGTTGTGCAACGTGCTCTGATTTAGTCCACCGTTCCTGCCATTTGTGCATTATTCTATTTCTAATACTTTTTTTGCCCTCATCAGATTTTTCCATAGTTGCTCTCGTGCATAAGACACCTTTCCTCAATCTGGAGGTCAGTGGGTGTAACTCCTGATAAGATCTGCAATGCTTCTATAGAAATTGTTCTATAGCTGCATGTAATCCTTTACAGCATTTTCCGTTGGACCTTTTTCAGTGCTTTCCTTTGCGTCTACCACTGTAAGGCTTTATGCCATACAGGGGCTGCATAGAGGAGCATTGAGTTTGCCCCACTGCAGAGGATTTGTGTGGGAATCGGGAAAAGTGCCTTGATAGTCGAATAGGGGCAGCGAGCCTGTACTAGTCAGATCTAAAAGAAATAAGGAATCAATTTGAAAATTTTTTCACTGTTTCATACGTTTAATGTGAATGTTCTACGTACAGAGAATTTTTAGAGATCAAACAGCCTTAGAAAATACTTATCTACTTTTTGAAAATATTTTTCTGGAAAGTTTTTTCAAAGTTGAAATGTAATATTTTTCAACCAAGTAGTAGAAAAAAAAAATTAAACTGCAAATAATTTTCATTTAAGTAAATTTGAAGCATAAAATCTGAGAAAATTTAAACTGAATTAATTAAAAAATATTTGTTCGTTGGGTCGAAGAGTTGGTGAAGAGTTGAAAATGAGTGGGGTAACTCGTATTTTAGCTCAGAATCATTACTCAAAATATTTTATTCCATTTTGCTTTGAAGCACTTTTTATAATCTTATTTGGTTATGTATATTTTTGAAGGCAGAGAAATTGTGTAATAGCTGGGAAAATATAGGGAAAACAGATTCATGTGACGAGTAGGCTGTCTAAATGAACATGGGAATTTCATGTAACAGTGTTGTAGAGTTACATTTGTCCCTGATGGTTAAGCAACTCCTTGTGCACATGTGTGGCAGGTCTTGTTCTGTCACAGTTGAGACAATTTCATGTCTTTAATTTTGTTGTAGTTGTTATTGTTTTAGGTTAACTTTATTGTCATGTAGATTTGCAGGTGTCAAATAAAGATCCCATTTAGCACATACATGATTGATCTTTCAGTGAAAGAATTTCTCGACTAGATAAATCAACTTGATATCAACAATTGTCCAGGACCAGATGGTATTCCACCAATTATTTTGAGACAGTGTGAATTTGTCTTCTCATGTTATCTCAAATCAATTTTTGACAAATCCTCCTCTGAAAGTGAAATTCTTAATATGTGGAAAATTGCCATTGTAATGCCAATTTGTAAATCGGGAGATAAGAGAAATTTCTATAGACTCATCTCGATAATGAATCGAATTCCCAAACTATTTGAATCATTGATAATGGATGAACTAAATAATAATTGGCCATTCTTGTCGCCTCATCAATATAGTTTCACTGAGAAGAGAAATATAGAACCAAACTTGATATCCAACACTCAATATATACTAAATTCTACTGAAGACAACTCACAGGTAGATAGTGTCTGTGCAGATTTCAGTAAATCTTTTGATTCAGTGAATCACAGCTTAATTAATCAGTTAATCAAACTTCAATCTTCCAGTATTAGGGGTCTTCTTGTGGAATGATTTGCTAGTTATTTGTGAGACGGACAGCAGTTGGTGAGATATGAAAATTTTGGTTGAGATGAAATAGCTTGCCTGTCTTGGAGTTCCTTAAGGCTCTCATTTGTAACTGATGTTATTCAGTATATTTATTAATGATAGGCATAGGGCACTGCTGAATGTGAATTTATTGCTTTTTGCAAATGATCTAAAAATATTCAAGAACATTTCATTAATTTCTGATAGTATATACCAGAGGTGCACAAGCGCCCCATTTGAGCCTCTTCTTGGGGCGCTGGAAAGCCTGCGCCCTGCACCCCACGAGAACCAGTTGGCATAATCCCCAACGGCTGTCACTTGACTTTGCTGCGCTTTAGATTTTTCTTCCGAAATAGTCAGTCGGGAGGTTGAACTCAGGGTGCAAACCGTGGCAGGTTGCAAACGAAATCAAGTAGTTGGGAATCGTTGCAACTGCACAGGCATTGTCAATGTTCAGTTCCACATATCTGTGAGCAATTGTTCTCCTGCATGAACTTACAAAAAACCAAGTCCAGAGGCCAAATGACACTCTCACTTCTGCTGTCAACAATGTGTTTGGCAGTGGCACAAACACTCGTCAAATATTGGTTCTATCATTTCTTTAAAGAAATGTGAAACTTAATGTGATTTTTATTTAATAAAAACGATATGATTGTGTTTCTCAAAATACTTTGTTCTCTTTATTATTATCTCAAGCTATGTTTCTATTTTCTTCCTTATATAAATAAAATTACCAGCATTGAAACATTTAGAAAAGTGTGGTCAAGTGTATTACAACCAGAATTAAATTTATGAAGTTCGTATAATTATTAACAATGATCATTAAACTGCGTGTTCTTGTTATTTAAATTACAAACAGTTTCAAAATCAGTTGCAATACTAAAGATTGACCATGAAATTTGTGGGAGTTGTTTAGCAATTTAATCTGAAATAATAGTATTCAAAATGAAACCTTCCCTCTCCAGAAACAACAGCTGTTATATCAAGTCTTCAGTTGTCAAATTCAACAAGATTCAACAAATTTCCGACTTTAGAGCCACTGGGCTTTCATCCCACTGAGGGCTCGGGCAGTGGTCACTTGCCCCAAAGTGAAAGTCAGTAGAAGCCGGTGGGGCGCGGAAGGGCTGCCACCGCCATCATGGGGTGCGTCGCTGGGTCCCGTGTGCAAGCCTGGTATAGACATTAAGAAAGCACTCAGCAATCTGCGTAGTTGGTGTCAGGAATGACACAAGTCTTAATCTGTCCAAATATAAAACCATTACTTTTTTGAGAAAAGGACAATCCATATTAAATATATACTCAATTCATGGATTGAACTTAAAAAAGATTCAACTGTTAAAGACTTTGTGTTTGTCTTGGATTCAAAAATGAACTTTAGGAATTTTAACGAAAATATATAGCAATTAGGTTTTATTAGAAGAACATTTAAAGTGTTACATTCAGTTCTGGTACTCAAAACTTTGTTTTCTTCTTATACATCCAATGTTCATGAGTTGTCTATTGAAGTAATAGGTAAACAATTTCAGTCCCTATCATGAGCAGAGTGCATGATACTTTTGGGAAAATAATTGTTTTTTCCAGCATCATTTTTGCTGCTGCTGCTGCAGGCCAGTATTAATACTAAAACTTAGATGGTTTTAATGTTATGTAATGCAGTTTTATGTTCTTGTGTGCGAGTGGGTTGTTGTTTTTTTTTAATTGCACTATTCAGTTGCCTTGTTTTGTTTCAGGAGTTCCCAGTAAACAAGTGGCTCAACATCGTATTATTGGCGTATACTTCCTGACACCAATTCTGTGCAGACATTGTGAGTACTTCATATTAGTCTTTATAAATATTTGATTGTTGTGTATATATATATGTGTGTATATATATATATATATATATATTTTTTTTTTTACGGCTGATACCACTTCTCAGTTTCCACCAGTCTTGGTGGTCTTCCACGCTTCTTTCACTCTGAAGGTTTCCATGCCCAGATCTTCTTAGGCCACCTATTGCTTCCTATATGTTGTCCATACCAATTCAAATGTTTTGTGCCAATTGAATCCAAGATGCTGCTCTCCATGTTCATCATCTGTCTTATTGTTTCGTTTCTAATATGATCCAACCTGGACACCTGGCAGCACCTGCTCCAGTAGTCCATTTCAAGGGCTATCAACCTACATTTGTCCCTCTTGCACTCAGAAGTTGGTTTGAAAAATTACTTTCTATACCAAATTTGGGCTTCAGAAACCTATAACACTCCAGAAACATGTAAATTGTTTATTATTTACAAAGAAACAGAAATAAAAAACAAATTGAATATTGTAAATTGGGTGCTTTTTTGTGTTGATTTTTTTTTGTGAACAAGTATATTAATTTCTTTTGTAAACTATAAATAAATAATGTTTTTGGAGTGTTATATGTTTTTGAAATGCAAATTTGGCATAAAATCTATTTTTTCGAATGAAATTTTGAGTGCTTATTGCGGTATTAAACAATGTAGCAACTACTACCGCATGTGATCGGTTTTGTTCGTACTATACTTTGTTGTTCGCAACATTGCCACTTCCTCATGTCACTAGGCTACGATGCCATTTTCTCATATTGCACTCTATGATGCACTGTCTGGTAATACTATTATAGATATATTTGTATATGTACAGCATGTATTTATGTTTTTTCGGATAATTCGAACAGACCACACCCATAATTAGTTCAGAATACCGGGGTTCTTGTGTAAGTAAACAAATGTAAATGCAAATCAACAACTTCTCAACATCAAATTTCCATTGTGTTTATAATTTGAAGCAAGCTTTGTCACAAAAATTACCATTTCAATGTAGCAATTCATGTTACATGCCCAAAAAATGACTACTTTTAGAAAATATTGAAACTAGTGAATGATTTCATTGTGAGCAATTTGTTTCCCTTTAGAGATTCATTAAGAAAGGTGATAAGAGATAAAAAGGAATTGACTTATCAACTCAAAATGATAGAATATTTTGAAATGTGTACCTATTTATACATTTCATTTCAACTACATGACACGTGACATTCAGCTGCAAAAATGCTGCAAAACAAAGCCACACTAAATGTTTTTTAAAAAAGTAGCTTGCACACTGCTCATGAATAGCAAATAAAATACTACTGTATAGCACTGCAACAAATTAAATATTTTAACAAAAACAGCCTTTATGATTACTGCTATAAAAGTGTAGTATATTTAGTTTATGGATACACATTACAACTGATCTTTACATAGCAACATTAAGTAGCAAATATTTAATGCTTCTTGCGGGCAGCTTCTTCCTGGGAATCTTGCTGTCACAATACATCAGATGTGTTATAAGCAGTGATACACTGAATATGAGAATGAAATTGGTATACGTTGTATGAGAATATATTGAATAACACAAATCAAATATTCCCATTTTTCAGTCAAAATCAAAGCTGTTTGTTTTTGGATTTTCCTGAGTTTCTGAGTAATTAACAAACCCTTGGACACCTGTTACATCTGTTATGTACTACTTTAATAACAGTTTAAAAACAATTTTTTATAAAATAAATTGCTTAAAAGTGTACAGAGGTCTGGTTTCTGAAAATAAGTCCAGAAATATTTTTAACATTATTAAGTCTCCAAATATTTTCTTAAAATTTTTTTTCTCTGATATAGCAAAGCACACTAAAAAAATGGCGCTGGTTTCTATAGCGCTTTTGCAGCGGTCTCTAGAAATCTGTTCTAAATAAATAGATCTTTAATTCCTTAAAGGAACCCCTGTGGATCTGATGCCTTAGGCATCTTGTTTTCTTTGTGTGCCCCGATATATTTCACTATTGTATAATAATTCACAATGTTTCAGATTTACATTTTTAATCCATCTTCTGATATCTGTAAATTACAATGAAATTAAAACCTAAAAAAACAACCTCTCATAAATGCAATCGGTTGTAAGTAAATGAAGACTTTAAAAAATGAATAAAAAATATTCAAACACTTAATTCAATTCATATTTAAATACATTAGTTTTAAAATTAGTTATTGATATGCACATTTTAAACCATATTATGTGTTTATAGAAAACCCAGATTTTTCAATAGTCTCCATAGAGTGATCTACACTTCGCATACGTTTGTCAGTCTCTGAATAGCAAATCGTTGTTCCAATGTCAATGGTTCTGGGCAAGGGATAGGGGAAAATAGAGAAGGATAGAAAGGTTTAATGCAAGGGAATTTTTAATTTAAAATTAAATGAACCATGAAAAATGAATTTTTTATAAAAATTTTATGGAACTACCATAGAGCTTTGTAAAAGTAATTTACAAATATAACTTTACATTAACAATGTAATTGTCATTTTCCAAATTTGTATGATGTTACTTTTTTAAACAAAAAAGATTCTTGTGTCAGAGAAATGAAAGTATGCTTGTTGTTTACAGAGCTAAAATATAAACATTTAAGTTATATTTTTTATTCATTTTTTTATGAAATATTTTGGCTGAGAACTGTTTTTTACAAATTTGTTTACATCTTACAGTGCATTCATGCAGATAACTGTCTTTGATTTGTCACAATGAAAACAGATGGTGTTCTTTAAAAAGCCACAAATGTATGATTTTTCATTTTTGCATAAATGAAAACTACTAAATCATCGGATTGAACTTTGGTTTCCTTAATTAGGTATTTAAACCAAACTTTTCATTTTCGTGAATTTAATTTTGATGAAAATATGCATCTCAATCTAGAGCAGGGGTGTCCCCAACGGCGTCGGTAACGACCCCCTTGGGAGTTCGTGAAATTTTGAAGGTGGTCTCTTCAAGGGATTATTAGTAAGCCAGGCTCCTTAATGAGGACCCTGAAAACTCAATAAATTATAACTGTGTATTGATAACGGTTTTCCTTCGTGGAAGAAGAAAAACTCTTTGCAATACCCACTGGAGAAATGTCATTGGAAAAAAAACGCTCAATATTTTGTAACCATTACAAAATTGTGGAGATCAGAAGTGTTCGATTATTTTAAATCTAGATATTTATCAAAATATTGGTGTACGAAATTATCTTTAGGGATTTACGAGCAGTTGTTTGTGTTATGATTAGGGCGCGGATTTTGATGACCTAAAACATTGCCAACTATGATGAATAAAATGCTCTTCAAATGTTTTTAAAATGCCCTAAAAGCGAAGAAAAATGACGTAAAATGTGATTAAAACCAGTTCGGATGAACAAATCAAGCTGTTGGATGCATTACTAATGCAATCGAGGCTTCTTTTCGTTCAAGTGAACTCAGCTCGAGAACTTTTGGTTCGGACTGTTATTTCTCAGTTTTTAGTTACTCCGAAATCGGCCGATCCGACAATGGTGTTGGTAGGCGTCACATAAACTTTAGATTACATACAACGGCTGACAATAATTTCTGAGGCGAAGAACTCGAAAACGCTACTCAGGAATTTGATGGAAAACATTTGTTTTATCTCGTAAATTTTATTTGAACCAACTACCTTTAAAATGGTATTAAAAATCAATGAAATAAGCGAAAAATGCACTAAAAATGACGAAAAAGGTAAAAAAATTACTTATTAGTCGAAATCGACGAAGAAAAAACAAATAAAAATGGGTCATTTCCTTTCGTCATAACAAAATTGTGAGTTATTAATCTCACCCTGTTGTTGAATCTGATAGGTGTGACTTGGACCATTTGTTGAATCATTGTTGTGTCTCATCAATTGTTGACTGCATTTCTAAGCTTAAACCATCAGACTTTTGTTTTCTCAAGGTCTTCATACCGCGTCTGATGTTAATAGTTTCCATTTTCAACCTTCCAGTCTATAATGTTCTATATTCCATCTATAATGTTCTATATGAAGAAGAAAAGAAAATAAAGCTTGCTGGTGCAGAAACTGATGAGATATCCGGTTGGATGATCTCGATGTATATTGCTGCATTGCAGTGGCTGATCTGGTGAAGTTCTGTCTTGGTCGTGGAAAGTCTCGGTCGTGGCACCTTTGTTAGGGCACTGCTCCGGCATTCGCCTGGTGTTGATCGGAGAAACCACGGAAAACTACCGATCAGAGCAGCCGGCCTCTAGGATTCTCCTCCAGACAGCGACTGAATTCGACCTAGCTGACAAGCTAGTGTTGAAAATCTTGCCACTGCCGGGACTCGAACCTAGGACCTTCCGGTGAGAGGCACGGCAGTGACATCAGTGAGCCACCTCTCCCGGTCTGAATCTAATCTTTGTACTTCCTCTTCCATTATTCATTCCTCTCAACGTCGCTCCACCTGCCTCATACCCTGCCACTACTGGGACACGATACTTTCTTCGGACATGCACACGAGGTAGAAATGAGAAAAATACAGAACCATAATAGGATGCAGTAGAAAAATGTGTCGTTACTTATACGCGAAAGATTCGCCTAACGCCTCATAATATTCATTCTGCGTTCCGTCTACGCGGGAAAAGGGCCTCGTTCACTCCGTCCCCTACTGCTGACCGCTCTCTGCGTACTAGCCCTTGCCTTCCACGTAGCCTGCGCCGAAACTTCCTCTGCCCACAGCGCGAGGCAGACCGCGCGCGCCCGTGGGAAGCCTGTAGAACGCAGGTGCCGGAGCCTTCATGCGAAAGCACAGCCTTCCCCAAACCAACGAGTCGACCCCAAAACGCTGCCTACGAGCATATATCTTTGATCCCGGCTGATAAGTCATAAACACTTAATTTTACAGGAGAGCAAAAAACAACTTTTAACTGAATAAAATCAGGGATTAATGATATTCAAACGAAACTGTGTGTTAGTTTTGTTTGAATACCATTAATCTCTGATTAACACATTAGTTTAGAGTCGTTTTCTGCTCCCCAAAATTTTTGACCCTTTTTTTTTTTTTAATTACTTTTTTTTACGTATTTTATCTATAGCTACATATTTCGTTACATTTTAATATATTTATACGTCGAAAATGAACATTTCACTTGTGATGTTCGAAATATATGTTACTTGAAAACTAACTTGGTTACTGAAATACTTAAAATATACGCAATACGCTTGTATTAACGCCGGACGATCGCTATTAATTGTCAAACTTATCTCGCCCCGCCCCCACCTGCTTCTTGGAAACAGCGTAGTCGGGATCAACGATGGGTGGATGTAGTATGTGAAGCAGAAGGAACTTCAACTACGTGATTACTCGTGTTTCATAGACCCCATGCGTAACTCGATAAAAAATTCAGATCAGCCTTATCCCTTTTCTGAAGTTGGGGGGGGGTATGCTCCATCCGCCCCCTCCTTCTATCACAGGCTACATGGTACTATTCACTTGAGCTCCGGCTCCTCGTAAACAACTTTGTATATAATACGAAAGTATTAAATGTTTCGAATGAAACTAGTGAATAATTGCTTCTGTAGATGTAAACTTCAACGTACTCTGCTCGGAAAACGCTTGAAGAATGGAATTGTAAACATTATAATGAATATTTATTTCACATATTTCCTATTTTTTCTTACATATTTTTGAAAACATAAGTACATATATATGTACATATTTTGCTTTTTTTATTACAATAAAGTCCATTCCCTACTTATCAGCTTATTCACCGGGGTAAAAGATATAAGCTCCTGCCACGACACTGGCTCCTCCTCATTGAATTCTTCTCTCGCCTTTGTGGCAACGTTGCTTCGACAATTCTGTTGTTTTTGACTAGCAGACTTCTCTTTGCAGCTTCTCCGTGCCGTGCCTTACTTTCATTCATTTCTACTGCTTTTTTAGATATCCTTGACGTGACAACTCTGCCTTCTACGACCGGCAGACTACTTAGTTACATCAGTTATTTAGTCGCCAGTTAAATTTACATTGTGACATTCCCGCAAGTCAGTGCTCCAGCTGTACACCCCGCGCGCCTGCTGTCAGCTGGCCACGTGAGCCCCTGCCTTCCACTGCTATTGCCGCCGATGAGCACCTTTTCGGTACCGAGGTCCAGTTTTGGCGTTGCATACGAGTTCTGCAGTCGCTGGATGTGTGGAAAGCATTCCGACATCCATCCGGCTGTGCAACGCAGAGGTCTAGACGTCTTATTCACATGCGTCTGAGAAAGGTATATTGTTCACTAGCACCTTTTATAGTGTGTTCAGTGACACGCGCCAAGACGCTGAACAATTTCTATTCACCACTATATAGACGCATCATTTAATACCTTCGTTTATTTGATTGTCCTGTTGTGGCGTCAGTCCATTTGACTCAAGACCTTTGTATAAATATAATGCATTCCGATTTATAATCAGTTTTCGCTTGTAACTTTTGTATTAATATTTTACTAAATAAATAATTGTACATGCAATGTTGATAATTCTTGCTACCGTGTTTCTTCAAGTCATTCAACATTTTTCTTTATCCAGTGCCAGTCCGTTTCCCCCCGTGCCGCCATTGGCCCGGCGTTAAATTCATTTGTACGTAGAGGGGTCCGTTACGTTCACTGCCTCAAACCTCTCCCATTCCTGTCATTGGTCTCTGTACCAGTCTCTGTACACGCTTACTTTATTTTTTGAAGAGCAGTTCAGTTCTCCTTTCAAAAGTTATTTCCCTAGTGGTTTGGAACTTCTGAGAAGTTTCAAACCTCGAGTGGAATTCGGTTAGACTATTTCATGAATAAAAGTCATAAATTCATTAAATAGTATGAACGCAATAATAGCGAAAAATATTTCTTGGGGTGTTCACCGTTTCAGACGCTATATTGATGACTGTCGTTTCCGTCATGAAAGAAACATTTATTTATTTATTTTCTAAAATAGCTGAACATCTGCGGAAAGATTATAGTGAAAAGTACATATGTGAACATTTCGATTTTAGGCGCCTGTGATTGGTTTGTAACTAAATTATTATAAAACGCTATTGGTCGGATTGAAACTAATAACGCATGAGTGAAATGCGTTAGTCTTCTAAGATGCATACTGGTCAGTAATGTCTTCTACAAACGGCTGCTTTTCTAAAATTTCGCACACTCGTTCCCGATGAATAGAAATATTGGCAAAACATGATCATCTTTCTAATGTATCTTAAGTCACCTGATGAAGTTAACGCAGAACCAGACAACGTTCCAGTTTCGCTCGTGTTACAGTGCCACCACTTCTGTTGTATCTTTGTCAGTTCATTTGGTTGAAGTTTATGACAAATCAAAACTTTCCATCAATGTATCACTGGGTTACTATAAAGCTTTTGGTACCATCAATCACAGACTTCACAATTCTTCTGGCAAAATGCGAGTATTGAGGGCTTCCAGATGTTTCTATCCGTTGGATCGACAGCTACCTATCTGGACCTATCCAGCGCGTTCATGTGAACCAGGAAAGTTACTCCGAATATAACCGAGGGCCTCCAAGGTTCTATCCTTGGACGAACATTGTACTTTCTATATTGCTGATCTGTCTAACCTAGGTCTGTTCTCAAATATCTTTTTTTAAGTTGACGACGCGGTTTTATTGTTATCTTTTGATCCTACTCATACTGAGCATTTTCTCTGATAAATGATCATCTTGATAAGATTGCTGAATGGTCTTCTGATAATGCTCTAGCTTTAAACGCTAGAAAGTCTTTTTATCTTATTGTTGACCCATCACAGACTTAATTATGAAGAGGGTACTTTTCTGAAAATTGAAATTAATGGTACATGGATTCCTTATTCAAGAGAAATGAAAATCCTGGGCCAATGAATCGATTCGGACTGAAACTTGCTGAAACTATTGGATATCAATGAGAAATGTCGCCAGGCCAGCATTATCTTGGGATTCTTATTCCTTTATAGACATTTCATTCGCAAAAGGTTGAATTCGCATCTCACTAGCAAACGTGGTTTATGGCCCATACTTATCCAACCTATCAGATTACAGCGTGCTCAAAATTAATGTCTTCGTTTTTCTTCTTTAATGAGAAACTACAACCATATTTCGGTCTCATTTCTAAATTCACGTCGGTTAAATAAGACTAAGATGGATTTTTCGAATTATACAACTAACTCGAAACTAATCGTCCCACTTTCAAATTATGCAGCTACAGGCAAACCCACTATTCTTGTGTAATACGGTATCATTTCTTGGGGATAACTGTACCAACACTAAGCCAAGTCTCCTTGCGACTATTGTTTAAATGTATTTATGTGCTTTGGCGCAATAGCCTCTGACGAATCCTGGGCCTACCAGTGTCGTCCATGGGTTACGGGTACATGTGGCACGTAGGCATCTCTACGCCGTTTTCTGGTCTTCTTAACCTGAGAAATGAGTTTTCTTATCGTCACACAGCAACATATACTGGGACATTGCAAGGAAAATGCACATTATAATCTTGCCCGGCCGGAAATCGAAGCCGGGGTCGCGTCAAGAAAAGCGAGCACGCTGACTGATGAGCTAAACCTCGAGGGCGCATTGTTTAAATAGTGGGATAAAATACACATGAACATTAATATTTCCATATAAATGAAAATTGTGTTTTGACACCAAAAACATTATTCTGAATACAAACGCACGGTGGAAGTTTCGATTTCAATTTGCCATTTAAATTGCTTGCGATAACATAAAATCTCATTTCAGAAATACTAAAAAATCTAAATCTTCAATTTACAGTTATTCAAGAGCACTTATAAAATAAAACGAAAACTATAACTGGATCGCTTCGTACATGAATATATGTACACCATCATATCTCGTGTGGTTTCGAGCTCGCTAGCCAGTCGGAATTGCCCGGTGCCAAACAGTATGCTCATATTCAGCCCGGACGGTGTAGCAGAAAGAGACGGAGTGGAAAAACCAATAAGATTTACGTCAGCTGCATTATCCGAAACCGAGCAACATTGTAGTCAGATAGACCGGAAAGTTTTGGGCTTAGTTTTTGCTGTAAAACCATTTCATAATATATTTGTGGTAGAGTGTTTTCTTAGTCAGGGACAATCAACCGATAAAACGACTTTTGGTTTTAAACTAGATATTCCTCCTTTAGCTGCATGTAGGCTGCAATGCTGGGCAGTCATTGTGAGTAATTATGATTGAGTTAAGTTTTAAGAGAAATCTAAACTGCGCAGATACGTTATCGCGACTGTCAATTGATAAAAGTACTGAAGATCTTATTATGCAAATTCGCACCGGAAAACCTCAGTCGTTTGGATATTGTTAGAGAAACATCGAGAGATCCTACTGTGAGTAAAGTTTTAGGTTAAAAAAAAAGGCACTGGCTGTAGCATTTGAAAGACGAAGACATCAAAGCATTTTTAATTTGAAAGTTGCACTTTCAGTATCGGACGGATGCCTGTGTCTGGGTAATCGTAAAAAAATGAGCTTCTGAGTCAATGTTCCCCATCCATTGGGTTTTCGTCCAGTCTCCCTGATCCTTTAAGCAAATTATTGCCACCCCTTTCCCCGCAACAATATTGGCACCGCGAAGGCCACCTTCTTCAAAGGCGACAGCTGGAAGGGCTACTAAAAGAAATATTGTCCATTTAATTTAAAATCACACGTAAGAAAGTATTTTGTACTCAAATAACTATCAAAGCTCTAACAAATGGTACATCATTGTATCCCTCTTTTTATGATTTACCCATTGCTAGAGAGAAAAAAGCTCCTTTGTATTTAAAAAAAAGATTAATTTTCTCGAAAAAATACAAACAATATCACTTCGGCGTATTACTTGTCCCATGATTCCGCATTGTTGAGTTGAATTTAGATATCGTGAACCGTTTGGAAGTTATGGAGGTGTCCAATAGTGGGGCCCTCGGTGTATATCATACAGTGCTGTTGCAGTATTCATGAAAACTGGTTTTGTGAAATTACTTAATTTATTGCCGTGATATGCGAGAGTATTGTATTTGGTTCTTTTGAAAAAATTATCTTCTATGCTTTTGTTCAGCAGCATTTCTGCTGTTTCAGGCCTCTAGTTCATAGAAACCACATTGTTTTTGTAGTATCAATATGATTCGCACATGTACACATTATTGTCACTATACGATTTTAAGTACCAGCTTTACCACTACAATCTTTTAATTAAGAAATCGACCGAAAATAATGGGCCATATAAACGCTTGTAAACAATTGTTAGTGTAAAATGGAGAACGATAGTTTCGTTGTCTAACACACCGTGTACGCGAAGAGTCTATTATCTCAATGGAAAAGATAGCTTAGGAACAATAGTGTTGTCATCATTCAGCACTTCTCTCAGCAGTTAAACTTTGCGAACATGAACGAAGTACGTCGCTATAACTGAACAACATTCCCTTTAGTATGTGGCCCATAAAATCTGGATTCGGTAATCGAGGTTGGTGGTTCAATTTAAATTTCGTATTCTTCATTATGAACTTCACGCACATTTGTACCTTTACATTCTATTACAAGATATTTGCCCCATCTGCATTAAAAAGCGGCTTTTGAAGTGTGCAGGCAATTTAAAAGTGTCCATGAAATTCGATATTCATGCAGAGTACGTAAAGATAACGTTCACAAACTGCTATTAACATTCTCTGTCCGATCGTGCCCGCGCGCACTCATTACAATGAGAAACTATCTTCGGTAAAAGTAATTTGTTATATTTCGATGGTCTTTATAGCTCAACCACCTATAAATGCGTATGGAGCATTATTTTATTTAATTAGCACATTAAACGTGAAATCAAATATGTTGTATATCAGCGCCAAGTATTCTGTAAGTGTTAAGGCTTCAAAAACAGCATAAAGGGTTGGGAAAGCATTTGAAGCTATTCATAAGGTGAAAGACCAACTTCGAAGTCTGTATTTTTATTTATTTATTTATTTATTTATTTTACGTCAAAAAAACTGCGTATGACGTGCTATGGGGAAAAGTGAATTGTGTGCACATTTTCAAAATTCTGTGATCCCTACACTAAGTCATATACTACTTAAATTTTGAAACCACTTATACGTATTTAATCTCGTTTGGAAACATGACAACTTATTCTCGATGTACAGCACCTTATTCTATAAATGCCACCACGTAAAGGGATTAAAATATATTAATATCCATTAAAATGTTACGAATAAGCTCAAATATCACTTATCTGTTCTTCATTTACTATTTGAGTTTTATAATTCTCTGCGGGGCAGCTGTTGCACCCAATGAGCTCTAGTGTAGTGTTGTAATATTGAGATCACTGGTTGCACCTTGTTGCACGTGCATCTTTCGCGCGGTAATCATGAAATGTCACAGAAGATATATCACTTCGTCTGGGCGGACGTAGAATTAATATCTCCAACAAATTTATAAGCGATGACGGGATGAGAAAACTGTCTCTGAGAAATACAGTTCTCTGGAGCAAATCAATTTGAACGTTTCGCTTGTGAGTTTCCACCATTCAACAAAACGCCTTGAAAGAGAGGCTCTCAATTTCTAGAATTTCTGGCTTTCCTAAGATTCCATGGAATTGGACGTGACATCCCAGCCGGAGCTCCGTTCTATCTGTTCGCCAAGTAACGAAACCTGTTTTTCACGATCAGAGCATTGGACCGGACTGCGTTCTTTTTGTATGTTAATCCGCGCGATTTTGGGAAAATTAAATATCTCTAACGTGCGCGAATTAAAAATGCACATCTTTGATTCGATTAGGCCTAAGGAGGGCTTATAATCGGCAACAAAAGCTCCGAAGTTTTTGACTAAATACTGAAAATGCACGTGTTTATCAAAGGGTGAAGTACGTGCATCAAATAAGAGATCCATTTTATTCTTATTTTCGTTTTATTCGCGTTATCACGAAGCAAAATTGTGTATCAGTGTATCGAATATATATTTACATTTTCATGTGTTGTTGTAGGTGACTTTTAGGACTTCGAAGAAAATGAATTTGCGGGCATTAGGAAAACTAAAGTCGACTCCGGTTATAGTGAACTTCTGGGAACTTAACATTTTTGTTCGCTATATCCGATGTCAAAATTAAACAGAATTTCTTCATAACGATTGATTTCATTAATACAGATACAGCAAAATACATTAACAGCACGAACTGAAAATTTCAATATGTTTGTCCTTAAATAATCAATTTTTTTTCAATTGTTTGCGTCGTACTTTTTCGTTAGTGATTTCTCTAAATCCTCTTGAATTAGTGCTCTCTCCACACTTGATACTGCATTGCCCTCTGTGTAAATATCGTAATGCAGTCTTGACACCCTTCAATGCCTCTTGCACTGTTGGAATCGCCCCACTCTTCGAAGGCCGCCCTTTTACTCGCCTTATGTGATGCTTTCGGTAGCGGGATGGCGCAAGCGGCTAATGAAACTGATCGCTTTTCCGCACGGCACGGCGAATACCGCCGGGTTTGTGGCAGTCGTGTGCTTACTGTCGCCTACGTAGAACTCGACGCGCGTGTCTCGCGGAATATCAGGTAACACCAAGATTGAAACTGAAGCAAGCAATTGCGCGATGCCGCCGCCAGTTGTAGCCCACGCAGGACACGACCTTCGTTTCCGCAATGAAAGTGAGTGGCATAAGGTCGTGAGTAAGGTGCCATTCCCGGTCCCCTACTGTCACCTCAGGGGATACTTTTTCTATTATGGCCTTTGGCCGACATTTTTTCAGGCTGCCTAGTGTTGGAATTTATGGCTCTGAGGCGATATTTTCTTTTCCAGGAGGGAATTAATTTTCAGGACGTATTTCCTACGTTCACTATAGCCGAGGTTCAGGTTCATTATAACCGAGTCTTCTTTGTAATGCTTATTTGTCTGCTTATTTGTAATGTAAGTGAAACGGGACCAGTGACAAAATATTACTGGGTGCTACAACAATGTATACAAATGTATAATATAACTAAAATAAATGCGCCGAAGTGTTGTCGTCATTTTCAAAGTATATTTAAAGGCAAGGTGATTTAAAGGCGGGAAAATGGTTTTTATTTTTTTAACTGTAGCCCAGCGCTCGAAAATATCTGAAAAATTCACAATAATTTGTGTTTTAAGAGGAACGTTTGAGAATTTTTTTTGAGCCTGTTCCGTGATTCGAAGACAAAATAATAATTTTTTTTTGTAATTTTTTCCAAATTTTTGTGTTTGAATTTGAGTCTGAGAAATTACCAAAAAAATATTTTTCTGATAGTATAAATTGTTTTCTTATTTATCATAGTTTTTCAGTCAGAGAAAATAGTGATAAGTTGCCGAAAAAAATTGAAATGAAAAAAATACGTTTTGGCTGTTGAAGGGTGTGGGTGGTGAGACGGGGGGCTAAGAAACCTTTCAAAAATATTTTTATGTTAGAATTATAATATAACCTCTCATACGTCATTTGGTTTAGGGAACATTTTTACCATCTTGTCCGGGAGTACCCTTTATTGTTTTTGTTTTGTTTTTTAAGCAACTAAAATGTATTTTGGGTGATTTACTTCAACTACAGAGGTGATAAGAGCTCATTCAAATTCTCTCGACAAGAAAAATCTATTAACACAATTTTAAGCTGGTTCCCTCTTAAGATATTCTGGAAGATGTCTAAAAAAAAAGGGGTTTGACGGCTTGAATTCACCTAGTGAACATTGCTGAAACTTTGTGAATTACTACACTCTCACGTTTCATAAATCGTTGCTTTATTCAGCAGATAGACGACAATTAAACCGAATTTTGTAATGAATTGTCGAAAATGTGTTGGAGAGGGGAATTCAGCACTTGCTTTGCACTTGGTTTGGGACATTTTAAAGTCACTTGCTGAGGTGATCACATTAGATGCTCTTGCCATAAATTGATTGGCTCTATTGTAGTAGGATCTTTCTAGAATATTCTGGAAGAACTCTAGAAAAACATGTTTTTTTGGGGGGGGAGGTTAAGGTGCCTACATTGTTAAAACACTGGATTACTATACCCTTTTCGGCTCAAAGTGAATCCTTAGGACATGATTCCTTATATTAAAGACAATTTTTCATTATATCGGCGATAGTTACACCTAAGGTAATGAATCATGATTTTTTGAAAATACGTCGATACTTTATGTAACTTTCTGAGGATAAACTAGCCAGGCAACGTTTTTGCCTGTAAAACTTATTTTGATCGTATTGATATTACATAGCACACACAAAATTTGTCAACATGAATGTCCCCGCCGACTGTGGTGGCAGGCTAAGCAGGGTGAGATTATTTGAAGACTTGCAATAAACAAGGATGTAAGTGCCATTTTCATACTTTCGAGAAAAATGAGTTATATATACACACACGCACACGCGCGCACACACACACACACACACACACACACACACACACACACACACACACTTATACACACACACTTATACACACACACACACACACTTATACACACACACACACTTATACACACACACACACACACTTATAGACACACGTTAAACCTTTGGGCTCATAAAACTGCGATTTATAATCACCCCGTAACACTCAAGACATGCGTCTGGACTTTTGTTCATATTTATATTATAGGTCTTGATTCATTCATCATTATTCTACAAAATACAAAAAATGAATTTTTAATGTAATTTTTATGTATATAATCTAGAACCGTAAACCGAGGTGGCTTTGTGCCATTTTGGAAAGATTTTAGTAATTTTTTTTTTATTTTTCACGTAAGTAACAAAGTTATCGCAGTATACGAAATTTAAAAGCATGTTTTGTGTATTTTATATGGGGATAATTATTGAAAAAATGTCTTTGAACAAAAAAGTTACCTAAACTTGGAATAAAGTCACCTCATATGATGGAGTGACTTTATGCCACTACATTTATTGCGTGTTGTTCAATGCTGCACGATGCCTAGCACTCACTTTCTTCATGATTGCTTTGTAGCAAGGAATGGATCAAACGCTATTACCAAGTTTAAAACTTTATTTAATGAATTTTTTTAAGTTATTAAGTAAACATTTCGACATTGGTAAGGATAACAGAAAGCGTTTATTTCCCCCAAATGATTTTTAGCTCTGGAATAACCAAGAGTCCTCTTTTTGATTTTCACTCAGGATTTTGAATTTTTTGGATTATATCTTCATATTTATATTTCTGTTCTATAGCCTTTTCGTTGAGCGCTGTGCTGCGCGAAAAGAAATCAGGACACGCGAACGGCTCGCGAGCTCAGAGGAATGGGTGGACTGGTAGAGGAGTAAAGAAGGGCATAGACTGTGCCATTTTTACTCCCTTACAGAAGCAGTACTCACGCATCGGCAGGGGAAGTTACGGAAGGTGTGTTATGCATTTAGCGACCAGTGAATGTTGCATTGTTACGGTCACGGTAAAAGAATTCAACAATGGTCGTTCTAAAGTTCGACAATTTGTTAATAGTTTCAACGATTATAAGTATTTTAATGAGCACGTCCACATTTCCTTTTAGTTATCCAGTAAACCATGTTTGGAGAACATAATTGGCATTGGAAATGTTATTGTGTGTGTACTCGACGATTTAGGGGATTCATCTAACAATATCAGTTTGCTGACTTCGGCTATGAGAAACGTAAACACATTGTCTACGAAGCGACTTTGATTGTCCCAATTTCATTCATTCAGAATACTACTATCACTCAGAAATTATGTGGGATTGACAGGGTTTATATTACCAAATAATTATTGTCTGTATATACAACTCGTTGATGTTTATTTATCACAATCGCCTGTATGAAAATGTGCAATAATATTGCATTCATTATGTTCTAGGAGCTATTAAATTTGATATCTTAAAAGAATCAAAAATTATCGTTAAAAATACTCACCTGAGCTGAAAGAGGTAGTATGCAACCCACCACAACCGTTCATTGTTGCAGCGGTTCTGCTCGCGTAGCGACTTATGGACACTTATAGATGCCTTTTGGATAACTCCTTCCCTAGGTGCGTCAGTTGAATTTGATACAGGTTTTATTGAAAGTTTGTGATCACTGACGGGAATGTCACATTTTATGAAAATTGAAAAAGTACAAAATTTGTGGGGTGTCTTCCTACAAATATAATATTAATGAGATAGTTTTTTCTTAATGAAGTCTGTTCCTTGAACTAATTTTTTTAGAAGTTGCATAAATTTCAGACACTAATTAAACGAAATCATCTCTTTTTTCTCAAAACATTGTAGATGACCTTCAAAGAACTGGTTTTTAGAACAGACTATAGCAAAAATCTATCTCCAATTTTGTTGTTTTCAAATGTTCACTTTTTGGCATTTTCGAAAATACGTAACACTAGCCGAAAATGGGAATAGCACCATATTTATTACCTCCCCTTATTGCATATGAGGATAAAATTTAAAGAAAAAAATTGGAATGGTTTTTGAGAAATAAATTGCCTAGATTTCACGCAAAATTACACGAAAACTACTCACATTTTCGAATAGTTGAATATGAACTTATTTAAGATCCGTCTTTAAGAAACAGATTTTATTAGGGAAAAAATTCCCTCATCAATATTATAGTAGTAGGAAGACGTCCAAAAAAAATCGCGCTTCAATTTTCATAAAATCTATGCCATTCTAGACAGTGAGAACAAACTCTCAGTAAAACATGTATCAAATTCAGTTGAAGTGCCTGGGAAAGGTGTTCTCCAAGGCACCTATGAGTGAATACTCCAAAAGCCGCCTCGCGAGAAGAACAGCTGCAACAATGAATGGTTGTGGCGGGTTGCCTACTGCCCCTTTTACCTCAGGTGAGTATTTTAAAGATAATTTTTGTTCCTTTTAAGATATCAAGAAAATTTAATAACTTCTAGAACATCATTAATGCAATATTATTGCACATTTTCTTAGATTTAAAAGGGTTGTCTTGCGAGTAATTGCGCTTTAAAGAAGTTTTTTATTGTTGTAGGCCAAGAATAGTACGATATAAAATTGAAATGAATAATTTTACTACGTATCTTATATATACTCAACATTTTTTAGAATTTGTGGAAACGTTTATATGAGAGCAAAAAAAAAAAAATAAGAGTGTGGGTGTGTTCACAAGAAGTCTTAGGTTTTAAGAGTGCATTGTTGCTGAACAAGGAGTCAAAATTGTAGTATGTACCTCGACGATGTGGGCGTCATGGACAACAATGTCCCAAAAGTTTGAAGGAGTCGTGTCATAAAATCTACTTTTTTGCGTGGAATGACCCATATCCTCCCCGTGCCCAGATTTGCTCCGCACTGCCTTAACTCACCCTGCTCCGGTCACCTGCCAAGAGCCACTAGACCTGCCCCTCCGCCCTAACGCCCCCAACCGACCTACTATGCCATGTTCGCTGCAATCACCTCTGATACCATCATCGTTGCCGAGGGCAGCTGTATACAGAGGCATTGTTACATACTCCCGGCAAATTTCTTGTAAGAATTTGGATCTGAAATTACTCAGAGCCTAATCGCACTCTTAGAATGCATCAAAAACAAATAGTAGAAAATTTTATGGGTTTTCAGAAATCTGTTATAATTTTTTTCGTATTTCCTCGCCGTTTGCGAGAGCCATACAACTGAAAGTCCGTTCACTTGCGAGTGCAATAAAATTTATTTTGTTTAAGAGGTTAGAGAAGGGAGACGGGATAGTTTTTACGAAATTTCGTGCAGACAGTTCCTTTTCTCTTGTTCACGTGTTCAAAATTTTATGAAGATTGGAATAATAGAGTAGATTTATATAAAAGAAGCAAACATTCTTTATATGAAAAGAAACTGTCTGCATATAATAGAAAGTAATACGTAATTTTAAATTTGTACTTTGTAAAATAGTAATTTTTAAAAATCGCCCACGTTGTGCCTGACAAAATAATTTGGACGTGAAACCCCATCAAAATCGGTTTAGCGACTTCAGAGACTGACTCGGACCAAAATTGGTAAACCAATTTAATTTGTTTTTGTTTCATATAAATAGGCAATTGAAATTATGAAAAGGCAGGTATTTTCAAATCGCCGACCGATTAGCGGAGATAGTAAGGTTGGGTACTCCTGGACCGTCTCGCTCGAAAGGTCATTTCGAGTCTCACCTCGAGTATGGTTGTTCGCTTGTGTGTTGCAGCTAGGCGCGACTCTGCCAACTAAAGTATCTCTGCTTTTAACCCTCATCCTTTTATCTCTAGCGGCCCTGAATGGCGCGGGGCTGGGGCACTTGCGCCGAAGTACGCATGGATTGGACACCCGCGTAGGGCGTGGCGTAGTCTATTGTGGTTTGGGGCTCCCCTGCCATGCAGTTTTAAGAACGTTTGAGTTTAAATAAACCTGGGATATTATGCGAGTAGGTTCCAAAGCCAAAATTGAATTACACTTGGATTTTCGTAACGTGGCGCGTGAGGAGCTTGTCTTCACGATGGAATACGACACGGCTTTTCGCATTTTTCTCGGTCGTTAAAATTCATATATTCATGAAAGCAATTTTCTTTGTTACTAAATATTATTTCTTTAAAAATGCTTACATTTTTTCCTATACACTTTTTGGATTATTCTTAACTTTTCAAGTAACGTTGAGATGCCAGGAAAAATGTTTCCCATTGATTATAAACGGACCCGGACCCGAACCTAAGCTAGATTGGGCCTGAGCAGTCTGCATTGTATCGTTTTCTTCCGCCTGGAGTCATGGTTTCTGGTAAATGTAAATCTCCTAAGCTTCTCAGGAAATCGCTGAGGAACTGGCCTCCCGCTTCTTGAACATTTCCAGTTCCTTACGTCACACCTCGACATTTCTTTACATAGATTGGTGAACTGTGCCTATGATTTTTTACTGAAATGGAAGAGGATTACTACACTTTTTTCATGGAGAAATTCTCCTCTGCCCTCGCTTGTCAAAAGATTCAGCTCCAGGGTCCGTCTAAATTCACTTAAGAATACTAAAGCAACTCCTTGAAAAGAGACGCTTTCCTCCTTAGCCCCTTCACCTTGAATTGGGATGGAAAATCCTAGTTGTGGGATTTGCCCCGGATCCATAGTAATCTCAATCCATAGGGAAGGAAATGAAACAATTTCGCTCACTAGCTACGCGTGGACGTTTTTAGAGGAAATGGTAAGCGTCCATCTGACCTCACTTCTGGAACAATGTACTTTCAGCAGACGCCGATCAACGTTGAACAAACTAGCCACACCAGCTACAAAGATGTTCGTAACTATGCCAACACCTCGTAGCCATTCACTTTGCTCTGAAAGTAGCGTTTAACAGTACTTGGAGGTACGGCATTCTTTACACTGTACTTTCTTGGCCATTCAGGGGACGCCTCCCGTTGTTCTTGTCAAGGTATTTTCGGAGTCGTCCTGGGTGAAATTATTCCTATAAACAGACTCTAAAGGGGTTCCCACAAGGATAATAGTCACTCCGCCCGCATTCTGAGTTTCAAAGGAATGTTTTCACTTTTGGGAGTACTTTACATAACGCCTCAACATTTTCAAATTCTTTTCAGAATATGGCTGATTTTTTTTATTATACTCTGTCGTTGGATAGCCTAAAGGACGCTTCAAATGGTGCACGTCTCATTTTCGTCGAACTCTCTGAATTTTCGAAAATTGCAAATTTAGAAATAAAGCGAGAAAATGTGCTGTTGCCACTAGGTGTTATTTCTTTACACATATTACTTTGTACCTGAAGATTTTTGCTTTTCACTGTCACGGTGGATACTGAAGATATTTTGACCGATCTTTAGATATTAGTGCATGAACCGTATTCAGCACAATCATAACAATCTGCTCCAATCCTATTTCAGTTTTTGTTGTTGCTCGAATGGAGCAAAGTCTGCATAATAAAAGGCAGGTTCGATTTTCATTAAAATTGTGAAATTTTGAAAGTGGAAAAAATACAACTTTTTTTTTTAATGCGACGGGAGTGTTTGTATACCTTACCACCGTTGGTAGTAGAAACGGACAAAACTGCATTCAGGGCCGGTTTCACCAACAGCCGAGTAAAGTTAAGAATAGTTACTCGAGAGTAAGCATTACTCCACGATAGTTACTCTCGAGTATAAGCGTTTCACCACGCTTCTGGAGGGTTATGTTACTCTTGGGTACATACTCCCCAATTTACTCCGCGTACTCACCGGTAGCGGTAGCTCAGTGCATCAACTGATGTCACTGCAGCGCCTCTGACCGGGAGGTCCTAGGTTCGAGTCCTGACGGCGGCAGGATTTTCGACACTAGCTTTTCAGCCAGGTCGAATTCAGTCGCTGTCTGGAGGAGAATTCTAGCGGCCGGCTGCTCTGATCGGTAGTTTTCCGTGTTCCTCCGATCAACACCGGGCGAATGCCGGAGCAGTACCCTACCAAACGGGCCACGGACCGCGTGCGATCCTTCCTTCCTCTTCCTTATCATATCCTCTTCCCTTGCACACACAGACACTCACACTTACACTAACATGCACTACACTACCACATATTCCGGGAGACCGGTCGGGAACTTAGAGCTTGTCCCGACTGGGGCGGTGGCCCGCTGGTGGGAGAGTCCTGGTTAGGGGGAACCCCACTAGCCGACGGTAGGTCGGCACCGGATCTCGCTATCGAGCGGGGGAAGATCACCGCCATCTACCGAGAAAAAACATGCACTACACTAAACGGGACTAATGACCGAAGCAGTTGACGCGCTCGGAAACACGAAAAAATCAATCCGCGTACCCGCTGAACACGCAATTTTTCATACACAGTAGAGAGTGATTCAAGCGGCCGTGAACGAGAGTAACGCTGTGGACCATTGCGGACCAACGGGAACCTCTGATTATATCCTTTCATTTCAGATTTGGAATTCTTTGCGTCGGTGATTCGAGATAGCGTAGCTTATTTCTTAGTTTTTGTATCTTTATTTCTTAATATTTCTTAGTCTAGGTTTTCGAATGTATATTATTACGAACTAGTACCAAAATGTGTAGTTTTTCAAATGTTCTTAACCTCGCGCTTTTGAAAGAATTTTTTTAAAAACTTTTATTCATCTTTCAACTATTATAGTTAAAACGTTGGGGAGGGATTCTAATTTTCTTTCTATCCTTTGTAAATTAAAATGATCTCCCCCATACGTCATATACAGTTTATTACTGTTTTTGACTAAATAAATAAATAAATAAGTACTTTTAGTTAATGTTCTTATTTTTCCTTTTCTTGTCATATATTTACTATCTTTATTTCGTATCCACATCGGTGAAAAATAAATTTACAAAGTCCTCTACAGTTCATTATGTACCCGATGAGTTTTACTTCACAAATAAAATACGTACTTGCACTATTTAAATGATTTTTAATAGACATATTCTATTTTAATTTTTATTCTGGACTGATTGCCTATATATGGGTACCTACAATTCAGAAATAATAGTTTATGAAATGATTCTACTACTTGAATATATTTTTATATTTATTTTTTAGCATGCAAATTATTCGTTTCTAAATCAGCTTAAATTCTTCAAAATAGAATAGCTAATAATTTAGTCAAACATAACCTCGTGACAATCTCGATCGTCATAATTGGGAAACCAATCCATTCTCTCCTACACCTATCTTCGTCTTCGCATTACAGGATAATATTCCGAAGCATCGCCGGAATCATCTTCAAATTCCATCATTCGCAATCGTCGAGCTATAACAACACGTCGCAGGTACTCGCACGTTGAAAACTAAGCTTACTCCGTATTTTACTCGATGGATCTTCGCCGTGTAAAGTTACTCTCGAATTTACTCTCGTGTATGCGATTTACACCCGAGTGAAGTGTTGGTGAAACGCTCCCAGAAGATACTCGTGTAAACGTGATTTACTCTGATTTACTCCAGAGTAAACTCTTACTCTTCGTTTGGTGAAACCGGCCCTTAGTCTCTCACGTATCTCGCCCGAGCTGTGAGTCATTCTCGTTAGCCCAAGAAGGGAAAGGGGTCATGGAGGGGCAACGAGAGCCGCCGACCACGCAATTCGCGTATTTCGTAGGGACAGAGTAATCTCATAAACAGTCCAAGGCAGCCGAGGATCGGAAGAGACTCGTGATTAAAACTGCTTAGTGTAGAGCAAGGATTTCCTCATAATTAATTGATTTAAATTAAATACAATAATTTGCTCTCTAGCGCAATAATCTAACGTTTTCTTATACTTTCATATTATTAATGTATTACATGTCGTCGGTACACAAGAAAAGTGAAAAATAAAATAAAAAAATTAAAGCTGATGTCTCACGGCAACAACTGTATTAAAGTCGATTCTTTTTATGAACAATATTTAGTGCTCGGGTGTTTACGTTTTCGATGTTTTGTTTTTAAATGAAAACCTCTCAATTTTAATTTTGGGAAAGTTTAAATATGAAATAATAATTTTTTATTCCATTGAAGAGAACCTTTAGTGTCCTTCATCGAGCTATCTCCCATCTGACCTGGGAGATGACCTACGCCTATCTTCGTAATTCACACGTGGAGAGACTGTCAAATTATGGGCCGCGCCGTAGGCGTAGGACCGTTTCTTCCCTCCCCGACCTCTCCCACGGCGAACGGAGGAAGTTTTGACACCTTCAGATGACACGAGCGTTCAGGCTTTCAGACCCAGTTTTGTTAATTATTCAAATATGATACTCTTTACATTTCCCAATTAAATCTTAATTACCTAAACATTAATAAACATGGGTACAATTAAAATGTTATTTTCCTAGTTCATATTACGTGGGTGAAGTATTTGCATAATATATTTTGACATTATTAGTTGCCAACTTTGAGGAAATTTGCAATATATTATTATTATTGTTATTATTATTATTATTATTATTACTGTTATTAATGCCCACTTACATGTCATGTGAGCAATGTATTCGTGCCAGGGAGGGTAGCTTACATTGTTAAAAGGTATCTCGAGGAGCACTTCCAAAAGAGTGTTTCTTAATTAATATTAATAAAATAATACGAACATTAATTAATTAAAAAAGGTAATATTAATATAATTTTAAATTTAATTAATATTAATATTGTTTCTTAATTAAATTTCTTAAATAATATGTGTGTGTAGATTAAACATGTTTCGATCATTAATTTTGAATTATGCATTACACTTGTTTCCTCGCCTAAGAATAGTTAATAAATCTTAACGTTCAGTGTCAATTTTTAATACAGTTTTAGTTAACGAATATGGTGTGGAATAAGGAAACTGGCTATTATTTTCTCAAATGTTAGCGATAGGGTCAAATTTTAAGCAAAGAATCTTTTGTGATAAACACAGTCGTTCAAGAAGGAAGTTTGGGATGAGTGGAAAGACTCATTTATGAGTAAGAAGCCATGTTTCTTTATCACTTCTAGAAAGTACAAAATCTGTTCCGAGTAATTCGATAATTTTTCAATGCAGTATCACGTGTCGCCAAGCTCTGCTCCCGGACGTAAAGTCCAAGGTCAACGAACGAGCACGCGTTGATGTCTGCGGAAGACCGTTGGCGGGGCCTTCCGTGTGACGGCCCTGGCTACGAGATTATCTAGTCGTCTCGCTCTCGAGAATGCGTTCTCGTTGCACGAGATTCTCGTGGGCCCCATTCTCGTTCAGCCTTTCTCGCTTACGAGAACGAGAGAGAATATTCGGCAAATGACCGCCTTTAGTTGGTAGTGTAACGGATTAGAGGATTGATTACGAAGTCCGCATGCTTAAATTCATATCCGAGACCGGATAAATATTTTGCAGTTTGGCAACCCTTTCGCGAGTACAAGTACCATTATAATATTACTTTAACGTGACAAATACAGTCAAACATAACGTAATACTGCCTTCAACGAAAAAGTGTCATTTCCATGCGTTTGCTATATTATAATGGCATGTAATTTTACCTGCTGAACGCGGAAACGGACCGCCTTTTTCGGTTTATTTTGAGTTGGTACCGTGGCGGTTGCGGAAAGGGGAGAAAGAGGGGACATCAGACGAAGGAATAGCTGGCTTGGGGGCGTGCTGCGCGATCGGCAAGGAGTTGACACATTCCCAGAGAGGGAAGCCGATTCCGATGACGCAGGTGCAGTCCTTTCTCTCCCGGCCGAAGAGGCTTGTGTGAATAGCTCTGAGTATTCGAAGCGGTTGAACTGTTACGAGTCTTGAGTTAAGCACGTACCGTCGCTTTGGTCTAGTCCTTCGAGAGTGATGTTCACTCGGGGATGTGAAAACTTGTGATATTTGTAAGAACGTAGGGAAGTGTTAGTGGAAAGGAAGAATTACAGTTCAAGCAATTAGTGAAAAATTTAGAATTAAGACTCAAGTGTAATTTTTCAATAGAAAGAATCTATTGAAACGACGAATCTATTGAAACTATTGAATCTATTGGGACGAATAGTTGCATGAATACTCTTCACTCCCCAAAAGAAAGGCTGCCAAAAATGGGAACGAAAGAATTTACGAACTCACATGGAATGATTCGTCGCAACGCGAGCAAAGAATGAGCCGATTTCAGGGCCCATTTTACAAGCAATGGTTTTTTATATAGTTGGCAATTTAGGTAAGAGTGATTTTAAGGCTGCAAACGGATGGTTGATATATTTCAAGAAGACACGTCAAGTATCTTGCAAGACTGTTTGTGGAGAAACAAAGGACACGCATCAAAATGCAACATGTGGGTGGCTGCAAAGAATTCCGGAGATCACATTTTGGTTCAACGAAATGGACATTTTTAACTACGACGAATCTTGTTGTTGCATGTTGTATGTACTACAAAAATTATTTAATTAAAACATTATTATTTTGTGGCAAAGTGCATTGTATTTGGCTTAGTTAATTTTGAAAATCTGATAATTTAGGATAACTAACGGAAATTTCGATCGGTCCCGTGCTCTTTCGTTATGAGTAAGATTTACTGTAATACAAGAGAAATATGTGCTGTGTAGTACCTCTAGTTTTCTGCTGCGGATTATTCGTCATGTCGAAAACATTACTTAGCGTTCAAGAGTGTGTCGAGGAGGGAATTGCGTAAACAAATCTAGAAATAAAATTATTTTTCAGCACTACAGAAAGTGAGTATTTGGCTTACAAATGAAATGTTGACGGCGACATTGATAAGAGTCCCAGATTTTGAAATTAGTACGCCAAAGAGACTTTCGTAAGAGTTAAGTAAATTATTTTAATGTACGAATTCATGGGAACATATATACTCTGGATCATTCTCAATACGCAAGGCGACAGCCATGTTAATTCATGTTGCCCAGTGTTTTGTTGACTTCGCAGTACCTAGTTCTTTGCGCTACGTGTATGGTAAACTAGACTGCCGTACGTGTACTGCCAAGTAACAGTTTCTAATCAAGGAAGGCATATACTAGTTTCCATGCACGAGAGGTGAAAATAACTTTTATTGTCATTTTTTTATTTCTGCGTTAGTCATTTCTTCCTGTTTCTATTCCTGTGAATATCAGCATCTTCTTTTAGATCACCTATATAAATCAATTTATCCATTTATTATTTCTACTTTTCACCAACATTTTCCTAAACGATACACTTTTTTATTCCCTTCCATAATTTGCTTTTTGAAAAATGTACGAAATAATTAATAATTATAGAAGTGCACAAAAGCTATTTACAGTATAAATTGAACATTGGCGAAAGAGATTTGCATTGTAATAGTAACACATAAGGGAACATGATGCACAAATTTACAATAATGTTGCTTAATTTGGGTACTTGGCCGTGCCTCAATTACTCTTCATATTTTGTCCATACATTTTTCTCTTTCCCAATATAAAAGAATATAATTGTATAAACATTATTTAAATTCTAAAATGATATATTTTATATTTATATTCACTTTTCATAAACACGAAATAAACTAGAGGTGCTACAGAATGGCACAGACGTTCTCATAGTAAAGTTTTCTTATTTCCTTAGGGTGGACTGGTACTGTACAGTCTTGTCCTTCCTTCTTGCCTGCTGCCATTTATCACCGCCCAAAGTACACTTTTTTGAAATTTTCTCAACTTCTCGGTTTCCAAATAGATTCGAAATATTATTTTAAGAATATGAAAGAAGGCTAAAGACTTCAGGAAGATCTCATTGTATAGATTACGGTGCGAGGAACGGGTTCTTTGAAGCCATCGGTCTTAAAATGTGAGATTTTAAGGGCCTAAGAAGTTTTATTTATGAGTTATTTAACGATAAAGATTTAGAAAATAAAAAATGCGACTGAGTGTTGCGGTTTGCGTTTACCATGGATATTAGATGCGTTTTTTTTTTAAACAAATCCTTCATACTTTTAAAGTCAAAGGGCAATTCGTCACGTTTCCGTGAAATTCTCTTTCTTTACAGACCACATTTATAAAGATTGGTTGCGTGTGAGAGCCGCCAAAGGTATGTATACTACTGAAATAGTATAAAAGGAGATTGCTAATTTCTAGTCTTCATAAGAGATCGAAGATGCTGTCGTCGATGCGCTTGAATCTCGTAATTTTAATGCAACGTAGTCGGTGCGGACTGTTTAGAAATTGTAATTCTTTTCGATACCGATTATTGAATATATTTTCCTACTACTGACGAGGATTCCGAACCTCCAACTTCTTTGAATGAGAGCAGATCGCCACCGTTTGCGACTAGCATGGCCGAAGATCGTTTAAAACAATGCCCTGTGTAGAGCTCAAGAGAGACTAATTTGAAAAATTCCACATATTTTTTGGAGATTCTCCTATTGTGTATACACCCACAACTTGTTTCCCATTTCTATAATCTACGAAACAAAGGCTCGTTTCTAGGTTAGATGGACGTACTAGTAGATTAGCATATTTTTTGTACAAATCATACGCATTGAATGAAAGACGGTCTTTGAGTATTACAATA
Organism: Teleogryllus oceanicus; assembly: GCA_964035755.1. Lineage (NCBI taxonomy): Eukaryota > Metazoa > Arthropoda > Insecta > Orthoptera > Gryllidae > Teleogryllus > Teleogryllus oceanicus. The sequence continues at coordinate 254,854,112 of CAXIVR010000001.1, read as the reverse complement.
ATAAATCTATTTTGTTTTTGTTTAATTCAGTGTAACTAGCACTCTATTGCCCGTGTTTTCTATATCAATAGTCAATGACACAAGTACGTCTCGCCGACATGCCCTAAAAATACCAAAAATTACAATATTTTTTTTAAGTAGCCATTTGCTTCCAGTAACAATTTTCTAATTTCTTCTTACGGTAAAATCTTGCCCTTCCAACTGTCGCGTCTGAAACGATAATATTATCTATTTGAAATGGAAGATGGCGTTGCACTCGTACATATTAAAACGAAGGTGTTTCTTATTTATATTATTTTTTCTTAAGAGATGGTATTACGAAAAGTATTGAACGACACACGGTCGACATCACAAATAACAGACTTGGTTGGTGTTTATCGGCCTAATGACGTTATAACTATAATGTACTCTGAAGCATTTTAACGGCCGTTGCTATGGACGGGCTCGTAATGAGCTGTTTCGATGGATGCTAAAGAGCTAAGCGCGTGTTTGCGACGTAAATAACAAATAAAAATAAAAAAATCAAAAGCCATTTTATAGTTTTCAGAATTCAGTATGTTTTTTATATGAGTTGAAACTAATGAAGTGCGTCAAAGGAGCAATACCTGGACCTTACTTGATGAGAATGGTAAGTATCAAATATTGATTGTAGGAAATGATATATTGAATAATTTACTCAGGTACTGTATTTTGTTTCAGGGCTATTTATTTCTTATACATAAAATAAGATAGTCCATTAATGCAATAATGTACAAACGGTGCTGTGTTTTTCTGACATAAAAAACGTTCAACTTTCTTTATAATAGTTTTATTCATCTACTCCACATTTGTAACCATCAGAATAAACCATTTTAGCAAGTTTGTACATTAGAGAAGTTCACTACATAAATCTGGATTATCAACGCTCTACTGTAATTTCTTCCTGAGAGGGACACAGTCCATATTTAGGTGCCTCGTTTAATATCTCCACGCTGATATGTTCAAGTTAAGAACATTAAAAAATAACTTTCTCCTGAGCATTTTGGGGTCATCGAAAGTGTGCTACGTAAGCAAAGGTCGTTCCACTCGTTAATTTGTTAATTTGTTCAATCTGGAATTTGAACGTCCCCTAGAAAAAAGCCAATTCGCATGCAGGTGAAGCGCAGGAGGATGGATAAGCATCGGAAGGGTGCAACGAGAGGCGACGCTTCACACGTCTCATGGCGATCAGTTCACTGCGATTAGCGCTACTAGTGCCACCACCGCCGCCGCAACCCCCCACCCCCACCCGTAAGCAGTTGCCGTGGCGCAGGGCCCAACGGTGCGAGGTGGGTCACAGGGGAACGCGGGGAAAACAGGAATGCCGCTGGGGACCAGCGATAAAAGGTTGACAGATAACGAGGGAATAGAAGACGGTTGCGACCAAGGCCATGGTGGGCGCGGCGGCGGCGGAGGGCCGGCGGAGCGGAGGCCGCACGGCGTCGCCTTCCGCTGCACGAACAATGCGCGCCGGCGTCGGTGTTGTCGGCGCCGCTTGGAACGCGTCCAAGTTCGCACTCCAGAACCTGCTTCGATTCGGGTATCGGTAGAGAGAACGTGTATCAGATTGTATTTTTCCATACAGGCATGATTTTGAAAAGAATGGGATCGATTAAGAAACATACCAGTGTTCCCGCCAACAATTCGTATGATTGGGTTTTCGAATATTCTCTCTAGGCCTGTCTCGAAAATGTTTTACTAATGTTTTGAAATCTACAAGTACAGCAATGAATTTTTAATTTATGTGACAATTCGAAAGTGTGAACGAAGTTAGCCAAGAAATATGCCTCGATCGTATAAAAAATTAAAGTGAGTTTGTTCTCCCAACTTGTCTTCGTGTCCGGAATGTACTCAAGATTAGCGTTGACTATACCGCGTATTGTTTTTCGGGCGATCGGCAATGTGCGAGTTGAAAATGCAAAGAATTTTTCGTTTAATTCATTATCGATATTAAATTTATGTTAATAATTGTGTGCCAATCCTAATTGACCATTTATGGCAAATTATCATGGTGATTACATTGAATAGCTGGTGTGTTGACAAATTGATATTCACGTTATTTCATTTAGATATTTTATACTGGAAGCATACTGGTGTATTGTTGATGCAAAAAAGTTGTAAATTACAAAAACCGTCACTCTTTTAAGTGAAAAATTTGTTTAGAAAGTTTAGTTTTGCTAGTAAAATGTAATACAGTTCTCGAGACGGTCGGTAATGTAAAATATTTCGTCATTGATTACGAAATAATCTGCTTCGCCCATGATAAAAGCGTTCACCTGCCCAGTGATAATTATTGAGATGAGTATGGGGTGGTCTGAGAAAGGGGGAAGGGGGTTGTGATAAAACGACCTGTTGTTTCGCTAATTTCTCTTGGCTAAGACAGGCAAATATGCAGGGGCGTTGTCTTGTAAGTACAAACAGTTTTTGCTGCGTCAAAACGTAGGTTATTTACGGAGAATTGAATTTCAGAAACAGGGAAAATTGACTTAGATATACTAGTTTACTGTTACGCCATGTTGGAGTGAATTCCATAGCGCCAGTTTCCTCGAGCATCATGCATCACATCGCCTTTTTACTTAACCTGTCACCTTTATTCTACTGATGCATTAAAAACGAATTCCAAGTGGAAGATAGACACTTCTGATGATAGAAACGTACAGAGAACATCAAATGTCGCCATTTTTTAAGATCCGATGGAGAAACGTCCTATTCGACGGGAGCGCACTTGATCAGGTTGCTGCAAATAGAAGTGCGACCGTTATGGTCTTCCAACATCTTGCGTGGAAATCTCCGTTGAGTTATGCGACATATTCAGTTACATTATTTCTTCACACGTATCATATCTAATTCCTACGAATGCTGCCAGTTCATCTGCTGATTGGATCGGTTAGCATATCACGCATCGTCGTTCTAACATCTTCGACTCTGAGTTCAGCTAGGGCTGTTATTGGCCATCCAGTTCGCCCAACGCTATGCCTTCAGAATTCTCTCAAATTTAGTCAGCCTTCAAACTGCTAGTGTATATTTTGCGAATGTTCATTCCCGCTTGAGATATGGCGTAATATTCTGGGTAAGCACATACTACAACTCTCAAACCTTTAGATTACAGAAAGAATTGTACGAATAATATGATAATTCTACCCACGTAATTGGCTTTCTTATTAAGCTAGGGATTCTATACTTACAGTGCCTCTTGATTTACGAATCACTGTTTTGTCTAAAATGACTTACAGGTGGGAACGTATTTTCTACCAACACAGATGTCTGTTACTATAACTCTACACATAGAAATCGTATTCATTATGTGCACCTCACTACAAAAAATTCACATACATGTACATTATTTTACAACGCATTGCCAGATGACATTAAACGATTAAAATCGATACACAAGTTTTGGTGTTAAGTAAATATTTTCTGCGGCATAACTGTTTCTAAAAATTAGAGACAATACCAAGCATCAAAATGGAAACCAGTATTGATTTTTAGAAAGATATTTAATGCATTAGTTACCATTTGTACTCCATAATTCTAAAAAAAGACTAGATATGCCTGTTACACGTATTACACCTCAGCTTCTAGGTCAGTGACCCAAATTTTTTTACTCTTTTGACGTTCGCCCATTACACAAACTGTTGTTGGTTTTAAATCCGCGCATTCACCTACAAATTTAAAAACTTTAAAAAAGTGTAATGAACAGTTTTGTTCCTTTAATTTTAGGAACTAAAAATGTCGTAATATTATCGTGCCAACAAAATAAAATAAAATTACGAGAACAGCAAGGTAAATAATTAACACTTAACGAAGGGGATGCTTTAAGAATGTGGATAAGTTTTTCCATTATTAAAATATTTTTTATTCTGCTGCTTTTTGGCATTAGTCCCTCAGGACGTTGAACAGTCAACATTTTCGAGGCGTTGCGTAGAATGCTGGGTAGCTGCGCGCCGTCGGAACGGTTGGGCACAGAGTCTACTACGAAAAGTAGGTCTCTATTTTTGGCGACGAAGTTAAACTGTGGAGGCCTTAGTATGTCTTTCTCTGACTCACTGTAATTACTTTCTTGCAGTTTGGGGTTTCTTTGCTTCGATGAAGGGATGCCTTGAAAACTACAGTTCACACTTGAAGGGAAATTAGTATACTGCGTGGATATTGGATCTATATCATAGTGCATAGTTGTGAAAATTTATTACAGGAAATTAATGCATAAAAAGCTTAATTGTACATTTCCAAAGAATCAATTAATGTTAATATTTTTTCCTAGTCGGTAATCCCGTCAGAAGACACCACGGGTCTGGGGGTCTCACAATTTATCAGCGCATCCCAGATCTCTCGGCACTTGCTGGAGATTTTCTAGATCAAAGGGCCATGGATGGTCCTTTCAGTCTACGCCCTAAAGGGGGGAAGGAAAGGAGGTTTTCATATGTTCCTATCTCCATCTTCCATTTCCTAGTTCTTCTTTTCATGAGTCATCTTCATTTTTTTCGTCATTCCTTTTCTTTGCGTCAATGGTCTTGACTGTTAGCCGATCGCCCATTCATGTGTTTGTCGTGCATGGCGATCCGTGTTGAAGGGATGGTGACCTGTCGGTTGAGAGATCTGCGTCCTCGCACGCATGCCGCTTACACATTTCTTGAACCTTAAGACGGCTCCTCACATTCGGCATTCGCCGAGCAGCGAGTTAGTGCTCGCCCAGTCCCGAGTAGCCGACGTATTCGGTGAATATTCGCTCCCTTTGATGTGTTCAAACGACCGACACGCGGTGGGTAGGGCGAATACCGAATGTTCGTCACTCGGCAAATAGCAAGCACCCCGTCCACACTACTCGGAATTGGGCGAGCGGTTGCTCGGTGTTCGCCGAATAACGAATGTGTGGAGCCGCCTTTAGGGTGGACTCCGTCGAACTTCGTTGTGCGAACCCCGGTGAGTCCTGGTAACAGCGTGTAGGTAAGTGGGTAGGTAGGTAGGTAGGTAGATAGATAGGTACGTAGGTACGTACTGCGTGCCCCAATACCTACCTTTGGCCTCGGCCACTTTAAACGGGCAGTCGGGAGCACACCGACTCCGCATCAATCGGGACGGTCTAGGTTTGAACTCTTCTGGGTGAACGAGGGGAGCCATGGCGGGGCAGCGTTGTGACATACTCACTAGATCTGTGTCATCCCTTTATAGTGGGTGTTCCCTTGTTCAAATATATGATGGGTAGGAAGTACGGAAGCGAAACAACATAGGGAAACCAAATCCCCCTCCTTTGCCTTCTTCCAAAAAGAAGACTTATATGGAAAAGACAGTTAATCGGAAAGTGTTTTTGTAAGGGAAGAAGGCAGACCCAAGACAATGCGTTTCCTTTTTTTGACTTGCGCTGAAGAAGGTAAACACATTTAAGTGTGAGGGCAGTCTGTCTAGCGCGTACCATAGAAAAACTCCAAGCGGTTGTGCGACAAAGGAATGGTAAGGATTCTTTTTACTTTCTCGCCCTTACGAAGGTACTTCGTAACAAGAGAAAGTTGTGTAATCGTACACCGGGAAACAGCGAATTTTCGGCAGAAAAGAAACTCATTGCCGGGCCCTGGTAACGAAAAAGTAGATAAATCTTGTTTGCGAAATATAGAGAGAAAACCCTCTAACACGTGGCGTAGTCAGAATCCATGCTCTGTTTGTCCTGAATACCGAAAAATCGATTGATGGCAAACGTCTGCCTGTCTGTGGTCAATGTTATCGCCTAAACCGTTCAGCCGATATTCTTCAAAATTGATATTTCCCAATGGATCTGAATGAACTCGACGCTTCGGGAGTCTCAAACGGATAATTTGATTTTTGAGGGTACTTTACATGAAACCTCAAAAACATTTTCAATTTTTTTTCTCAAAAATGGCACTATTTTTTTTTATTAAACTTTGTCTTTGCATAGCATAAAGGAGTCTCATGTTCGTTGAAATTCGCGATTTGTAGCAAGCACTAGCGAGCAAGTCGACGAAATCCTGAAAACGAAGCGGATTGCCCTGCAAGTGGAAATGACCACACACCCTGCGCTCAACCTTTGTGTACGGGAGTGGTGAACCATGAGGATTTGTCCTCAGAAACTGAGGAAGAACTCCTCTTTAAATGTCAGGGGGTCATTGGGGAGTATAGAATTACCAGGAAGGAGCATGGGAGAGATCTTCATGCACTTCTTTGCACTCTGATTCTAACGTTCAGTCTCTCACTCCTCCGAGAAAGGACATGTTCCGGGTTCTAAAACCGTCGCGTGCGGCAGTACGTGCCTAACCCATTGTGCCATTTTCAATGCCAAATGTTGGGCCATAAGCAACAAAGGTGCGTAGCAGAAACCCAGGTATGTGTAAAGTGCGGGAAATCAGTGTATTCAGCTTAATACGACAAATATTGAAAGGGTGGTCTGTATCGAAAGATTATTTCGCACACGTAGCTGAAACGTAACTAAGATAGTTTAGTAAGGCGGTTACGATGGAATATAGGATGCGGAATCCTTCATACAACATCCTCCTGAGATTAAGATGAAAGAACGTTCATGGCTCCTGCAATAGAACACATATGACACGAGAATATGGTCTTGATAGCAATGTTTTGACATGTCAAACTGGAAGACTGGTAGACCTTGCAGAACATGCCTGGACCGAAGCACGTGAACAAGCTTCGAGAACAATGCCACAACCAAGGCGATTACCGCAGTATACATTTAGATGACATGCACACTTGTACAATTGAGTTTGCTTTGACCAGGACTTCAAAATTGCATAATGCATGTTGTTATTACGTGGGCAACGACACATCACTGCACAACGGAGTGTCGTTTGACTCTAAAAATCTTACTGCTGCGCGAATCAAGAGTTTTCGTTTGAGAAGAGAGGTGGGAACAAATCGTCCAAATCAAATGAGCGTATTTGAGATCTTCTGCAAGCTTCCTGAAGGCAAATCGCCCTGGGCAGTTCAAATCCATTGGATATTCGCCCACAGATTCGGGGTAAAGAGCTTGGGAACAAATTATTGGTGAATTCGTTGTAATGAGTCGCTTTATGTAATGAGTTACATAATGTTCTGATTATTTGTGACTGTTCATTGACGCTTCAAATTTTGGTTTAAAGCAGTACTTGTTCATAACTTAAATGTGTTGCTTTCCGTTCCTGTGTACTGTCATAAAAGATATGTATCCAAATACGAAAAATATTGTAATGGTAATGTATAAGATGTACCTGTGGTAGGTTGGTGGTGATTTTATAGTGATTGACATTTTATTAGGACCACATTTAGGTACAACTATTGTTTCCTTTGCGAGTGATGTACACATTTTTTAAAAACATATGTGCCGCAAAGATGTTATTAACATATGGAATTATAAATATTGCGAACGAAACTGTAATTATTTGGCGTGCACATTTATTCGTCATACTGGGGGCTTGCGAAAAATCTAAAACTTTTAGATGTAAAGGTCTTAGAAGGTTCTCTATTCTCTTCTAAAACCAGTCTCCTGCTTCAGTTTCGAAAAACTAAGGTATTAGTCATTGGTTCTCAAGACGAAAAACATTTTCAAGACCGTCAGTTTGAAGCAGTACAAGGAGAGGAGAAGAAAACAAGACGGGTACTCTTACACGTATAAACAGCTAAGGTGCATTATGTCACTAAAGCGTACTTTTTGCATTTACGCCTCAATTTTTTTCCTTTTGTAGACATGAGCGTTGGACGTAGCATTTCCCCAAAACATAGCGATGATGAAAGAGAGGTACCAAAAGAAATGAAATGTTTCCATGATAGCTGATTACGGATGTGTGGTGGGAAAGGGAGGCCCCTGAAAACGCATATCATAGACTGATGTAAAGAATAGGCCATTAAGGGAATACATTTTATATCAATTTTTAAAATGTTTTATTGAAACTTGCAAGCAATGAATGATGTTATCGCGCAATCGGCGAACAGGGAATTTAAACATTTTGTGTTTAGGGACGCAGAAAAAAAATATTTATCCCCTCACTTTACTTTCATCAGTATTATCACAGTTTCGCAGATTTAGATCCTTATATTCGCTATCGGATATGCATACGACTTTCATTGCGGCCTTTGAACTTCGGCAACTAAACACAACTGCATATCCGCCGTAGGTAGCCGCCTCGACAGCGAAGGCAGTTGCTGGATTCGGGAAGAGCGTGGGCAAGGGACCGCGCAAGGCATGGTTGTTTTAAATCATGCGATTGTGGCATGACCGCCACTTATCCCCACGGATCACATTTGACCTACCGTATTCATCACACATCCCGGTAAGAAAATGTACTAACAGTGAGGCAGAGAGGGTGAACAGAGTCGGGAAGGTTTGAATGGTAGTGGCTTCTGGATAATCTTGAGAGTATCACGAGTGGTAGAGAGGCAGATGAGAGGGAAGGAGAGAGGGGGAGGAAAGGAGAGGATGAGATAAAGTGATAGGTGACGGAAGATGAGAACAGATCAGTTTTTCCTCCGCTCCGTCTTCTCGCTCTTTCTCTTAATTCCTCCTTCCCCGTCTCCTCATGTGCCCCCTCTCTCTCTCTCGCTTGATGTTCCCCTGTCTTTCTGCTATCTCTTGTGACCTCGTACGATCCTCTCCTGACCATCCTTACCTTTCTTCTGCCCTCCCTCTCTCTTTCCTCTCCCTCATTCTCTTTATTTTCTATGCACATCTTTAACATAAGACATTGCACTAGACATCCACTAAGGTCGCATTAGTTGCTAGGTCGGTTAAATGGAGAACCCGCCATTTCGCATTTTAAAGGAAATGAATAAACTTAACGCTCGTCCCTCTTCCAGCGCCACATTCGTTTCCAGACGCTCGTCGACACTAGCATCGCGCCTATTTTTGACCCTAATAAATACTGTTTGATGACGGAGCATTTTTGCGCGATGACGGCGTTGCTCGTTTTGTTTGCCTTTCCTGCTTCCTCTGCTTTCTCTGCGTTACACAGCGTTACCTCTTTCCTGCCACGACACCCCTCAGCCTATATCTTTTATGACCACATCCACTGTGAGGCAAAGTATTTAGGTATGCATTTATAACTCGTTGCAACTAGCTCGGACTGCGTCTTGCGACAAGAATAACTTATGTGTTCGCCATCGTATGTTTCTATATTTGCAGTGGGCGTGCTTGTGCTTGCCTATTGTTTTCGTGTGTTTATTATTTTTGTGGTATGCTACTTACGCACTGGAAAAGCATTTACCCATCCATCAACACACACACCCATCGATAAACATAAAGACGCACAGGGGTAGAGACAGGCACACTAGAGAACCTCTCACAAAGTCACGCACACAGACGAACAAACATCGTCACGCAGAGAGTCCATTTCCCGATAGGGGGTGCAGAAAGAGCTGTTTTGTATTTCATGCTTCGACCTGTAATCTGTCTACGTTTTTATCATTCATTTTAGTTCTTCCTCTTATTGCTCTCTCCCCCTTGAACGCTGAACGCCACTTACGTTTGCCGTGTATGGTACCCGTATCGAAGGGAATGGGTAACCTGACAGTAGAAACTTTTGCCTTCATGGTGTGTCGTTCTATCTACAGCTCGTAGAGTACGATGTTACAGGTTTTGTGTAACAAAAGCTGTGCCCCAATAAGATGATGTTTGCATCTAGAAGAGGTTAAGGTAAATCCTGATCAATCGGATCGAACTACTTGTTGAATGCTGGATGTCATGGTGTCTCCACTTAGTGTGCGATTGGGAAGAAACAAAGTTTCTCCATGCTATACCCTTGTGACGCGCTGGAATGCCACCTTGTTGGTGTCAAAAGGGGGGATATTTTGTTTCCAATTGGATTCTAAAACCTTCCCTCTCCTCTCTTTCCAAAGGAAAAGGAGAATCATGTCGCCGAAAAAGTTCATCTGAAGTTTTGTAGAGAGGCGAAGAAGTCAACAATGCCCCGATTTCTCCTTATGGAATGCACCTAGGAAGGGCGGTCTTCTTCGCTGCGTTTGGTGAGCAACCGCGGAGACGCTGGGTAGACTTCAGGCAGCGATGCGCCAGAGGAATGATACCATCCTTTTCGAGACTCGCACAAACAAACAGATAAACTTATGAACATAAGATTACTAGCCTTGAGATCAACTTGTCTGTACATTCCAGATTTTTGATATATTTTTGATATATTTCAATTAAAAAGAGGGCCTGATCTGATAAAGCAATACTCCCAGAAGATTTGAGTTGCAAACTTATTTTCTGAAACTATATAACGATACCAGATTAAGTACCCTTTGGAAACTCAAAGAGATTTTCGAGTCAAAGGACGAGAAGAATGCAGGAGCACTCAGTCAAATCGAGCCTCCATCTGCCCCTTTGATGTTATAAGCGAAATGACCCGTGTGAAGTTTCCTTCGAATACCTTTCTTCCCTCCCAAAGCGCCTAAACCATTCTGGCGATTGTCTCCAAAGTTTATATTTTCCGATCGATTTTAACGAACTCAAGGCCCTGAGAGTGTGAAACGGATATTTTAATTTTTTAAGGGTGCTTTACATGAAGATCCAACATTTTCAACGTTTTTTTTCTCAAAATTGCTCCAAATGATGATTAAACATTGCCTTCTGATAGCGGAAAGAACTCTAAAAAATTGTGCGGGTCTCATTTTCGTTGATTCCAGATTTTTCGGAAATTGCAAAAGTTTCGGTGCCTTCATACAATTGCAATACTAAAGATTATTTTACTTCATAACGTCTAGTGTTCAAAGATAGATCTTGAAATAAGACAATCTACAATTTTCAAGAATTAGTTTGAAAATTTGCAAACTGTAATTTTTTTCTCTTTTTCGCGGGTAGAGCAAAAGACGCTTAAAAATGGTGCAGGTCTCATTGTAGTTGAACTTCCTGAATTTTCGAAAATAGCAAAAGAAATACGAGAAAGTTTGTGCTATTGTAACACCTAGTTTTTTTAAATTGCAGTTATTTATAACGTTTGTCAATTGCACAAATACGTTATAAACCTGTTTTCTTAGCACTGTAGCGTACAAATAGATTAGTTTCAAAATTTTCGATTTTTAATTATTTTTTCTCAAATGGTGTTGTTAGACAAGGAGGATAACTTGGACAGTCAACGTGCGAGAAAGAGACGAGTTTAACTCCGTATTTCAAAGGTTGAGACAGGGTTGGCGAATCTCTGCTCTCCGGGCAATGCTTGTATGTGCGCACAGCCATTATTCCGTTCTCCTGCCAATATCTTATTCTTTCCATTGACAGTAACAGGGAGATGAACATTATCTGTTCAGGGTTTTCTTCCCTTGTCCATATTTTTTATTTTATCCATTCCGCATTTATTTCTTTTTACAAAATAATTTTGTTCTATAACTTGTGTTTTTCCGGAAGGAGATGGCGACACTGTCATCTGTCAAGAACGTCAGTACCAAAAAATTAAGCCGTAACGAAGCTACTGATTCGTGTCCTCCGCTCCATCCAGCTCCAGACCTTGAGAAGTCACTATATTTTGATCAGACAATTCATTATCGTCACAGTTTCTCCTCGTAGGACACGTTGGTACCGACGACATATCCTTTCGAACCGATCAGGGCGGTACAATTCTGGAAACAATCATAAAAAAAAATATTCTGCTAAACACAAGACACTTATGTTGAGTTTCTTAGTTTTAATTTATTTTGTGCTGATTTGGCGATCAGCAGCCCATCATTCGGCCCAACCCTGATTCCCAAGCGTGTAGTTTCAATGTTATAGACCCAAAGGTTTGGCTGCGGTTCACGATCCCGATCTCCGGATCTCGTTGGAATATTCTATTTAGCGAATTTGCTGAAATTTGAGCGTTCCTCTTGTGGGTCTTTTGATGTCATGACGCGTCGTTTCACCAATAGATAGGTATAGATATTTTTTTTTTATTTCTGCTAAGAATTTCAAAAGATATTTCGTGCAGTATCTTGTTTATTACATTCCAGTTATATCATTTATTTAGTATCTTTTTGTGCGAGTTCCTCATTCAAACGTTTTCGATATGGTTTCTGATCACATAATAAATGGCAGGGTGGAAAGAAAAAAAACAGAAAACCTGAAAAACGATGGGAATCGAAATGCAGAAATTATGCTGAAAAATGTAGAGAAATGACTAGTTAATTGAAATGATTGAAGGCGTTTTCTGCAGAAAACTGATGATGGCTAAGCCATTGAAAGCTGCTATTATTGAAATACATAGTATTGTTGACAATGACAACGCCTTCAATTATTTCAATTATGTAAATGTCAACTATAACTCACCACGAAACCAATGACTAGTTAGTCAAAAAATTGGCATTCGACATATGCCTCTTCACCACATGTGGAAGGAAAGAATGATGTATTGATGTGTCGCGGCGAATACTACATGTAGTCATACTTCAAGTAGTAACATGAAAGCGACGGTCCTTTAAAATGCTATTTTGCATAGTTAGTCCGATTGGATTGTAATGTCTGAATTCTTGCCAGATATTGGCGGAAGAATTCATGTGTGGAGTGTTATCTTGTAGAAATTATTTTTAAAATATAAATTTCTCATAACATTTGAAGTAAAAGTGTCAGAGTTATCGATGTCAATTTTCAGATAACGAGGAGGTGCGAAGGAGCGTTTAGACATAGAAGAAAACAAACTCATAAGGCACAGAGGTGCCTACTGCCCTCGAAGAAATCATTCCTAATCTGCCTGGAGCGCTCGTTCAGAATGACGGAAAAGCCCTGATTTCATTACTTAAATATTTAAATATGTACCGGTATACGTATGTTGCTCGTATAATACACTATTAATACATTTGAGTAGTGCTCTGGATTTCAAAAATTAATTGAATGAAATGAAGTTGCCAAGCTGATGCCCTTGCCGGTCCCAAGCCCGGACAAAGGAGGAGGGTTAGTGGGCCACACTAGCAATCTACCCACCGTAAAAATACACCATTGCTTGTAGAACAACACAGAGACTCTGATTTGGACGAAACAAATTGACGACAAAGGGCAACGCAAATTGGCAACGAAAAAGGACTAATCGATGGAAGAAAAAGGAGATATTGTGGAACGTTAAATCGGGGCAGAAAAAAGAACAAGAAATAGTAATAGAATTGGAAGAAAAGACCGACATCTGTTGTATTTCTGAAACTTAGAAAAACGGTACATGTAGAATCATTTACTAGTATACAGTGGCATCCCAAAAGACCTAAGGGCCAAAGCCGGTGTTGGAGTGCTCCTAAATATAACATTTTTACAGCATATTGAACAAATTGACTACATTGATGAAAGGATACTGAATATTAAATTGAAGATTAACAATAAATACTTACATGTCATTAATGTTTATGCTCCGGATATAACGAAAACTAAGGAGTAAAGGATGTTGTTTTATGTACTTCAAAAATTGATAGACATACCACCACCTCATCATAATATCCTAATAATGGGAGATCTTAATGAAACAATTGGGAATCAACCGTTAAACGGAGTAAAACAACGCTTTCATGATCATATCACTAATGATAACGGTGATCTGTTGATCGATTTCTGTAGTCGTAATAATTTACGGATTAACAATACATTTTTGACCATGACTTTAAATATAAATATACATTTCTAAAACAAGGACAACAATCTATGATAGATTACGTGATAACTAATCGACAGTTTACAGCGTCAGAAATTTTAGAAGTAAGAACATTAAACTCTGTTAATATTGGAAGTGACCATTCACTGCTATTATGTAAAATGAGGATGATCTCAATAAAATGAATGTAGAAAAGGGAAGAAATTAAAAGGTAATATTATAATAGCTGCTGAAGAATCGTTAGGTAAAAGAAAAGTTAAATGTGTCCCATCACGTAAATAATAAACGCCATGGTTCACAGAAAAAGTGAAAGAAATTGTGAAAAAGAAAAAGGAATCTTATTTACAATACAAATCTTCCCAAAGTACAGAATAGAGATAGGCTTAACAGCTTTTCTTCAATAGCTGTTATCACACAAAGAGCTGACTCGTAATAGCTGTTATTAATAACAGTTGAAAAATAACAGCTCCATGACCAGCAACCTAACATGGCCGACTGGAAAGAGTTAAAGCAGTTGTAGCGACTGCTAAGAGTTAAACCACGCAAAACGAATAACGTGGGTAGCACCGTAAAGCTTGTGCAGCTACCTTACGGCGCTTCCTTGCACTACTTTCCCTAACATGTTTGGGCAGAGAAGCTGATATGAACGAGACTGGATGAACTGCCAAGGATGAATAGTAATTCATATAATGTGTAGCGAATGTGTATAGAATATAACAAAAATGATTCGGGTTCAGATTGCGAATATTATTTCAAATATGCAACTTGTGCATAGTGAAGTGACGAGCGCCAAAAATAGTCAGGAGAAACAGTGTTTTTGTTCTAGCTAATGTGTTATGACTATCGAATATTAAGTAGTATAATGTGAGTTATTTGACCGTAACTTATTTTATTTTATTTTATTGGACCTGGGGAAATATTAGTTGATCTCATATAAGTAGCAATGGTACAGAAATAAGTTAACATATTGGACGGACTTAATTTAAAGGTCAAACATCTTGTTGTAGTGTATACAATAAAATATAAAAATATTGTGGCACACAGTGTGTAATAATGACGAATTATGTGTTAATGAATCTATAATTTGAAAACTGGCAAATCATGACTGATTAGCTGCAGTGAAGCTGTTATCGTATAAAATGGTTGCCACAAAATCTTGTAGTTCGGATTAGGCCCAGTAGGTTGCAGTTCTATGCATTTCAACTGATAACAGCCAATAACAGGATAAACGAAATAACTGTTATTTCGCAAAACAGTTACGAAACGTTATCGGTTAAGAAATAACAGTTTAGCTGTTAAGGGCACATCCCTCGTACAGAAGACAACATACGATAGAAACAAGAAAGAAATTTAGCTTATATGAAAATAAGAAAGTTGAAAGAAACCTATTGGGAGAAATTCATGAAGGACTTTGAAAGAGACCTTTATGGATCATAAAGAAAGATGTGGAGATTGAGAAACAGGAAATCTGAAATTACTGGAATCATAAAGATTAATACTATTATAGACAAGGATGCCTGAAAAACATATTTTGCATATTTATACAAGGATACAGAATATAACCGAGAGATGTTGTAACGACGACTTCAATTTAATGTAGAATTCATGTCAGAAGAATGTAGTAAGTAATGAAGAAGTAATGAGTTATTAAAATATGGTGCAAAGACTTTGGTATTTCAAATGACTGCATTATTAATATTATAATCAAAGAGGAAAGAATGCCATTTGAGTGGAAATCCGCATAACTTAATCCATATTCAAAAAGGAGATAATAATCCTTAAAATTATAGAGGCATCACTCTATTAACGACACAAAAATTACTCTCTAAACTGATACTACAAAAGATACAGCCATTTTTACAGATAAATGGAGGTCAACAAAGATTTCGTTTATATAGATAAACAACAGACGATATATTTGTGATCCGTCAAGTAGTCGAAAAGGCTATTGAATTTAACATTCCAGCCTTTTTATATTTTGTAGATCTAAAGATGGCTTTCGATTGAGGATATAAATACAAACATTGTCACAAAAGTGCAAATTAGAAATATGGTAACAGATGAAATTACATGTGCATCTGGCATTAGACAAGGGGATTTTCTAAGCCCTATACTTTTTAATTTATGGACAAGCTTATTGACAGTGTAAAACAAATGTCGACAGTAATGAAAAGATGGATGACAGTATGATTTCCACATCTTCTGAATCATCCTGAGGGTTAAGTATGAAGGAAAACAGGTGTTACCTATATAAATGATGAAGAAAAAATTGAATGTTCACTCGCGTCTGGCGGAAATGCAGAGGCATCCATATACTCTCCTGTGATATGCTCCTTCCTTTTGTATTTCAAGAGTTCAATTTCTGTGAATCGTTTATGTAGCACTCGGGAAAGTTCAATAACGGTGGCGGCAATATTATATAAATAGGGCCACACATTAATATGTTAACTTTTGAAATATAGTTTGACAACAATGATTTTTTGGAAAGTTGTATGTGTTGTGCTGATGATGTATTGGTTTGTGTGAGTGCTTAATGGCTGTACCTCTTTCCTCTCTAGGATTGCCACCTATCCCAAATTTGTAGGGTTCCTCGCTCTACTGCGTTATAAATGTCCGTTGTCCGTACATTATTATTATTATTGTTGTTGTTGTTGTTGTTGTTGTTGTTGTGGGACGCCCTATTGTCCCAATTTTGTGCTTGTAATATGTATATGCTTTACTGCTTTTTATTATCGGTCTTTTCTCGAGGATATATTTTAAATAATTAATACTAGTATATTCTCAATTTAGAATCTCGAATCTTGACTTCTCTGTGACTGTTTAAATTGGTTTGTAATGCGACATGAACGGGAAGCTTTCGAAGACGCCTAAATTTCTCTGGAAGTATACACTGCAGCATCGAGGATTGCGTTGCTCTGCCTTCTGAGACCCTTCCACTGACTCAAAATGGAAAGAACTATGTTTCCAAACGGTCATAGTTTTTTTGTAGAGAAAAAAAATAATGGGACGAGCGCAGTATCTCAGTAAAGATAACTAGATCTTTCCAGAAAGTAATTACATCATGATCAAAATTATTGTTGAAGACACCCTTTTCTACAAAACAGCACACACTATATAAATATTTTTAGTGAAATGCGTTTTGAATTCTTTACTCGTAGTTTCTTTTCAATTGCATAAAATTGTGTATGTCATTTATAACGCAATATCCCGTGATGCCTTGATTCAAGGTGATTAGATGTTTATAAAATTCGCTAAAGTTTCAAATATTTAAAATAAATTTTCTACTTTTGAAAAATGCGTCGTAGATCCAATGGTGGCAGTAAATAATTTTACATTTTCCGAAAAAAATTCCCGCCCCCTCTTTTTTTTTTTTTTTTTTTGCTTTCTCGTATGTTTATATGGAGTACATACATAGTAGAGACAAAGTTATGTAATGCTGAGGAAAATCGATTTCGAGATTTCAACGGAAATACATGTTTTGGGGTCTCCAAATACTGAAAAATTGTTGTTGTTGGTTTTTTTCCCTCAAAATGTCTGTCCACCTGTGAACACCACTAGCGCCTAAACCATACGTAGGATTTTTTCCAAAATAGATATACTCCAGTCGATCTGGCCTGACTCGACGCTGCGATTTGGAGAATCTTTCTTCAAAATTTGTGGGTACTTTACATGAAGCCTCCCAGACATTTCCAAAATTTTCTGAAAAACAGCTCCAAATTTTTATTTAAATTCCTTGTAAGAATAGACTAAAATATACTTATAAAGGTGGCATAGGTCCGATTTTCACCTGTCGGCGCCGGATCTCGCCATTTGGCGGGGGAAGACCACCACCTCCCTATGAAAATACAGAAACTGCACTTACGGGACTAATGACCTCAGTAGTTAACGTACCCGGAATCTCTAACGTCCAACCAACCAACCAACCAATTTTCACGGTTATCTCTGAATTTTCGGAAATTAAAAAATTTTTTTTTTAAAAAATTAAAATTTGTCCATAATTATTTTATTAGTTTGAAAATTTTGATATTCGCGCTATATTGCGTGCAATATTTGCAATTTTAAAAAATTACAAAAGCATGATTTTCTTAAAAACAGCTCAATTTTTTTTCCTTAAACTTTTGATAGGCATAGTGTTAAATGCACTGTATAAGATGACATAAACACATGCTTATAACATTAACATGACAAACACAGGTTTGTTTTTTCAAAAATGACAAATGTCTTTTTTTACTTCACTCTCACCTTGTTAATATTTACATTAGCGGCAAGTTCCTCACAATGTTGTATTTATGAGTACATGTGCTTTAAATGTCATATAACGTTTCTCGAAAACTGTTTCCTGTGAAAACGTGCTTAAATTTCCATATTTTCAGAAACGCTCAAACGCCAATTTCTCAAAAATGGCTCCAAAGGGTATAGCCGAATAAGGCGGTGAAAAGTGCCTCCTAACCAAATCGATAATCGCGATGCTCATATGAAAGAGAATACAAAATGACGTAGATTCACAAAAAAACCAGCCTCCTAGGGCAATCCGATCCAGAGATACGAGAAACGTGTTTTGCAAGTTTTATTTTTTTCTCAGCATTTATTGCATTTTTTAGGCTAAAAAATTGCAGAGACGGGGAAACATAGTTACATTTGAAGATACTTTTTTGTCAACGAATTTTAACGCCAAATCCATATAGAAAAAAAATAATAAAATTTTGAAAATCATTTTCGACGTGAAAACGTTGAAGGAGTCTCAATTCCCCATATAATGGGTCTTATAACATTCTATAACATCTATAATGTCTATAACATTCTATAACATCTTTTTTTCAGATTTTTAAACAACGTGGACGGTAGTGAAAAGAAATTAAAACCAATTTTTTTTTCAGTTTAAAAATTTGACATTCGCGCCGAAATGTGATTGGAAAAATTGTTTCACCAATGTTAAAACAGTTTATATTAACATGATTGAAAGTTCTTGCTTACCAGAATGATTTGGAACTTTTTGCTGAAAATTTTTTTTTTTAAAAAAACCCCCTTTTAAAAATCAAATTGATATATTAATATTTATGTTTATAATATAAATCAAATTACTTAGTTGTAGATTTATTAATCATTGGCAATTAGACAATCATAGACAATTAATTATTGTCACGTTCTTCAATAACTGGGATCACGCATTTGTTTATAGTCTACGCAAAATTTCTGTTTTTTTCAACATTTCTATTTAAAAATACCTATTTAACATTTTTCGTCAAGTAACTAGTGTGTGCTAAATAAGTGTTTAAATGATCGCAGCTAATTGGGCGCAGCATCCGAGAGTGCCACTTTCGTTCGCACCTTGACAATATATTTCCCTTCCGATATTCCCATGGTGGAAAGAAATGGGTGGGCTCCTCTGATGCACCGATTTTTGCTCGTTGTGCACAGCACCAGTTTCCGTCAGGAACCATGTGTCCGCTTGGTTTGAAAAGCGAGACCAGACGTCGACCGCCATGTTTCATGGAGTGCAAGATGTGTTGAGAAACATTTTGTATGTAGCATAAATGGACAATTTTCAACGGTGGGCGACAAAAAATAACACGAGTAATAGGAATAAAAGATGTAATATTTAAAAAAAAGTGCTTATCTGTTTCAGTTTCAATGACTTGTAACTGTGATAATTTTGGTATTTAAAATACACGCTAATATATAATGCACAGTGGCGCCTGAAGCTCATTGGCTGAAGTCGGATGCGCAAGAGGCCACCCATCTCTTTCCACCATGCTTTCCGCCAAGGATATTCCGATTGATTTAGATACATAATTTATGAAACACCTATAAGATTTAGAGTTCATATGTCGTATTTAAATCTTTGACATCGGCGAATAAGCTGATAAGTATCACGTCGAAAATGATTTTTTTTCTGATTTTCTGAGTTTTCTGATTTTGGGTGATAATCGTTCAAATCATGCTACTTCTTTTTCTTTGACATAATATTATAATATTTCTTGGCTATATAGATGCTTTAAGGCAGAGAAATCAGGAAACCGCTATGAAAACAGATTCAAGTGGCCACCGACCACCGTGAAAAAACTTTGTATACTTCATCTGCTGAGCGCAGCCGAAACTTAAAAAGCGATGCTTTATGAACTTCGAATTTGTCCTTGATTAGTACTAGGATGTTGTTTAGTTCCTGACACGATCGGAAGTTGTCGAATGATAACATATCACAGACTGACCGGCAAATATGTCTGATAACTTTACTTTTGAGATTGATTATGAAATGGTATTAATTTAATCATTTACTTATTTGGTGCTATTGAGTACCTAATACCGGATGTTGAATTTCTCACTTGAAGAAGCGGGAGATAGTGGAGCTCAAACGTTTATTGCGTTGCTGATGGGCTTAAAGTGTCACGTCACGAGCAGCGATCAGTCCGAGCGGATCGACCCATGTGCCCCCACGTTGGCAGGGAGCCTAGCGGTCACAGGAGGGGCGAGGAGACATATAGGCAATATTTAACTTTTTTAACAATTTGTTTTTCGAAAACGGCTCCGAATTCGTTCTTTAAATTTTATCCTGGTATGAATCAAACGACGGTAAAAATATTAGTGTTAATCCTATTTCTGGCGAACTCTGTATGCAAGAATTGCAAAATTTTAACATTTCAAAACTACAAAATTGAAGGTAGCATTTTTGCCTTAAACAATATCTGTTTTAAGAAAATCAGCTCTTTGAAAAAGGTCATATAAATTAGTTTTTTAACTAGTAGCTTTTCTTATATATTATAGATATTTATTATATTATATGGGGACTAGCTTTTTCTTAGTAATGTTTTTTTGTGAAATTAATGAAATTTATAAAAAAAACCTTTCTAGAAATCCCCTCCAAATTGTTTCTTATTTTTTTTCCCATGGGTTAAACAAGAGACTTAAGAAATGACGCAGGTCTCATTTCCTCTGAACTCTCTGAATTTTTTAAAATTGGGTATTGGAAGTAATGGGAGAGAAATATATTTTTAAGTGTCGGCCGCCAGTAATGCGCATGGCAAGTTAACTCGATGGAACTGAGCTCTCGACACGAAATGACTTTTTACTGGTTGAAAACACTTTAGCAGATTCATATAGTAGTATAATCTTGCGGATTCGTTACAATTAATGTGAAAAAGTATGTGTTGATCGAGCAGCAATAGTTCTCTAACACAAGGGGACTTTTACTAAGATAATGAGGGACACAGAAAAGGGTTTACGATCAAACAACAATTACGGGTTCACTTTACGATCAAAGCATTTGCTTATAGTTGAACGAAAATGAATGACCGAATTTGGTCTGATCAACTCTATACAGAAAACCTTGCATTACATTCTTTATTGCGAAACTGCATTTTGTGATTTACATTCAATTATCTGTGGAATGTGTATAGACCAAAGCTACGTCTCGCGTTCCACAATTCTGGTTTTGATACTTGAGATGGATAACCTCATAGTAAGTGTTATAGTCGTGGTGTGCAGCACTGATATTACAAAATGTGAAGTTACGGCAGGCCGCAAACTTGCTTTTCTTAACTGTGCTTTTACAGCCTTTCATATTGCTCAAGCCTAGTTTTAAAACCCTTTGGCTTGTGTAAGATATGTGGATTGTAGTTGGCCATTACAATGACTTCTGCAATAAATTCTAGTGAACGTATAAAAGTTTTGCAGAAAAATCACACTCGCACATTCAAAGGACATGGTAGTCTAATAACTAAAGTTTCTGACAGGTATGTTTCTTCGAACCCGAATAATTTCGTTGTTCATATTTCTCGTATATAGATTTTTATGTAAGAGGTGCATAATATAGGTCCGGTTACCATTCAAACATCTGGAATTTCCAAAATTACTTATTTTTCATCCTGCTCTACACCTTCAATATTGCGTTTTCTTAATGCAATGTATTACACCATTTCCGTTTTACATCTAATACACTATGACCTCTTTTCACGTGCATTTTTTTAATAAGTAATTTACGTGAGTTTTTCAGAATTTCCTGCCATGTCAAAAGCATTGGGACTGACCAACAAATTTTAAATATTGACTTTTCTGACCAACATTAACTATTCGAAGTGCCGTCTACGTGGGTTGCAGTTGTCTCAAATGATAAGCACTGGTATGAAGAGCTTGAGGTATTGGAATCGAATTCTGACCTACACAAGACCTTTTTTATTCTTTAATTTTTTGTAAGTATCGAGCACAATTTATAGAATTCAGTACTAGGAAGGCATTTTCGTTTAAAGTTTTAAATTTTCAAAATTCAATTAGTGTTTTTTTAACCTCTCGAACTTTGTTGATTGAAAGTTTTCCAAATAATGGCTGAAGTGTTACGCAACCGTTACGAATAATACGAGAGAGTATGTTCTCTTGTACCTCCATTAGTTTTAAATTGACAAATTTGAGTATCTTAATTATATGAATAATATATAGCTATTCATACTTATAGTAAAAATAGAAGTCTTTGTTGCGCAAAGTACCACCGAAATGATTTGGTCGCCGGAAACAATTCGTCATCGTTCTGCCTATTGGCAGGTTACAGCGTAGTCAATTTCTGTTGGAACATGGCATAAATATAGACGTGGCGCGCCTACTTGCTTGCGCAGTTACCACCAATGTGAACGCTAGACACATTTGAGAGTCACACACTGTGGGGTTAATAGAAGAAACGTTGCCAACATCTTTTACTTCCTCTTTAATTCAATTGCAAGTAAAAATAAACTAGTAAAGGAAAGTAGGACACTTAAAATACGAAAAAAAAAAAAACGGGCCAAATTCAAATTATCATAACTTGCGCAGTTTTCATTCAAAATGAATAATTTTATTTTCTGAATGCTGGAACTGTTCTCTCAGTTTTTAACGTAAAAAACGGTTAAAAACGGGTCTTTTACTATATTAGATTGAATTATGAATAAATGTATATGTTGTAAAATTTATTTATTCAACGAAACCGATAAAAACTGCGTGTGACGTACTACTGGGAGAAATGCAAGGTAGCAACCAGCATTTGGGGCAAACTTCTAAAGAGAATGTAATAGAAAATATTTGCGTCGGCAAGTGAGCGACAGATATGAGAGCTTATCGTGCCCCACATGAAGAAATTCACGCACTACCGCGAAATCGCACTACCGCGCATACAGAACAATGTTTGGGCACCGTTGACGAGTAAATAATGTCCCTTAACTTACCACAGAATGCAAGGAAACTTGCATATATAGTGAAACTACGTTTATATCCAGAAGCACAAAATAAGAGGCGTCTCAGGATGTGCTTGATATATGGTATTAAGGAAAACTCGACGAAAAACCTGATGGAGTTGGGGTGGGGGGAGTTATTGACCCAGAAGCCGAAGTAAAATACTTATTGCAGGCATATTTAATATTTTAGAAGTGTACAAAACAAATGGTAACTAAAGCATTTATATCAATTTGAAAATTTTAATTTTCGTTTTCACTTGTCAGTGTAGTCTCTAATTGTACAGAAACAGTTACGCAACGAAAGACAACTTGGCATTTAAACTTGTGTATTGTTTATAATTGTTTAATCCCATGTGGCAGTGTGTTGTGAAATAACGTAACGTACTGTATGTGAATTTCCTGTAGTGAGCTGTCACTACTGAAATTTGATTAACGTGATACACGACTGAGATGAAAAATAATTCTTGTCCTTTGCAGCCGCTCACAAAAATAGAATATTTTGAATTAAAAAATCAATTTAATGCTAACTTTATTCAACTAACATTTAAATTGAATGGTTTTGCAAACGTGACATTTTAAAAATGGCATTTTACCTGTTTCTACATCTTATTTGCCCCTAAGACGAATTCTGTTTCACTTGGTAGCGGGTATCGTATGAGATAGTCAAAATCCTACAGCGTTGCGATTCGTACGATGAATTTTCCATCCGCAAACTCTCATAAAAATTCCAGAGATAAATCCCGGAACGTAACGAATACATTGAGAATGTCATATTTTGAGTCATTGAAGTTTTCTGAGAGTCGTAATAAGTCGTGTTTTGGTATTGTTTAGTAACATTCGTAATATATTTTCATTCTAATGATTACTTGCAGCATTGATTGTGCAATCAAAAGTACGTTGTACTAATATTTAAATCTAAAACTGATGATTTTTTCACTTGGAGGACAAGTAGAGAAATACCACCTACGGTGAGGATGTCACAGTTTGGAAGAGGCATCTCCCTGTGCCTCAGAATATTCATATGCTCTGATGCCTGTATATTAAAATTATTTCAGGTGGGGATTGAATTTGACAGGTACTTGAATTTTTAATGATTTCGAATGGTGCTCAGATTCAAATTCATATTTTCTGTGCAATATAGATAGATTTATTGACGTTCTCTTTGGGCTAATGCTCGGTGGCAGACAATTACAATTAAAAGTTGGTAACTTAGTTGTAATTAATTTCTAATTATCTCTAAATTAGCAATGTCCTTATGTTCCTTTGACTCGTATGCTTTCTAACTCGTCACTCCATTCCACTTCATATTTTGATTCAATTTAATATATAATATTATAATAATTATGTGTGTATTTGACATTTTAGGGTTGAATTAATCCGACTTTTGCCAGCTAACGGTGTTCCCAGGCATCGACCTTGTTTCTTATTTATTATCCACGCCAAGGAGTAAGGGAGACATGTGGCGAGTACAGCTACTCCCTTCACCGTATAAAAAGGCTATCCCTTCACCGTATACCTAGGTTATTTGGCCTACCTGAGGCTTTTCTTTCGTCACACAGTTACAGTTACAGAAACTCAGACAATTTGTATTAGGAAACTACGGCTTTTTTCCCTGGCCGGGAATCGAACCCGGGTTCACCTTACGCTAGCACGCTGCCCATGTGCCACTGGAGGGCCGATGATGATGATGATGATGATGATGATGATGATAATTATAATAATACCAATATGAATGGTGATCTAAATGGAATTAAGATTTTTAAATTTGACTCTAGTTAGAAGTGTCTCTAATACGAGTATATACCTTTATATAGAAATGCCTCTTAGTGCTTTTACAGGTAGTTTATTTCAATCTACTATAGTGT
Organism: Teleogryllus oceanicus; assembly: GCA_964035755.1. Classification (NCBI taxonomy): domain Eukaryota; kingdom Metazoa; phylum Arthropoda; class Insecta; order Orthoptera; family Gryllidae; genus Teleogryllus; species Teleogryllus oceanicus. The sequence goes on along the minus strand of CAXIVR010000001.1, from coordinate 254,829,506 downwards.
GATTCACAAAGGTGAAGTTGCCTTTTTTAGTTCTTTGCTTTCTACATCGTATTCTTCAAAGATGGTCTCTGGTTTTGTAATCCGGTTGATTTATCTAGATGAGTGATTCTTCACGAGATGATTTTCAGATGAGGTACTAGAAGTACCAGAAGCCATCCGCACTAAAATCACGTGGTGAACACACTCCTGCCTAGAATAGTACACGAATCCGAATCAAAAGACTTTGGCTGCGTACATTTTGGCTCTGCTGCAAGTCCGTGCTTGACTATGGTCGGCCGTGTTATGAGTTTTATTTTTCTCTGCAAGAAGCAGCATGTTTGTACTGTATTGAAGTCTGAGGGTAATTGCATGCTCGAAAAATATATTAAAATGCAAGAAAACTACAATTATTGTGGCGTGTAATAGCTGTTCAAATTGTTCTTAGAAACCGCCTAAAGCCCGCGTGGCGTACTTTGTTAATAACAAAGTTCATTTACGTACTAAAGAGCTCCGAAATAGAACGGGTTTGTGAAAGGTTGTAGCGATCGTATAATGCGCCATTTGAAGTCCACATTTCTTGCAGGTCACCCTTGAAAGTTCTCTTCAAACGTCCAGAACTAAGGGGCGAATATGTAATTACCAAAGATATTATGCTTGTTACCCTGGAAAACCCCACCATTGTCTGGCCTCCTTTCTCATAAGGTTCACCTATTGTTTTCTCCTTTCTGAACTGTGCATATTATTAAATCTGAAATATCCTTAATACCTTTAAGGACTGTGTTTTCAGTAATTCTGAATCCCTTACAGAACTGTGTTTGTCTTTAATCGTGTACTAAGCATTTCCATTTTGAGTGGAATCGAATGTTTCATTCCCATCCGGTCTTTGCGCCTCCGAAGCATAATATTACAGTCTCAACTTTTGACCAAATTACCACTTCCACGTCTGGCGTTCTGTTACTTCTCTCGGCTTTTCACTCACAGCCTTCCTTCCGCGTAGAACTTTCACCCCGTGGCTTCCACCCCGTAGGCTATGTTCTCTCTGCTTTAAGTAGCAATGTTCATATCCGCGATGATGTGCCCTAGAGGTAGAGATCTCAACAGCGAACCCACCATCGCTCGCTCTGATGACCCGTGTTCTATTCCAATGCCCGATCCTATGCTCACGTCTTCGCCTCATGCCCATTCCTACGTTCCTGTCCTTGAGCGACGTCTCCGCTTCTGCTCCTACGCCTTCACTGGCCATTAGTCTCGGTGGGCCCCTGCGGCCACCCCACCCCAGCCTCGCCCCTGCCCCTGCCCCTGGCCTTGTCCCGGCCCCGGCCCCGGCCGCACGCCTGTCACATAAATTGGAGGGTCCTCATTAAGGCTATCCCGGTCTGGCTGCCGGGGTGGTGCTTAACCGGGGAGACGATGATGGCAGCAGCAACAGGAGCGGCATTGCACGGGGCTGCAGGGGACTGTCCCTGGATACCACCGTGCCAAAGTAGTTTTCTCCACCAATGGGCCACCCGGGCACTCGAGTATTCGACTCATGTCAAGAGTACTCTTATGGATGCCGAGTCGAAATGGGAGCAACGAGAGGATCCTTCCTCTCTCACAAGCGATTTGCCGAGACTCGTCTACTCCTACACAGTGATATCAATATGATAGCCTTCAATATTTGAGACACGGCATTATTTACTAATGAAGTGTCATCCGCGCCAAAAATGACGGGACTAGTAATCTCTTACATTAGTAAAGAATAAAAAGCACAATTTGTTTTGTTTCTTAACAGCAAAATGCATGCAAGTTATTTTTCTTTCATTTTAAGGTATCCGTTGTAAATTTTTCCCATCAAATTGTTCTGAGAAACGATTTTAAAAACAATCTATTTTGGAGAAGGCTCTATGAAGTTGACTATGGATAAAATCGAGCTCTAAATTCGCACCCACTTCGTAAGATTGACCCTCTGGCTTCTAGATTGTGAGAACTATTGTATATTGTAGATGGCCTTTATTAGACCTTTGAAAGATCTACTGCACTCCCGTAACAGCAGTTCTAAAACGTTGGTCGTGGCGTCTTCCTTCTCGACATTTAAAGAATTTCCACATCAACTACCCTACCCTAACCCTTAATTCTCTCCAACCGCCTAAGTCCTACCTGTATCTCCAAATAAAGATGTGTTTTTCACAGCAACGCAGTCGCTATTAAATATTTTTATTGCTTATGGCGACGTCTTATCCGAATAGCTTTTAGATAATCATGTACAATTAACAAGCACAGTTATAAATCATGTACAATTTTTCGACAATATGTAAAGTTTTCGCGTAATTTTACGTGAAACAGGCAGTTTTAAAAACAAAATTTGTGCAAAACTCTTTTTTTCGAAAAGATGTCATAAAAATTATGCAATCCCAATTTCGGCGAACTCTGTATTTTCGAAAATTGCAAACAATTAGCATAGCAAAAGTAGAATATTGATAATATATATTATTTTCCTTAATGAAATTTGTTCTTTAAAATTAGCTTTCGAAATAATATCAATGTAAATCTCTGAAATTTTGAAAATGTTCTAATCCCTGTTTGTTGAGAAACGCTTCGTTTGTACCCAGCTGTTTCTTGACGATTTCTCTTCTCTAATAACGCCCAGAAGATTATATTTATGGTGATGCAAACTTCTGAAGATAGATCTACGAATTTCCGAGGAAAAACCTACTTCTTTCGGATACAAACGAAGAAAAACACAAATTTGTGAAAGGACGGTTCTGAGGTGCAAATTACTGCTGTTCTATATAGCGCGCGGCTCAGCGATCTCTCCCGATTTTAGGCCGTCTAAACTTTGGCCCACTAGCTGGCTGTTAGAATTGCTGTGCTTCGCTGTTCACGAATAATTCTAATGTCTTCCCGAGTCTTGTAAATGCACATAAAGTTGCGATTTACTGGCTGCAACAGTAAAAGATGTAACTGCACATTACCAAGGAAAAATATACTTTTTTCGGATACAAACGAAATCAAAAAATTGTAAGAAACTCTTTCTGTGGAAATTTGTGCTTGTTTTTTAGTATAATTATTTATTTACTTAGCGTAAAAAAACAGTTAAAACTATGGACGTATTTAATTTGCGTCAAGTGGAACTATGGGGAGAAGCTTTGAAGGCAGACTGCAAAATATTTATTTATTGCTAATATCACGAAGGAGACGCTGATTTCGAGATTAGAACGCATGTTTTCAGGATATTAAGTGGATAAATGTATGAATATTTGATGTTTTTAAGTGTATATAAGTCCGCTCTTTAATTATGAGTAATGAAAAAAATCAGATGAATGAATCCATACTCGCGAAGAAATATTTCTAAAACAACTTGCCATGAATATTATAGAAGATTAACCCAACAATAGATGCAACCATCATAATGGATGTACAGATTGGTTTCTTACATAATTATGCTCAATAATATTCGTATTGTTGCGGAATATCACCCAAAGAACTTCAATATGAAATAGTGTAACAGACACGTTCCAGTTTTTTGTTTTTTGTTTAAGAGGAACATATTTGCATTTATAGTTCAGTCGTTTTTGATTCACCACTCGTAGAAGGCGTTTCCACGGTTTTGTAATTTCTCATTATCACCCCAAGATTTAATACTCGTAAAAATCTTTCAGGTCATTTGCAAATAGTAGATATCCTACATTCTTCGAAATTAACCAGAAAATTAATGTGATGTAGTGGCTGATCTTCTGGATTCATATATTGTTGTGAAATGGAACATGTCTTTAAAAATTCACTTCTTCGATTCTCATTTAGACTCCTTCCCGGAAAATCTTGCTGTCATCTATGAGCACGGTGAGCTTTTTCATCTGCAAATTTCTACAATGGAAAAGAAATACCATGGTAAATGGAACTCTAATATGCTGACTGTAGTGGAACCAAGAAGAGAGATGTTACAGATGCAAAATATGCTCGAAAATCACTATCGACTGCTTTGTTGGTAAGCCAGAGTTAGGAATATATCATTTTGAGTTACAATTACTAATTGATAAAGGGTTTTTAACGAGTATCTTATAAAATATGCATAATGCGTTCCATCCGAAATGATATTTAAATTGAGCATTACAAGTGATTCGGGATTGAGTTACTTTTGTTGTTATGGGAGATAAACAAATTGTAGACCAACGTGATTTAAATGTCAGAGGATGTGTGCATATGCAGCTTGTGGGTTGCAGCTCAGCCTTGGAGTACCGTGTGCGGGAGGTGCCCGCACCTTCGTGGGCTTTCGGATAATGCGGCGAGACGAAGGGGGCTCGCTGCCTGCATTTATTTTCGTTGGCGGATGCTGGGGTTGTGTGGGGGTGAGATGAAAGAGGCTCGGTGCGCTTTGTGCATTTCCTGCTCCCTCTGCGAATATCCAGCGTGCTGGGGTGTGGTGGTGTACTGCGTCACGACCTGTTCAGGACTTGCCCGCAGTGCATGAGAAGCGTATGATAAATTCTGAAGTTTCGAGTGTGGTACATGATACACTCGGAGACAAGTTTGCCATTGATGCTAGTGGAATAAATTGTTGGTAATCCAAATGTTGCTGAACAATTAATTTTGTGTTGAATAGAAGATTACATTCAAGTATAACAGAATTTCCAAAATTCTCAATTGCAATGGAACGTATAAAGAAGCTATCCCTCCACATTTTGCTAGTGGAAGAAATGATCGCAATGCATGCAATTTTTTTAGATAACCTTATGAATGCACGATAACCGTATTCGATGTCAAGATAACGTGATTCGGGTTACATATTGACGATAGTAAATGATAAGCATCTCTCTTATACTCTTTTATTTACCTCTGCTTATAATGTTAACAAAAAAAGTGGTGTAGGAAGTCAATAACTTTTATGCTCATCATACTTCCCGGATGATTATTGAATACTTTTCATGCTGTTAATTAATTCTACACATTAGGTACACTGGTGTATATTTGCGCTATTCGTAAAGAAATGCCCAATTTTGTGATGAACCGAATTTGCCTTTCGAGAAGTGAACATAACATAGTCAAATACATTGCTCTGAAATGTATTTAAAACTTTTGTAATAACAATTTCCTAAGTATGTTCACAAGTATTTTTCTTGAATGCAACCCTAGGCGAGCAAAATTTAAAGATCGAAAATTCTTTCCCTTTTTCCGGAGTAAGTTTTGCGACGAACCTAGTCGCATGAAAATTAGTGAACTGAGAGAGAGAGACAGGCAGAGAGAGAGGGAGAGAGAGAGAGACAGACAGACAGAGAGACGGAAGACAGACAGAGAGAGACGGAGAGACAGACAGAGAGAGAGACAGAGAGAGACAGACAGAGAGAGACGGAGAGACAGACAGAGAGAGACGGATAGACAGAGAACAGGAGAGACGAAGAGAGAGAGGAAGACAGACAGAGAGAGACAGACAGAGAGAGACGGAGAGACAGACAGAGAGAGACGGATAGACAGACAGAGAGAGACGGATAGACAGACAGAGAGAGACGGATAGACAGAGAGAGAGACGGATAGACAGAGAGAGAGACGGATAGACAGAGAGAGACGGAAGACAGAGAGAGAGAGAGAGAGACAGAGAGAGAGAGAGAGAGACAGACCAGAGAGAGGGAGAGAGAGAGAGAGACGAGAGAGACAGACGCAGAGAGAGGAGAGGGAGAGAGAGACGCAGAGAGAGGAGAGGGAGAGAGAGACGCAGAGAGAGGGAGAGGGAGAGACAGACGCAGAGAGAGAGAGAGGGAGAGACAGACGCAGAGAGAGGGAGGGAGAGAGAGACAGAGAGGGAGGGAGAGAGACACACACAGACACAGAGAGGGAGAAAGACCTAAAAATATTGATAAAAATTATGTTTCAATGCCTAAAATTGAGCATTTAACATTTACAGTGTATTTATATGCATATTTTCATCGTTGGAAACCCACAAAATTGTGCACCGCCTGTATAGTGCAATACAACTGTTTCCGGATGTTATTTGCGGAATTGTTTATATTTTTAGTGCTTAGTGTTCCCTGATTTGAGAAAATAGAAACTACAGACCCTTGAGTTAAGTATTCCTGCAAACAACAAACCTTGCTGCAAGTCTGTAGCACAGGGCTGGAAATTTCACGTGGTCACATCGAATAAATTTGTGCACTTTACAGGTACATATAACTATTTTTATTTTGTTAAATTACAACTGACGTTTCGATCGCGTTTTGGGTCTTTTCATAGTAGTTCCGTTCTACTATACTACAATAGAATCAACCCATCACGAACTTGGTTTGACAAGGCTCTGACTGCATGAACCAATGTTCTGAGAAAATTGATTGTGGAATTTCATTATACAATACTTTTATTTATAAATATTTTACAAAATAACATTGTAAAACCTTAAATATATATAAAAGTAGGTATTTGAGAGTGTTCTTTGAAAAATCTTTTTTTAATTTTACAAACCGAGGTACCAAAACTGCGGTTGGAACCTTGTCACTAAAGTTGACTCCTTAGGTAAGTTACGAAGGTGTAAGTACACAAGGTACGTTGTGAAACTATTTAACCGTTATTTTTAAAACTGGTATTGAAACTTCAGATCGTAGGGAACAATAAATCATTATTTTTTGTCGAATTCAGTAATATGACGGTATGAACTGCAAAATAACACTGAATTATGACTATTCAAGCAAGAACGCATTTAATCTACACTATGTGTGTAACACTATGCGAATTGCAGTATATTATCCATCTCTTGTATGCTAGAGTGCCCTGGTACCGAGCATTTCGTGCTGACAGATTATACACTTTCTTTAAGAAATGCAGGATTGCGTGTGGCTTAATTGAGTTTCGATTCTATGGCACAGAAGTTTTTAGGTAACAGACAACGCTTATCACTTTTGGAATACCCCGTGAACTAAGTTTAGTAATGCTGCGGAAATTGATTTCGAAATTTCAACGGAAATACACGTTTTGGGGTCCCCTGTTAACGATATCAAGGCGCTGCTAAAAAACTTTCTTCAAAATTTGGGTTTACTTTACATGAAGCTCCCCGAACATTTTCAAAATTTTCTCGAAAACTGCTCCAAATTTTTTCTTTAAACGTTTGGCAGAGATAGTGCTACATGTACTCTACACTCTCTCTCTCTCTCTCTCTCTCTCTCTCTCTCTCTCATTCTATATATATATATATTATATAGTTAATAACATCAAAAATATTGACAGTATAAATAGATTGGCATTCATTAATATATAATTACAGTTTCTTTCGCTACAGCAATCTGTCAATATTTTGTTAAAATATATTCAAGATCCCTCACAGTCTTGTCTCATTCACCCACTCACTTTTCATGTTATGAGTTTTTTAAAATTATTCTGTTCGATTTTTTGAAATTTTCTTTAATACCAACCTTGTCCTGACAATAACGAACACAAAAAACACATTTATCCAATTCATTAGTCCCGTAAGCGTAGTGTATGCCAACGGGAACACGTTCTAAACTGCTGGCTAGTCGTTTGGGATGTGTGCAATTGTGTATGTGTGAAATTAAGGGCAAGTAAGAGGAAGGAAAATTCCTGCGTGGTCCGTGGCCCGTTTGTTAGGGTTCTGTTCCGGCATTTGCCTAGTGTTTGAAAACTACCGATCAGAGCACCCGACCACTAGAATTCTCCTATAGACAGTGGGTGAATTTGACATAGCTATGTATTCTTGAGTTTCTGTAACCTGCCTAATGACAACTGATCAGCTGTTACGGTTTCGTGCAATCGGGAGCTTAATCGTCTCCACAGTTACGTCACCGTGATTACGTTTTAGCTCTCGATTGGATGACACCGTAACAGCTGGAGTGTCATCGGCGAGATTAGAAAAACCCAAGTATAGCTAGTGTCGAAAATCCTTCCACCGTCGGGAGTGAAACCATGGGACCTCTCAGTCAGAGGCACTGCAGTGACATCATGTAATGCCTTAAACCATCTAAGCCGGTCAAAAACTACTCATATTTTGAAAAATGATTTTAATTAAAGATCTAATTTAGAACAGGTTTCATTAATAAATCTCAATTTTCCTTGTTGTAGTTGCTGAAAGATGTCGAATATATTTTAAATTGTTCCAAATTTCGAAAGAGTTAAACGAGAATTGGACTTACACCAATTTATAAGCGTATTATGCTCTTTGCTCTGCTTGAAAATTTTGAAAATGATGAGTTTGAATGTAAAGTGCCCCCAAAATAAAAAAAATCGTTTCAAATTTCCAGAACCTCGAGTGCAGGCAAATGGATGGAGCTGTGGGGGGGGGGGAGAAGAGGAGGATATGAGTTTTGGAGAAAATCCGATGAACGTTTAGGCGCTAGTGTTGTCCCACAGTCCTGTTTTGTAGTAAATCAATTTTCAGGAATCAGGAACCCACAGAACTTGAATTCTGGCTTCCTAACGTTGTATAGAGCAAGTAATTTACTACATACAAAATAGGGATGCCACATCTATGTAATTTTTTCAAAACATCGATAGTTTCATAAAGTCATCGATGTATTTAATATAATTTTTTTAAGTCTATGTTTAACATCGATGTTTGGTGTGCGATGTTCTTATGTGCCCAATATTGTTTAATGAAAAAGTCCATCATAATACTTCCAAAAATCCATAAACTGAATATTTTTCATACCAAATTACAATGAATAAAAATAGAAAATAAATAAAAATAGAGTTTTCGTCAATAAAGAAGCCTGTAATATTTTCGACTCATCCAATCACATAGTCTAATTTTGGTAATTGTCCTGATGATTTTTCGAAGTTGTTTTGCCTATCTCAATTAAAATGAATAAACGATAGCACACGTTCAAAATCCCCTGGCGTTAACTTCAATACTCAGTAATCCTGCTTTTAAAATATATAGACTTTTAGTAATATTAATAATATCAATGGTTTTTTGTCAATGTTTTGTTGGCGAAGTCGAATTCCTAGCACAGAAATAAGAATTATGCATTCTTAGGTACACGGAATCCACAATTTGAGATTCTGTAGAAGAATCGCCCCTTTTCGCTGCATTACAATACTTTCTTTTTAAATGCAAGTGCTATGCGAGAAATTAAAACAAGGTCAAATTTGGACCATTATTGCACAATTTTCATGGAATGGTTCTATATTGTAGTTGGTTTCTTGAGTTCCGGATTTTATTACCTTGGATGGAACCTGCCAACAACAGCAGATCTTAGTCATATTTTAAGCAATGTTAAGTAACCCGCATAAATGTGCCTCCATTGCATCTCAAGTTAAAGATTTTGCACGTCACTTCTCACATGTACAACACAATTATCTCATTCACAATCTGAGAACAGCTTCACAAAAGAATTAAAATAATGTAAGTTTACATAAGATTTGTCTCCTCCCCCTTATTTTCCTCCTTTTTTACATATGTAGAGCTTCAAAATCATCCATATTGAACGAGTGTGAGATATGCATCTCGGCTTTTCTTTTCAAAACACATTGCGTTTCCGTAACACTTCGAGCCGGTGCTGCCGCCGTCAGAGAAGCAACGGTGAGCTTAAGCCTTGTAGAAGTAATCAGAGCGACCCGAACATGAAAACGCGTGCACAACCGGAGCGCAAAATTCACACCTCTACCATCAACATTCGCAATACTCTCGAAGTTATCTTAAAGCTGAAGCTATAATGAACAAAGTATATTGAAAAGCATAATGCCTATGTTCAGAAGTGGTCTCATCGTAAATTTGGTTCCATTGTTGGAGTCAGTCAATTAACAATGAGTGCAGATACTTATTGATTTACCTTCGTGTGTACAGGATAGGCCATTTCAGCTTTATATAAATCAACATACCATCCTGTTCTTCATAGTATTAATAATTAATTCTTTTATTGTTTTGGCTTCTCAATTATAAGCCAAAACACGCCTATAATGGCCAATCTGGCTGAACACTTGAACGTCAATCTGTCAATGTTTTTTTTTTAATATATGGAAGATATTTCAGTCTTCTGTCTCAGTCACTCATTCACTTATCTTATTATGAGATTTTTTTAAATTTTATGTTGGATTTTTTGAAATTTTCTTTTATACAAACCTTGTCCTCACAATAACGAACACACAAAGAAATAATTATGCAATTTGGTGCAGTCATTCGGAAGTTATGCGCGTACATACATTTCGGCGATTCATTTTTATTTATATAGATTAAATCGACAAAATTTTACCGATCGTAGATGACGTATTCCTTCCCGTAGCGAGTTAATTCTTTAGATTGACACACCATAATTTCGACTTCGAAATGAAATTGACGGACATCATTGGTGAACTCATAGATAGTGACTTTCATGGACATGAACATCGGTCTATATTATAAAGACAAGAAAATACTTTTGTTTTTATGTTGCATACTATTCAGAATCGGGCCGTTAGTAAACTTTTCCTTACAGCTTGGCGTTTGATTACGTAACTGTGATAAGTAAATAAATAAATAAATAAACAAATAAATAATTTTGGCCTCGCAAACTTCATCCACCGTGATTTGTTTCTCGTTTCGTATATGGCTTTGAATAATGAACTTTTTCATATCTTAAAAGGGTTGTTGTTTCAAACAATCCTATGTGCTATAGAAATAGTCATTTTGAGTTCAGAGCTCTCATTGCAGTGTATTAATCCGTTAGAGTTAAGTATTTACAGACACCATAATTCTCACACTAATGTAATTGATAATAGGATAGAAGTACATCACTTTCCCCTCACATTTTTCAGTTGGCCATGACAGAGTACGAGAAAACTTAAAATATACTCAGTGTCAATATTTTGGCCTCAGTAGCGGCCACTTCGAGTACATTTGAAGAAAGGAAGAAAAAAATTAAGACTACCTTCTTGCTTCAAACTTGCAGAATGAGGAATTTATGGTTTTTAATGGCGAGGTGTAAACGAAGATAATTTATTTGCATTGCACATGTGAAGAATAAGTTGAAAACGTCTTATTAATATTGGTATTGCAATAATGTAACATGAACTGGTACTTTCTTGTACTTAATGCTTCACACACGTTCAGGGGTAGAATATCGAGTAGCCAATACTGAGTCTCCTCCTGAGAATTGCCAAAATTTTACTTTCCAAGTGATCACTTCTGGATCACACTCGGATAATTAATAATTGAAATTAATAAAAATAGAACAAATTGAAAATTGACCATTTTTAGGGAATGGATCTATTCACAAAGAGGTAAGCTTCTCGCCGATTAATTTTCACATAATGAATAGTGTAATCCAAACATTTTCAAAGAAATACGAAAATGATCTTCATTATTGCCACAACTGAAGCTTGTATTCTAATTTCCAAAAAGGTTGATCCCAAGTTTTCGAGTAATTCTGTGATATTTCCCTCGATCTTGTGCCAAAGGCATGGGGTTGTGGATACATACGAGATAGGTATGTTAATCTATTTTGTAATTTTGTACATTTATAATTATGATTTTCTTGTTGTTGGAAAGTAGATACAGCAGCACCTGAACGAGATTCAAGAGTTTCATTTTTTTGTATTATAAATAGAATTGATTCGTGCTTCATATGAACTTTTGCCCTATTTGAATCTATCAAATAATCCATTAGTCTGGTGTGCCGAGATTAACAGAGCCACCGCATAAGGCACCGATAAGCACCATTAAGCTAGTACAGCACCCATTACTGAACTAAATAAAAATAGGGTCACTTTTTAACAATTTTATTCCTAATTAATTATCTCGAGAACTATTTGCACCACTCATTTTGTGCCCTTTTTATGACGCGATTATAAACGCTTCAGAAACATCAGTGCTATTATGGTTAACCGTTTTATTATTCCCGCTAGGAAGACGGGAGACCGGAAAGCGAAAGCGACAAACATCGTAGTCTAAGGCAGTGCCAGACTCTGCATACAGCGTGTAGCGAGCGGCTGCTCGTCCCCACCAGAGTGGCCGAGGTGCTCAGCAAATGTTTTATTTAATGTGTCCAAGACCGTCGCTGCGGGCAGGACGAGCACTGAATTTTATGGCGCTCGGCAAATGGCAAGCAATTCATACACACTACTCGGGATTCGTCGAGCGGTTGCTCGGTGCTCGCTGAATGCCTTATGTGTGAACCGCCTTTAAAGAAATACATTATATGTTACTTTTTGTAATTGATGAATGGTATCTTTTACCTTACTGAAGATATAAAATTGCATCCTACCTATCGAAGATATTATGGTAACATCCATTATGTTTAATTGCTTTTAATATTTATATGCACAGGAAGATTAAAATTTATTTCTACTTTTAAGGTAATATTTCCATCCAAATCTATGTATTACTCCGTTCGAAACCGAAGGTATTGTTTCTATGGTGTAATTTCATTTCATCAACTTTTTTACTGTAAGTTTCAATGTTAGACAATACGAGTGTCAATTCGTTTCGAGTCTCAAATTCAACATATCAATTGTTAGACGCAAAGGTAACGATGTCTAAGATGCTATATTGCTGTAGCAACATCAGATTGCGTTTCCATTATGTGCATAATGTGTAATTTTAGCTCTTTATTGTTAGTGTATAACATAAAGAAATCAGATATATTCGTTTTGAAATTACGAAATTTTAAATTAAATTTTGGAATAACTCGCATTTCCCTTATTGTTTTCAGGGTCTAAAGTCAAAAACAACACCAATTTTTGAACTAAATCCTTGTAACTTCCTTTTTTTCTGTCAGTACATCTAGAAAATGATGTAGCTACTGGGCTGTTCGGGAGACGCCGCGTCCTAGATACAGGTGCCATCGTCTGTGGCCGCAGAAGCCAAGGCTCTCAGAAAATGATGAATTCTTAAAATCTATCTGGCGGAATTTGCGAATTTATGAAAGGGGATTGGTCACACTAATGGATTTCGTTATCACGAGCATTTCCGTAGAGCGAGTCCGTTTTTGGGTTTTGCTGTGAAATTAGTAAAATAGAAATGGGAAGGTAACTCTTTAAGCATAATTTCCCTAAACTCTTGTGGTCGCAGAGTCAAAAAGTATTGGCGTTGGCAAAAAGGATTAAAACCTTTGACCCCTCACAGTAGTGAAAGGTACATGCCTAACAAAAGTTGACTCGTTATCGCTACCAAGTATTTCACCATTTACAAAAATTGTTTTATTCACTCGTTAATAAATAATTTGGAAAACAAACTGTGTTACTGCAAACGCTACTATTATCATTTGCAAAATTTTTAAGTCGAAATACGCCTGGCGGAAATTAAAGCACAAAAGCACAGTTCACATATTAATGAAATTAAAGTTTAAATTAAAATCGCTATTAATAATAAAAATGAAGTGAAAAATGAACATTTTCCTGTATGCACCTCGTGCATGTAAAGATTTTCTCCACGTTGCGTCTGTGTTCCATTGGAATTGCCATTGCTTGCTTCGACGTGAATTGTGTGAATGAGCCAAAATTATTATTTTTCATTCGTGGGACATTTTTGACACTGTTGATGTGATAAAACATCTTTATATTTTTAATTAAATTAGTAATACGAATTGAAATTGTAGTACGCATTTTGGACTAACCAACAAAACGTAATAATTTAATTAGTAGCGATGGGAATTAATTTTTAGCTGCCGTCGATCCCAATTGCTTCCTTGCTTCCGCTGACGTAGTAGAGAGAAAGCTATTTAATGCTGCGGGAAAAAACAGCGAATTTTCGGCAGAAAAGCTCTTATTACAGGGCCCAGGTAACGAAAAAGTTGATAAATCCAGTTTCTACATTTAGAAAATAATCCTCTAACACATGGTGTAGCCCGGAATCCATTCTTTGTGGGTCCTTGATACCGAAAAATCGAATGACGGATAAATGTCCGTCCGTCAACAACCCTAGTGGCTAAGCCGTTCAGCCGATTTTCTCCGAAGTGGATATTCCCCAATCGATCTGGCTGATGTCGCGGACCCTTGAATTCGAAATCGATATTTTAATTTTACGGGTTACTGTATATGAAGCCCCTGGAAGACTTTCCAAATTTTCAAAAAGATGGCTCCAACCTTTTTGATTAAATTTTTTGTTGGATAGTGTAAAGGACGTTTAAGAGAATAGTGCAGGTCTCATGTTTGTTGACAACCATGATTCTTTGATAATAGCAAAAGTTCAAAATTTTTTGGTGGCTTTCTACAACTAAAATATTAAAGACAGAGATGTTTCTACTAATGAAATTTGTTTTTAAAGATAGATTTTGAAATAAGGTAATGTTGAATTTTTCGAAAACATGAGTATTTTTCTCGTAATATTGTGTGGAAGTAGGGCGAGAAACTTACGTGCTGTTTTAGCACCAACAGTTTTATATTGAAACGATCCACCCTTGATAACGTTCAAATCGACCCCCAGGGGAATGTCTATCGACCTCTGGAAATGGCTGTCCCATGCACATGATGTATCTATCTGTGGAGAACCTAGTGTTCACGGATTTCGTAAGCGAGAAATGAAAATTCCAGAAAATCTGATTTAGTTACGTAAATTCAGAACCCACCATTTGGCTAAGTCAAAATTACTCTTTTCTCATCGCCTCCTCCACCTCTTCTTCTCTTCTTTCTTCATCTTTCTCGCTTCTCTCACCTTCCCTTCTCCTCCCCCTCTTGTTCGTTTCCTCGGTGACATTAATGTTGTATTGGTCGCTGCAACACGAAACGTGTGAAACATAAATGTCAAGCGGGTTGCCTCAGAAAAAAAATTGACAAACGACAGAGATTCGTCGTGCTCAACTAAATATATTTCTTTGATAAATTAGATGTTAGAATAATAAAATTAAAATGGCATTGTAACTGTGTAGATAAACATGTAATGCATGTGTAATAGAGAACACTTGCATTAAGGTTACTGTATGCTTGTTGTTTCCTGCCTCATTCTAAATGTTGAGTTGAATTCTGCATGAACTAGGGAAAAATGTTTTTGTTTTGCATGAAGTAGCATGAATAAGCAATTGTAAACAACTACTTAAATATTTGAGAAGATATTCTCAAACCCTTTTTTTTTCTCGAACACGCTTAAAAAATGATGCAGGTTCCATTTTCGTTGAACTCTAAATTTTCGAAAATTGCAAAAGTTCATTGTTTTTCGACGTTATTCTTCTACTACAAAATTGAAGTGGAGAGTTTTCCCCGCAATAAAATATGTTCTTGAAAATTATTCTTTAAATAAGGCCATGAACATTTTTTTTTTTGAAAATATTAGTTTCGTGGAATTTGAGTGGTCATTACAAATAATGCGAGTAAGTATGTGCTGTTGTAGCACCTAGTTTTTATCTGGCGGCGAGCTTTGGTGTCAGCGTAAACTCGAATCTCTTAGTAAAATGTATATAGGGCGATTTTTATAAGAAAGGACCGTTTTTACCGCTAGTGCCTGCAACAGAAGGTTCTGTGGTCGTTGTGTCCTTGAGCTCATTAGACTCTCCTTCCTCCATTCGTTCGTTTGCAGTTGGCTAACTTGTAAATGGCGTCGACGCTTCCTTTTGTGATGTCCTCGTCTGGCGAAATTATAGAGCGCCACGAAAAATAATTGAAATTAAGAAGTGCAGAGCTATGTGCTCTTCTTTATAAATTATTCTTTTTATAAACACTACATTGAATTTATATTTTGTGATAAGTATTATATTTATTTTAAAACCGAGACGTGAATGTGAGATGTGTGATTTCAGCACCTGTTCTGTAAGGTGGCGTGCTGTATTTACATTCGTGACAGTTTTCTTTTACTGAATATGAGAGCATGTTAAGAGATTTTTCCACATACGTACTTAAATTTCAATATTTCTCGGACTCGCGTATGTTCATATACCTCAGCGAAACTCTTAAACTTCTACATAGTGATGTACCCACGAGAGCCATAACCAAACACTTAACGAAGAGGCGTGACTGAACAGCTGTCGCGGCGGAGGGATACTCTCTCTGAATTACACGTGATGTTCACTTGTTTAGCTAATTGTCATTTTGGCTCATTCTTAGACGGATTCTTCTATAGTACATATGTATTCGTGATGTGAATGAAGAAATATTCTACAGCACTTTAAGCATTGCGAGATGTAAAGCAAAAATCTCTCGAACTTACCTATTACTCGTAATATTGAAAGGAAAAGGATGATGGGCAGTTTGGAAAAAAGTAGCGTTGATAATTACGATAAGAAAATTGATATTTTCGAGGAGTGTCTGGAAAAGATTATTTTCTGAAATATATTTTTGTTGGAATTAGAAATTTCCAAGGCAAAAGGACACGATGAAATTTTGGTTCGCATTACGACCGGTTCTCGTCACAAACACTTTCCAATTGTTATAAGGCGTCTCGGCTTTTCCTAAATAGCTGTAAAGGCTTTCTGCTTCGAAGCAGCCGTATGTGTGAGGAACACAGTGAAAAGAGATGTGAAGTACTGTCTCGAGGACACTGTTATGAAACGAAGCTTTTGAAGTTTACTGAATGGCATTCCATTGCGTGTAGCTTCTCTATAGGTATGTGAAGGATCCGCCTCAAGAGTAACTCTCAAAGAGTCCAGAAACGAGTACTGAATTACAACAATTTAACTTTTTAAAAATTTAGATAATTAATAGTATGTTTCAATACAAGAAATATAGTGAATGACACGTACCGGTAGTGCACTCCCACAGCCTCTTTAAAGAGTAAAGAAATGTCTTGTGGATACAAATATATTTGGATTTCTCTATTATTGTAAATAAAGTTCGATGGAAATAGGAATCTATCTGTATTACTAAATTTCAATGCTCGTAAATATTAAAACAAAAGTATGCAGTCTCCTACTATATCAGAGGTGTCTGTGTGTTTCGTTACACATTTAGATTCTCTGAAAAAATCCGAAAGCAATGATACAGTTTCGATTTTCACTGAAAAATTCATATACTGCATTTATTCCAACTACTATTCTCATTCTCACTGTTCACAACACAACCGACGTCATGCGACAGCAAAGATCCAAATCAGAGACCGCCCACCATTACTATTTGCTCTTCCCGTGTTGCATAATGGAGCAACAACTTTTTTTTATGTTCTTGGTATGTAAAGAACTATTGTATTGAGTGTTCATATATACTGCATATATATTATTGCAATATTTGTGAAGAAAGTTTGTTAAAATAATTTATTGTTGTGCTATACAATAGTATTTACTTGTTCTTAAGCAGTGTGGGTGCTACTTTGTCGAAATCTATTTTGTGTAGTTTGGTTCAGAACTTTTGCTGCTGCAGGGCTCTAGTGTTTTTTATTCTCATTATGCTTGAGATTATGCAGAAAGTAATTAATGATTGTAAAAAGTCATAACAAATATTCGGTGTTTATTCATTCTTGATATTCTATATTGCTTAAAATGAATGATCATTTCGCTAGAAGACATCATTATCTTAATTTTACCTTACGTTACATTTTATTTTCACGTAAGGGTGGGCCTTTACCAGTTATGGAAAACCTTACTGAACTTTTTCCTGTTCTGTGGATGGTTTGCATGGAGAGTCAGTTTTTTTTTAAAATGACAGTTATAAAGATCATGTACAATCTTCGAAAATACGAGTAGATGTAAAAGAACTAGGTTGATAATAGAATTATATTCCTTAATGAAATAAGTTATTAATGATTAGAGATCTTTAAGGGCGTATGCAATGTTTTTAAAATACAAGTAGTTTTGGCGTAATTTTTGCTTGAAATGAAAACAATATGTTTTGCTTAAAGGAAAGACTATTTAGTCCTCGTATAGAGCAAAGAACGCGTAAAAAAATTTGACAGGTCTCGTTTTCATTGAACTCCGAATTTTTGAAAATCACAAGAAAGGTTACAATGTGCCAGTGTGTGTGCTGTTGTAGCACAACTAGTCACTTTGTCCGGTACTAGGACGTAGTAAAGAGAAAACCTTGTTATTCTGAAGAGGAATTAGGCGCGGTTTGGACAGAAACGCTAGTATGGTGGGTCCATGATATAGAAAAACGGGTTAAATCTTGCTGTTACATGTAGTAAATTACTTTCCCTGCGTTTTGTAGTCTGAATCCACGATTGGGGATCTTTGATACCGAAAAATTGTTTACTGGAAAAAGGTGGCTGTCAGTCAGTCCGTGGTCTACAATAGTGTCCAGTTGTCAAGTCGATTTTCTCCGAAATCGTTATTTAACAAGCCATTTGGCAGGTATCTACACCCTGCGAATTTGAAATAGACATTTTTATTTTGGGATGTTTTGGGTAAAGCGTCAACATTTGCAAAACTTTTTAAAAATCGTCTGAAGTTTTGTATTGTTTTTCAGATAGAGCAGTGTGCACTAATGAAATGAGTACAGGTCCTTTCTTCGTTGAACTTTGGGAATTTTCGTGAATTGCAAAAGTTAATTTTATTTTCCTTTTTCGGCGTCTTCCTACAACGTCAATATTGAATATAGATTTTTTCCTGAATGAAAGTTGTTTTTAAAGATCTGTAGTGATGTCTGTGATGTGATGTAGATCTGTCGCATGTCCAAGCTTTTGAAAATAAGTAGTTTCCGCGTAATTTTCGGAAGTATAGGTAATTTGTAAAACAAGATTTTTCCAAAAAAGGCTCCAAACTATTTCATTTCTTCCCAAATTGCGCTAACTTTGCTGAGAAAAATTACTTTCTTTCTTGTTGAACTCGCTTAACTTTTGAAAATTGAAAATTTTTAATTTTTTGGCGCCCTCTTACAATTACTATACTGAATGTAGTTTTTTTTTTATTTTCTCGCTACCGCAATAGTTATGTAATGCCCCTCCCTCCAAAAAAAAGGCGAAATTTCGGAGGAAAAAAAACTTATTACAGGGCCCTGACAACGAAAAAGTGGATACATCCAATTGCTAAATTTATTTTAAAAAATCCTTTAACACGTGGTGTAGCTAGAATACCTGTTTTGTGGACCCTTGTTACCGAAAAATTGATTGTCGGCAAAACGTCTGTCAGTCTGTGAACAACGCTAACGGCTACACCGTTCAGACGATTTTCTCCAAAATTGAGATTCCTCAATCGGTCTAGCTGATGTCACGGCCCCTTGAATTTGAAACCAATTTTTTTTGCATGAAGTCCCTGCGACATTCTCAAAATTTAAAAGCATGGCCCCATCGTGTTTGATTACATTTTGTTGTTGGATAGTCTGAAGAACGTTTAAGCGAATGGTGCAGATCTCATTTTCATATAAAACTCAGATTTTTCGAAAATTTCAAAATTAAATAAATAAATTCGGCGTGTTCTTACAACTAAAATATTAAAGATAGAGATTTTCCTACTTAAGAAAATCTCTCCCTTAAAGCTATATTTGGAAAAAGATCATGTTCAATTTTTCGAAATTTTCAGAACTTTTGAGTGAAATATACGCAATTTTTAATTTTTGTTTTATGTTGTTTTTTTTTTCTCTCGGAAAGGGTTCCATCGTTTTTGATGAAATTTCGTTGATGGATAGTCTGAAGGACGTTTAAGAGAATGATATATGTCTCATGTTTGTTAAAAACCCTAATTTTTCGAAAATTGAAAAAATTCGAAATGTTTTCGGCGTTTTCCTACAACTACAACTATAAAGATAACATTTCTTTTCTTAATGAAATGTGTGAATAAAAAATAGATCTAATAAGGTCAGGTTGAATTTTTTGAAAATATGAGTATTTTTTGTGTAATGTTTTAAAAAGCGCCCTGTAATTGAGTTCAATGTGAAAAGGAATAGATGATTCCGCTTTGCGTAATAGGATGTGGGAATGTAAAGTGACGGGTGTAGAAACGGATTAATTTTGTTGAATATAAAAATATTATATTTAGTTATATTTTTCTGTCATTTTAATTTTCTTGCTAGCGGTGTCAATTCTAACTGGCAAAATGTGTATCCCATGCGAATTAGCTGTCATTGTTGCTTTATTCTATTGTGACGCCGCACTGACAACAGAAAGCGATAATGACTGCTGCCTTTTCACGTTAATATAAAGTAATAATTTTATTTACGGCTAAAATACTCATCATGCATCGTTGATACATTTATGTAGAACGTGAACATAGTGAATTCAATGGCAGAAAGCTGTTTTCGTTTAAGCATTTGAATTTTAAAAATGTATGTATTTTTCACGTTTCGTTTAAGAATATTTCAAATGAAGTGTAAAAAAGAATATTTCATATTATAATATTATATAGCCATTAACAATATCGTGAAAAAGTACGTGTTATAACACCTAGTTTCTTAATGAAATCTGTCCAAAGATGGATCTTTAAGTAAGGTCGTGTACAGTTTTTCCCAATTATGAGTAATTTCTGCCTAATTTTGCGTGGAATATAAACAATTTTTAAGAACAATATTTTGTCAAAAACAGTTTAAAATATTTTATGTAAATTTGTTTCTCCAATAGAACAAAGTATTCTTACAAAAAATGGCGGAGGTTCGTTTTTCAATGAAACCTACGTAGTTTCAAAACTTCTAAATTTAAAAACTATTAGGCCTGTTCCGACCACTACAAAATTGAAGATAGGAATTCTTTTTTCACTGAATTCTCTTTCTTAATATTAGTTCTTGAAATAATGACCAATCTCTGAATTTTTTAAAAGTTGCAAACGCAAATGTTAAACTGTTTTTATGATCTGAAAAACATTTTGCTCGTTGAAAAAACATGTTGCAAGTTCAAGTAGTATTATAATTAAGCTGCGGGTTTTTACCTATTTGCCTATTTTTTCCTTCAATAGAAAATGCAATCTTGTGTGTTACTTATTCGTTTTGAAGCATTAGGATTATTATATGCCAATTTTATACCAGGCCTATAAATACCTATTTTATGTTTATGTCACAATGTAGGATATTCTCGTGTTTATTGATCAAAAAGAAATTGTTCTTAATTTTTTTTTCGTTTTTTCTGCAGAGAACAGAGAAATCAAACCACTATCGTAAATCTATTCCGTTTTACTACCAGCACTGCGGGTATTTGGTATTATGTAACACGTACAAAATCGTTATAGTCAAATTATTTTTTACTTGGAATTTTTAAACATTTTTTACTAAAAAAAGACGCCAAATTTTTTCTTGTATGTATAAAAATTGGCGCCGGTTTCATTCTTCGCGAACACTGCCTTTTCGAAAATTGCAAAAGTACATTATTGAATTCATGTGTGTTTATCTTAAAAGAAATTTGATATAAAAATCAGATCTTTAAAAAAAGGTTAACACTACTAGTTACAACATTTGGGTTATGCATGGCGATTAAAACAAATCATACAATATTTTCAATTATGTATAAATTATATGTGTGAAAAAAAGATCAAACTGTGCAGCTTTGGAGAATCATCGTATATTGAATAGCAAAAAGGTAGCTACTGCGATTCAGCCTTTTTCGTCCGAATTGCGTAACAACGAAAGAAAGGATTTCTATAAGGATTTGTCAGAACAATGATGAAAGCAAGCATCCATGAAGGTAACTCGATCATGTATATTTCAGAAACTTTCTGCACACGTACGTAAATATGGGTAAGAAAAATGTATGGTGCCTTTTTAAATAATAATAATAATATAATAATAATAATAATAATAATAATAATAATAATAATAATAATAATAATAATAATAATAATAATAATAATAATAATAATAATAATAATAATAATAATAATAATAATAATAATAATAATAATGACTTTATTTATGTGGCGAGACTGGGGCGATCAGACCCGCTCTTCCGCCTAACCAATGAATATTTTACATTTTTAAATACCTACCTAAATACCTTTGGCTTTGTATTTCTACAGTTCTTCGAGTGTATAAATCCCCAGCTTAATTACAATGTTGCAAAGCTGTGCCACGCCCCTTTTTTATCAGAATGAGAGTAATTTTAATGATGTACCGGAGTCATATCAAAATGGATTTAATAAGAACTTTAAAGAAAATATTGCCAATTTTGTGAACGAGTATCTTATGGCATTTGTTTGAAATAAAGTAATCATTGAAATTGAAGGCTTCCTTTTTATAATTCACCAAATGAGGTACATTTATTTTGAACATTTTCTCAAGAATGACTCCAATATTTTTCTTGAAATTTAGCTTGATAGTGCACTTGTAAATGTGACAAAAGACTACTTTTCTTTAATACCGCCCTTCTTTGCTTTCAATGTTTTGTATGGACTAGATAAGCATGCACGAAATCTTAGCAGGAATCGTGCAAGCGCTATTCGAATTAAAACTTGCAAAGAAAAAAAAGAACACATCTAATTTTTAGAAAATTCCGCACGAATATGTATCTTGTGTGTGCGTGTGTGTGTGTGTGTGTGTGTGTGTGTGTGTGTGTGTGTGTGTGCAGAAAAATGGATGTTGGTATATAAGAGCGGTTAACTCCGACACCATGTAACCAATCTCCATGAAAGTTGGCACATCTACGTGTTTTTTTCACCCAGAAGGTGTATATGGTGTTCATTTTGTTGTAACTACACTAGATACCGCTGTAGAACAAAATATTCATGTCAAATGCAACCCGCAACTCCGGAGCATTTTTGAATTTATATCGTTAAATAGCTTCTAAACGAAGCGTTCAAGGGCATTAAAAACTAAAATTTTTAAAGCCATCTGCCTCTAAGAAACGTTTCTCACACTGTAATCTACAGGATGAGATCTTCCTGAACATTCAATTAAATTTTTTTCTGGTCCGGCGCTTCTCGATATTATCCCACGTGCTCAGAGACGTTCAGAATCTGCAACTAATTGTGAATGAGAGAGGAGAGAAACGGAAAGGGAGAGAGACGGAGAGAGATGAAGGGCAAAACAACGTCTGCCGGGTTCCGTATTATATATGTATTTTATAATTTAATGCATTCGTGGGCATAGATGACTTAAATGATCCCTGCTCGAAAATTAAAACTTTCGATTGTAAGTGGGATCACAATGGTGTATTGTCAGCAATTCTTAAACGACTCTTTTCTCAAAAACAGTTCTAAATTGTTTCCCGAAAAGTTTGAGGATAGGACAAGGAAGAGAAAGGAAAGATCACGCGCGGTCCGTGGCCCGTTTGTTGGGGTACTGCTCCGGCAATCGCCTGGTGTTGATCGGAGAAACCACGGAAAACTACTGTTCGAAGCAGCCGGCCTCTAGAATTCTCGTCCAGACATCGACTGAATTCGACATAGCTGACAAGCTAGTGTCGGAAATCTTGCCACTGTCTCGAACCTAGGACCTCCCGGTGAGAGACACTGCAGTGACGTTAGATGATTCACTGAGCCGCCTCCCCCGATGATGATGATGATGATGGGTTAAGTAAAGAGTGATGGAATGTGAAGCATGGGAGACCGGTAAGTCTCGACTAATTCTACTTCGCATGCGTGTCAAACCTCAATTTCACGTTCAAAGAAAGGGATTTTAAATCTATAGCTGAATGTGCAAAGCGAGTGATAGGTCGTTATTCTGCGATTTCCTTTACATTCTTCGCTCGGTAAACATGTTATTAATTTTATATCGTGCAATGCGACTCGATTTTAGATCACGGCTGATATTCAAGGCACCAGCGTGGACAGGGGAGGTATTGGTTTGGTACTGGGAGAGGGGCACAGAAGTCACAGGGGACAGGTGGGTGTGGCGCCCTTCGCGAGCGCTGGTCACGCGCCATCGCTGCAGGGGCTCCTTTCCGGCAGCGTGTCGCGCGTGCTGCTGCGCGACTCGCCCGTCCGCCCGCCCGCCCGCCCGCCCGCCCGCCCGCCCGCCCGCCCGCCCGCCCGCCCGCCCGCCCGCCCGCCCGCCCGCCCGCCGTGTCCGAGCGAATGTGAGGCGCCTTTTTATTGTTTCCTCGATGACGCTTTGCGTTGCGAGAGCAACGTGACTTGACGCTGCTTCGAGACGAATCGGATCTCGGGACGGGACGAAGAGGGTCAGGTGCGCAGGAGTGATGGGGAGGCGGCACAATCAGCACTGCACTTTAACCACAACCACCACCACCACCACCACACAACCGTCACCACACAACCGTCACCACTATTTCTCCCTGTGCGAAAATGTGTGTGTTAAAAGAGTTAAGCGTAGGAACTTATGACGCACGTGGGAAAGGCGCTATTAGTTCCAAGCGGAAAAAATTGCCCTCACCCATTTTGATAAATTGTATACGGAATGAAGGCATAAGAGGCGTGTGTGTATGTATGTATGTATGTATGTAGGTATGTGTGATTCCCGGGCGAAATGTGAAAGACTGAAATCGCTATCAAAACTAAAGGCGTTAAAACGTAATTTTACTGTTTTGCATAAAAAATGCAATCTTTTCCAGCAAACGCCGTCATAAAATTTGTAAGACTGGGATACGTTTAGTCTCCTTTAGTAAATTTTTCATCTCGGTGCAATAAAGAGCAAACTGTGCTTTCAGATAAGAAATCTGATACTAAAATTTCTATCTTAACGTAACTAAATAAAATTAAAATTCTGAAGAAAAATACACTTCCAAATAGACGTTTTTACGTTTCTCAAAAGTAGTTTGTGAAATTTTCAAGTTATGAAGCGATTTTCGTAGATTTGAAGTGTTTTTTTTAATTACTTTTTTTGTACGTATTTCTAAATTTATAATTGAATTTGTTGAAATTTTAGCTGTTAGAAATATGTTCATTTGTAATTTTTAATGATATTGAATTTAAAATAGCATGTTTGATGACCTTTAGGTCACGAATTGAGTTTTTTTGGAGGCATGATTGTTTTCTTTGCATTCTGCATTTTAAATAAAAAATCACTGCTAGTTTGCGCTAGAACTATAAAGTTGATGCAATTGCGCGTATTTTGTGAATGCATATACTTTCTGGGAACTTTGAAAAATCTACGTTTCAAGACATAATATTGAAAATATACTTAGATAAGTTTGACATGCATATTTTTTTCAGATTTCTTGATGCTTAATTTTATTTAGTTTAAAAGTTATCTAAGAGTGACTTTAATCTCATGCTTTCCTCTGCTTGATTATGTTTGCTCTGGCTGGGATTTGAGCCGCATTTGTTGTTTTTTTTACCGCCGGGATCATAATTTTGCGTTAGTAATCGTCTACACTTATCGTCAACAATGTCCTTTCGATAACACGCAGAACATGCCAAAGAACGAATATTTATAAGGTCTTTATTTACTTTTGAAATATGGGAGTAAAATTTCCTCTGAAACTTTGTCTCGTTTTCCTGTCGTTACTACATAAGCGAAAATGTTTCGATATCTCGGGGAACAATTTTAATCCTTTTAATTCTTCTTCTTTTCAAACATCTGAAGGAAACAGATACCATACCTGTTTCAAACTACGTAGACCAACCACTACATTCCCATGGAATCTTTTACATTTAGCAGTAATATTCATCGTTTGCTTTGTGAAGGCAACCAGGAGTCTAGGTCATCAGCAAATATCGTTTTCTCCATAAAAGTCTAAGCTTTTTCTAACAAAATACAAAAATCTATTATTTAAAAAGCTTTATTACCTCAAAGAATTACTGTGTTCATCCCTCTTCGACTCATCTTTGTTCCCTCATAGATACTGCTCCTCATAAATCTCTTGTATTTTAAATAACTAATTTTACATACTTTCTTCCATTTCCATTCACTGTGGATTCAACGCTGAGGTGGGGTAGGGTATGAAATGTGAATTTAGGCACGATTGTTTTTGACGACTCTCGTTCTCTCTCTGAAGCGGATGGTCGCAACTTCGATGCACTGTGACTGGAAAATATTAGTGTGCCGCACAAAACATATTATCGTCTCGAATCTGCCGTTCTAGTTCAGCAAACTCTATGCAGAAGATTAGTTGTTCCTCTGCGTGCTTAAAGCTACATCTGATAGGAACAAATATCACACTTTGGTAATGCGTGAATTTGTGTATTGTTACTAATATTAATATATTAAAATATTGTCGATAACCTGATATATTACTACCTTTAGTATTTACATTCTTGAACTAATCTTCTCATGGAAGTTGCAGATGAAATTCAAAGCATCCATCTGATTTAATTGTGAATTATCTAAGCATTTATTTATTATTTTTAAATTTTTAAACATTAGGATCTCAGGTTTTCTTAATCTGCGCACAGTGTAAAAAAAATTCGTCTATCAAAATGGTTTACATTTTTGAATTACATTACAGAAGTCTTTTTTTAATATTAATATTAAAAAAAATTCTTCTGCATTTTTAAATATTTGCAGACTTTAAACCTATGTGGCTTCTTAAATTTCCCCCTCCATGAAAGATGATATTGCTTAATTACTTCCGTAAAAACAGTTTAGTCTTCATCAGAATAATTTACATTTCAGAATAGTGCACATGTTTGTCATATATCAAAACGCATCCAGATAAAATGCCGCAGTGCTAATTACCATCAAGTTTGGCAGTATGACCGCAATAATAAGGTACTACGCTGATACTTTACCTTGTGTTTTGATCGTTTAGATGTTCTCTTCGATCTCTTTGTCATACTCGATTAGAGATTCGACAGAGATCATAAAATTTTGTGGCTAATGAAGAATTGTCATTAAACTTCGAAGTATTCAGATACTAGCTATACAAAGATTAATTACGCCGTAAATATTTTCAATATTCCTTTGGAGATACGATGTTGTTACTGATTCTAATTGCAATGGATATTAGTGTCGATTCGTTTCATAAACCACACACTCAAGTTGTAATTTCATATAGTCAAATCTCAGACAAAAAACATTTCAGACAAAATAAATCCGAGAATATATTTTTTGTTCTGTGAACATACATCAGTGAGGAATGTCTGAGTATTAGTGAAAAATATTTTAACGCTTTCCTTTCAATTTTCGTAATTTCTTATATACATGGAATAAAGAAATTATTGTAATCCTGCAATTAATGGATGTTTTGATGGGTTTTCACGTTTTGAGCGTCACATACTCAGAAAAAAATTTCCCCTTCAAAATCGTCCGTCCGTCTGTCTGTCTGTCCGTCCGTCTGTCTGTCCGTCCGTCTGTCTGTCTGTCCGTCTGTCTGTCTGTCCGTCCGTCTGTCTGTCCGTCCGTCTGTCTGTCCGTCCGTCTGTCTGTCCGTCCGTCTGTCTGTCCGTCCGTCTGTCTGTCTGTCTGTCCGTCTGTCTGTCTGTCTGTCCGTCCGTCTGTCGTCGTCCGTCGTCTGTCTGTCTGTCCGTCCGTCTGTCTGTCGTCCGTCTGTCTGTCCGTCCGTCTGTCTGTCCGTCGTCTGTCTGTCCGTCTGTCTGTCTGTCCGTCTGTCCGTCCGTCTGTCCGTCGTCGTCCGTCGTCCGTCCGTCCGTCCGTCCGTCCGTCCGTCCGTCCGTCCGTCCGTCCGTCCGTGTCCGTCTGTCCGTCTGTCTGTCCGTCCGTCCGTCTGTCCGTCTGTCTGTCCGTCTGTCTGTCCGTCTGTTTATGAACTCTTGAGTTGTTGATATTCTAAGAAATTTGAAGGGGGCGCGGTCAAGTTAGGCACTAACTTTGATTATACATTTTTAAAGTGCACTGACCTAAAGGCGTATATAGGTATTCAGGCCCCCATGGGAAGCGTAGCATTTGCGCCCATGGCTAGCATATAATTTGCGCCCCTGTCAGGATACTTCAAAGCAGGGTGGTTATTCAATTTAGTGGGTATACTCTACATAGCGCTCCTAGTGAGTGGCACCCATACCACGCGCCATGTTTGCCATACCGTACCACGTGCCATGTTTGCTTTTCCACTGGCACATGCTGATTCTCTTGCTTTCTAAACTCAGTCACATTTGCACCTAAGGAGTACTATGCAATCATGCGTGTCTCTGAAGAAACATTCAGAAATAATAAGCAGAGTGGCAAATCTATACGCAAAAAAATAAACAAAACGCTAAATTTATTTATTTGTTATCTTTTATAAACTATTTTTATGTTAAGCGGTTCAGTTTTTGACATCAAAATGATCATAGTTTTAATTACAAAAGTAGATGTCAAGATGTAAGTTTGTTTTAAAGTAACTTTTATCCCCGCCCGCCCGCCTACCAACAACGCTAGCGGCTAAACCGTTCTGCTTATTTTGTCCAAAATTAATATTTCCCATTCGATCTGGCTGATGTGGCAGCCCCTTGAGTTTAAAATCTATATTTTAATTTTGGGCTACTTTACATGAAGCCCCAGGAACGTGTTCAAAATTTTCAAGAAAATGGCTCCATCGTTTTTGATTAATTATTGTTGTTGTTGTATATCGTGAAAGACGTTAGAGATAATAAAGGAATATTTTCGTTAAAAATTGATTTTTCGAAAATTGCAAAAATTCAAAATTTTTTCGGCGACTGCCTACTAGTACAATTATGAAGATTGAGATTTTTCTTTAAATCTGTTTCTTAAATAAATGTTTTTAAATGAGGGTCATGTACACTTTTTCTAAAATTTGAGTACTTTTCGTGTAATTTTGCAAGAAAGTACGTGCTGCACGACTAGTTTCTGGAATCGAGCGAATTTCGCGTATCAAAATGGAGCAGGTCTCATTTCCAGTCAACACTGAATTTCCAAAAATTGCATATATGTTAATTATTTCCGTCGTGTTCCTATAAATACAATACTGAAGACGGAGATTTTTTTCTTTATGAAATTTTTCCTTAAAACTAAATCTTGAAGTAATGCCAGTTATTATCTTTGAATTTTTTTAAACAGAAAAAAAATCTGATGAATGTTCCAATATTATGTGTTTGTCAAAAATAATTCCAGAAAGTTCCTGCTGTAGCAGCATCCATTTTTAAACATATTTTGTATGGATGTGGCACAGTCTCCCATTTTTATAAATACAAAGATTCATTTACAGTCGAATCTCGATATTTCGAAGCGAATCTTGGAATATCAAATTTCGTTGTCTTTATTCAATGTGTTTAGACACAATTTCTACTATATCATTCTAATCGACTGAATATTCCTGTTACAATTATTGTACTTCAGCTTCTTGGTCAGTGACCCTGATCTCGATCAGGTTTTTCGTCGTTTCCTTGATTTTTTAAGCAAATACTGTGATGGACCTTTGTTTTACTTCTGAATATAAATGTAACTTCGCTTTCTGTGCGTTTTCTTGAGCTCAGTAGGGGAAATAGTTATTCAAATTACCGTTCTCTATGTTCTCGCAGCAGTAGGTCAATTCCGTCACAATGGTCATGATAAGGGATAATCAAATGTTTTTATACCAGTTCTTGATGAAAGCTCTTTTTTCTATTTGTATGCATAATTCAGTTTAATATGTATATAAGTTAGGCAGAGATCCCAAGTTCAACAAACCTTGCACGCATTTCTTTTCTCATAGTTCATCACACGGCTTTTGACTGTTTTGTGACGTGAAGTAAAGGTGTGAGGCCGCCACCATTTATATCCCGACCACTATTTACAGTTGCTTTTTTTATACAGTGTCCCAAGTTGTCACTATTCCCGTTTCTATTGTAATTAATAGGGAACGGATTTTATTGTAATAAAATGCAATATATATATATATATATATATATATATATATATATATATATATATATGTGTGTGTGCGTGCGTGCGTGCGTGCGTGTGTGTGTGTGTGTGTGTTTATTTTTTCCTAAATATGTAAGGAAAAATTTAAAATATGTCAAATAAAAATTCATTATTGTGATTAAAATTGTTCTCTATAAGCATTCTCCAACCATAGAACGTCACCGATCAGTCTTTAACAAGGATTTGGAGAGACTGAATGTAGGTTCTATCTCTCCTGAAGTAAATGTACTCTAAACTTTACCACATAGAAGAATTTTATTGGAAATATAAAATACGTTCATAGTATATATTACAATGTTAACGAGCCGGTGTACAAGTGAATAGTAGAACCGTATAGCCAGTGATGGATCCCAGGAGGAGGGGGTTGAAGGGTATACACTCATCCCTCGAAGTCGAACAACGCGATAAGACTATTTTCTGTAAAAAAGATTTGTTAGTTTACGATCGAGTAACGAATGTGCTGTTTGAAACATAAGCGAGTGGTTGGAATTACTTTTGTTCACAAAAATTCACCATCCTTTTCTACAAGTAAGCAGTAAGCGGGGAGGGGGAGGTAAATTTGACAATTCATGGCGAAGAAATGGTGGTCATAGGACTGAAGTAGCATTACATTTGATTTTTAAGAAAGATGATTCAGCTACAAATATTGCAAACGAGCAGCTGAAATGTTCCGTTTCGACGTATAAATGTATTAAAATGTAGCGAAATATGTCGTAATTGGTAAAATATGTAAAAATATGTAATTATACCAAAATATGTAAAAAATGTAAAATAAAAATAGTTCTAATTCATTCAGAATGTCTTGTAAACTCTAAAAAATATAATTGAATGCTGGTATCTTGTTCGTGTAAAAACATGTAATTACATGGAAATCCGTTCCCAGTGATTACTAGTGTAATAATTCGAGACAAAAGTTGTCAAATGTCGAAAATAAAAGAAGGCTGAAACTATCCTGACTTTAATTAAAGCACAAAGAAATTTGGGGCTAGTATTTGATATAGAAAATATGAGGGTTTTGAAATAAACATACAAATTTTTCGTTTTGGATTAGGATTATTATGCGTATGTTATATTTATGCATATAGTGATAATGCATCCAAATACTTGTGCAGAGGTAAAATAAGGTAAGTATATATCCTGTAGTGGTGATTACGAGTAACATTCATTATTGGCAATTATTGAAGCGAGATTTCTTATTTAGAGAAGTCGGGAAATGGGATGCATTAGATCCAGTCACTGAGGTGAAGTCTACATTATTAGTCGCAAAGTTGATAATATTGAGACCCTTGTTTCGAAAACGAAATTAATTCTGGGATTTGAAATGAATGGTTCGTGGCTACGACGGAACGAACGCCGACGGGCAATACTTACTGAGTGCAACTGCAAGACTAAGGAGAACAATCTTAAGGTTTCGGTGTAAGTCAAGTAGACAAAAGCTGCATGTTGATTGTTGTACGCAAAGTGAGTTATTTCATGCAAAAAATAAACACAGAACAGTCTTCCCCTCAATTGGATCAACAAATGTTTCTTATACGATCTTGCTGAAACATACTTTGTTATTGCAGGCAGTTTCTTGACAATTTCCTTTATTTTATATTGCCCAGACAGGCGTGCTTTATGTGCATTGCAAAGTCGTCGCAGGTCCTCGAATTCGGCCAGATGGATAGGGAAAGAATAGTTTTGTCGTTAATGAATTTTCTTGGTTTCAAAGAACCACAAGACGATTCTGACTACATCACGTATTAGAGGTTTAAAACAAGTTTAATCATCTTTCTCAGGGATCCACAATACTAACTGTTATGTGTAAAAAACGGCGACTTGCTGATACATCATTAGAATACTTTTTTATTGCTTTAGTACAAAGAAGGCGAGGAAGTAAAACGTATCCACCTTGTTGCATTTTGTGTTGAATGGCGATACACAAAATTTACTAAGTGCATTAACAGTGCGTGTATCACGTGTTTCACTTGCTTGCCATGCAGAAATGGACATCAACCCTAACTCTTCGAAGATAGTACTAGTATCTTCTTTGCGTTGTGTGGTGCGGCCCTGTTAAGTTACAGAGTTTTGTTGGGTGCAAGTGATTCAAATAAGCCGGCACGAAGTGTAGGATCGACAGCGAGGGAATGCCAGTAGTGGCCGAGGCGTGGAAGAATGGGGCGCGTTAGTCAGTGGGAATCGGTCGCAGAATTGAATGTAAATGGCACGCGCGTGGCACGCCGCCCATCTGCCGCGCGGCCACGCTGCACGTGGGGACCCACGCCCGGGGAGTCCCTGGCGTTCTGGCGTGCGCGCCTTGCCTCCGCGGAGCTCAGCTGCTGCTCTACACTCTATAATTTCGAGTAATTAGCTCGTAAAAATTAATTTCTTGAAGTATATTGTACATTTTTAATTAAATGTGGTATGAACATCTCTTATACGTTTATTTTTAAATATGAGACGTTTGCGTACGTTGAGATTATTTCAACAATTTCTCCTTTTTCTTCAACTCTTTCTTCGGCGTAAGCGAGTCAAGCCAGCCTGGGATGTGTTCGGCCGCCATGTCAAGAATTTTCTGGGTTGTACTCCTAGACCAGAGATTTTACACCCTTACTTTGTAAGAAGAGAAAGTACTGTAATCTTGCGCCGTAAAACGGCGAATTTGTGAACGAAAAACTCATATTACCGGGTACGGGAACGCAAAGTATTCGTAAATTTAGTAATTACTGCCTCTAACTCGTTAAGTCAGAATCCATTTTTGTTGGTCCTTGGTACCGAAAAATCGATGGAGGGCAAAACAGTCTGTTCGCGGTGAAAGCTAGCGCCTAAACCGATTTTATCCAAAATTGATATTTCTCGATCGAGTTAAAGGCACTCATGGCCCTCTGAGTTTGCTACGGATATTTTAACTTCTCGGAGTACTGTACATGAAGCCTCAACATTTTCAAAACTGTCTCAAACACGGTTCAAAAATTTTTGGATTAAACTTCTCGGTTAGCGAGAAGGATACATATAAGTTCACATCTCGTTTTCATTGAAATCCTTGATTTTTCGTAAATGGCAAAATCTCACTTGCTCGTAAAACTCATTACCAAGCGAAGCGCACCGCCAAGCACCTGCGCTAACGGCCTTCTCGGTCATGGGACATTTTTATTTTCGGCTTTTTACGAAATGGTTGCAAAGGAATTTGGGAGGGGAATCGACTCACCCTATATACAGATATCACGAGGATTCCTTAAAGTTCGGTATGATGCATCTCGAAGGGGTTCGGAAAAGTGTTTGCTTTTTTAAAAAATAGAATCCGTACAATTATCCGATAAACTATCGTCATCTATTTACAAAACAAATAACAGTATACAATAACATATATACAGTATAGATTTTTAAAAAAATGTAATTGCTTTAGCTCAAATTTTGTGTACAATAAAATCCAGTTTTTCAATCCTTTACCGGTAATTTATTACAATACCGCTGTAAATCTGAAAACATTACATAAAGTGAAAAAAAAAGTCTTCGAATTCCGATGACGAATGAGTTTGTAGAAGTGCTTAGTGATGATGGTTTCCAAGGTCCGCCGTCACGTGATGTGTAACTAAATGCTCCCCCCTTGAGTTTTTCTTCAGGGTGGAAGGCGTAAATTTAATAGTTCACTCACCTCGAGCAACCTATCGGCTCAGCAAACTTTTTCGATATGTTTCCAAAGGACAACAACAAGCACCTCCTTATCACCATTGTTTGCTTTTTTCTGTCAGATTCTAAAGCATCTATGTTACGGATATCATGTGCGTATACAACACAATAAAGACAATGGCATACTAAAAGTCGCGTGATGCTCTCAATTGTTAGTCATCCCAGCTTCATTTGACTATTATACACTGGTATATTGGGCTCACGTATCAATCATTGCTTTCTCACATCTCCTAGAGTTCCGACTCTGGTCATATATCAGGAATTGGCGTCCCTTATTGAACTCGACCATGCAATGCTTGAGTGCCTAAAGAATGAAGCGGAACTCTGGAGCGGTTTCTGTAAGTCAACAAAATTAACTCGCTTTAATCCTTTTTGAATGAAAGTAAAATGCGCGACACAATCATCGCTTCTGGATCTCGATAATTGTACCGATTTCTTCTCGCCGTCAGAATGGAACGCCTCTCAAGAAGATATAATTTGACTGTCAGTGATGAGTTGTCTTTCGTAGTAAAACAATGATGCCAACATGGCTTTCAAATGAAGTGCCACGACTTCTTACCTTCTGATAACACCAAAGAATTTAATTTCTTGAATTTTATACTGCTGTTCTATAATATGCTGAAGTTCTCGTTAAATATATATTTTAATTTTTATATTTGACGTTCTATCTCGCGTATTTCCACCATACTTGACTGCTTAATGTATCAATAAAGCGATTTGGTAACCATTAACCTACTACGTCATTGGCGTTGAGAATTTTTATCATTTGATGCCTTTATTATCAAGCCTTCAGAACAAGTCAAAGAAGAAAAAAATGTTAAAATGACGTCAGGAATTCACGTATCGCACTATCATTATGCATAAATTTTGACTTACAGAATATTTCAGGCGTGCTTTCTGTTACTATTTTGCAATTCACCTCGTGTAAACATCTTGCCGTGACTGAACATGATCATTGTGAGTCTTCAACTTCAAGCCTTATTGCCCCCCTTATTACGTCTTCCTCTTCGCCAAAACGTATTCTCGTTACAGTTTTCTTGCAGATTGAACTTACAAAAAGCGTACAGTTCAGTTTACGTGAACACTTTCGAGCATACTCGATTTTTTCCTACAAAAGGCGTAGTTTTACTCAAGCACCTCTTTTGACTTCGTTTCCTAACGGATTTGTTTATAGCGGAAATCGCTCATTCACTTCAGTTTTCTGGTTCGGTGCGAAATTTTGTGCATTGGCGTGGCGGATTCCAGTACTCGGCTATTCTGAAGAGTTTATTTTACTGACACGTCCAAATATGAGAATATTGGATCTCGCATCTACAACCAAGACTTCATCCGTTCGGCGCATTTTTTCTGCGCACTCATTAACCCTGTTGATACCCAAGCGTTTTTATTAACGTAGTTCTACCAAGGGTGGTAGTTCAATTACCCTACCAACATTTTTGAGAAAACAATTGATGGAGCAATGAAAATCTTTCGGGTAATGCTATTTATCTACAGGCGATCGACAATTATATTTGCGAACTCACTAATAGCATATTATTTTGCCATGTTGAGACTGAAGAAAATCACTACTGGAGGCCACACGGAAGTATTAACTGTATTTCATGCTTTATTAACGTATATAATTCAAATGCACAACAATGAAAAAGTAACAAAATAAACTGAGCTCTAATGAGAGTAGAACAATGTAAGGTTGGCATTTTCCTTGTTACTTTGTCATTACACAAACTACTAGAATAGCAAATATAATTCTAATTATTACTCATTGTTATGTTATAAGTTGTACAAAAAATGTACAATAACCAATTAACGTAGTTATGTCTGATTAGTGAGTGTGCGTTTTGATTAGACACATAATATATTAAAAAATAATGCACGTTTGGTAATTGTTATACTATTACCATACTAATTCAACTCGTGAATTAAGAACTTACTATTATGATATCAATATAGAACATTATTTTGTTCATAATTATTGGTAAATTGATTTCTTTTTTTTTTGTTTTTTCTGCATACAAATTTTTCGGTGTGTACTAAGTATGTTGTACATGTAAATAGACAATTTCATGTTTGATAAATTACCAACACTATTGTAGCATAAGACACGCTAACAGAGGTGGATGCACAGCACGTGCAAAAGTCTATCACAGTTGAATCCAATATGATTTATGTGAGATGGAACTACGTAGGCAATAGGGGCATGTAGAATGTACGTACTTAGTCATAACTTACAGGTAAAAAACAAATTATATTGTTATCAAACTGTAATTTTAGCTTTAAGGAAATGGTGGACTATACATATTCTTGTATATAAATGTTTTATCTGTTCTGTAGCCCTGATGAAGGCCAAATATATGGCCGAAACGTGGCAATGTAAGTGTCTGTTTTCTTTCCTGTGACCAAACTCAAGAACCAGTAGACTTATAATTACGAGTCAAGAATCATTGAATATTTGTTTTTTCTCTTCGGCATACTTAATTTTATTCACGAGGTTAGAAATAACAAATATTGTGAGTTTCAAAAAGTTGAAGAACCTGGGAACGCAAAAACACTGCAGTATATGGGGTATTTCCATTACCCCGTTTGGTAGCTGAAGTGTTAAAGGCCTTGCAACTACAACCTTAACGAAAAATGAATGATGCTGAATGAAAATAATGAAAAACGGTCGTGATATTTTGAACGCTAATAATAAAACTAAAGCCATGTGGAATATCATAAAAAACACGTTTACATAATCTCGATACTTTGTAGTAAATGTTGTTTGAAAGGATAATGACAAGGAAATTATCTGGTAAAAGTTGCGAGTATCTTCCACCAACACTTCACAAGAATTGTGGTTGATCTTACGAAGGGACTAAAACCACAAACTCGAATATCATAAGTTTCCCCAAAAACGTTTCGATGATGATTTCCGAAACTTCTTCCAGTGAAATCCTCAGAATGGCCAGAAAGCTAAAAAATAATTATTCGTCTGGTTTAGATGAATTTTCGGATTGATTATTAAAAACTTCGGCACCTGCCATTATACATCCGTTAACTTACATTTTCTATGCGCTTTTATCCACACAAAAAATTCCAGACATTTTTCAAAGCGGCAAAAAGTAAGCAATTTAAAAAAGCAACGAAAATGCAATTCAAAATGACGGGTCAATTTTCTGTCAGTTTTCTTAGAAATATTATAGAGGCTGTGGAAAATTATAGAGGCTAATGGAAACTTTTCTCCGAAAAAAACGAAGCGTTTTATGTCTCTCAACATGGATTTAGAATATAAAAATGTACTGAAACTAGATTATTTGGTTTTCTTGGAGATCAACAATGGATCAAAATGAACGGGTCAAATGAACTTAGTAGTTGACGCGCCCGGAATCACTAATCAATCGATTCATAAGTTTACGTTTGAAGTAGAATCTTATCTTGGGCATTGCTGTTTCTATAAATTAGAACTGAGAATCAAAAAGAAAAATATTTGTTGTAACAATGATATATAATTCATTAGTTTATATTTATATTTATCATTTTAAAAATACTTCACATGCCTGTAACAAATAATGTACTTCTGCTTCTGGATCAATGACTCCGTCTCGATCAAGTTTCCGTCCAGTTTCCCTGATTCATTGTGCAAATGCTGAGATGACTACTGGTTTTGCTTCTGGGCATAAATAAAGCTTCACTGTGCTCGCGTTTTTCAGCTCTCCTTTTGCTAGTTGTGATAGGAGTAGAGCCGGGAGCTCGAGATCCTATTTTGTTAGCAATACTAAAAATTTTAATTTGTAGTTCGTTCACCGATGCATAAAAGTTTTCTAAAACTCTGGAGCGAAATTTTTTTAGTTTACAAATGTTGCTAATCTTGCTTTGGTGATACTTTTATTCATCATTGAACTATTTATGGTTAAAGGGCGGGGAAGAGATTTTGGAACTCAAGAAAACTCGCTCACATTTTACTTTTCCTCTATACCTCTCAGTTTTGTACAGTTCTATGGCGAAAATAAATGAAATCATGATTGCAGCAACGATGACGGCCTTTCTATATTTTCTTCTCAAAAATCACTTACGCTCAGAGCGCACGTACACAAATGCCGCCTATGAATGTACTCGGACGCCGCAATTTATTTCTGTACCGGCAAAGCCCCAGTCGGCGTCGTGTGGCAAATCACACAGAAAACGTGCTGATCGTGTAATCACGTCTTTATGCTTCGTATGTTTCGGATCTTGAAGTTTCTCTATGAGAATCGGCAGGAAAACTGTGTAAGAAGGCCTTTGCAGGCCTCTGGAGTTGTGCTCATTTTCGTCGTAGCTAAATTCGCATTTGACACAGCATCCTCCTTAAGAGGAATCTGTGGCCTGAGCTAAAGAACGACCGAATGAAATTGCTGCTCGTTTTCCAATGTTGAACTTCATGTGAAACAGCATTCGTTCAGACTGCAATGTACCGTCATTAATTGACAACTTACTGAGTGATTACTTTGATCAGCGTTTATAGTTGTTAACATTACATAACTTTCTGTACTATATATACTAGTGTGCAGGATTGTAAAAATGATTAATCTCACAATTAATTTAGGCCCAATGAGGCATAGTCTTTTTCGGACTGGCCGTTTATCGTTAAAGGTAGATAATGAATATGATTCTCCTTTATTAATTTGGCAGGGTTTAATAAATTGTAGCAATGTGAGAAATCAGTCTTATTTATTGATCAGCATAGTTTTTATTACAAGTGTTCAAATATTTTGACTCTTACCAAAACCTCCTTGCTATTGGTATTCACAATTCAACTTATTATGTACTATATGAGTTAGGACAGAGATCCCAGAACTCAAGAAAACGTGCACAGATTTCACCTGCCCCCATAGTACTTAAGAGCTTTTTAAAATTGTTTTTGACCTTAAATAATAGAATAAATAATGTCCCATTAAGTACAGTCGAAGCTCAGCAATTCTAAAATCTTTGAAATCCGAAATAGAGTCAACATTCCCTTGACAAAACCTGTGAGTCCAAAAAATTACAACGTTAATTTTATGTTTTTATTGCGATGCATCGAACGCAATCATTTGTGTAGGAAATTACTTCATAGAAGTAAAGCAACGTTCAATTTTTTTATTATTATAAATACAGAGTAGTTTAGTTTCGACTATTGTTAGTGTAACATAACGTTCGTGAATGTTTCGTTGCTCTTGCTGCTTAAAAGTGCTTGCATAGTACTATAATGCAATTTCTGTTAATCTGCCTGAGAAACAAGTTTCTTTTGCATCATAGATGAATGGGAATATCTGCATTACTGCTTCTTAAAGAGATTCCGTTATTATTTGACTGAGACACGTGAACATGTGTTGTCTGTTTGTATGTACTGTCAGTGAGTTAGTTAATGAGTAATTGAGTGTGTATAAGAGCTAAGTTCGTGAACAAAACCTACTTCCTGAAAACACTTATTTTGCTGAACTAATCACGGAAGCTGTCTATGATTATGCAACTTACATAATCATTTTAATGTTTTATCTGAAAATAAAAATACTGCAACATCCAGAAGATGCTGACTGTGCAGAGGTGAAAGTATTTACTGTTAGAATGTATTTTGATTTCTTTTAATTTGCTAACTGAGAAGTTCTACCAATTCATAAGCGACATTAAAAATGATTATTGTTCAATTACACTAATCATAAAGTACACCACTATATTGCCTATTGAGAGTTTCTAATCGGAGAAGAGAGTACTTATATGTAATATTTCTAACAAAACGGAATGAAATTTAGAGAAGGCTATGTAATCTTGCTGGAAATGCTTTTTATTTTCAGAAAATACCGGTGTGAACTTTTAAAATGAAATATTACAAAAATATCTTAAAATTATGTACCTGTCGTGAAACTTGTAGGTCATGTAATCGAAAACTCAGGTTCGAATAAAACTCCATGCATATTGGTGAAGCTAGAGGCTGGGAAGAGAAAGGGTCTCTGGGGCACAGAAAGTCGATGACGAATACGAATTTTTTAATAAAAAAAAGGCATATTGTAGGTAATTATCTTTAATTATTACGTATCGGAGAGATACAAGCCGCGAATGAACAGGCGACGGAACGGGCGGACGGGCACGCGTGGTTCCCGTGTGGTGGCGGTGGCTGTAGCGGAGGTTCCGGGCGGCTGTGGCACTCTGCCAGCGCGGTCGCCGCCGCCGCCGTTGCCG
This sequence comes from Teleogryllus oceanicus, assembly GCA_964035755.1. Classification (NCBI taxonomy): domain Eukaryota; kingdom Metazoa; phylum Arthropoda; class Insecta; order Orthoptera; family Gryllidae; genus Teleogryllus; species Teleogryllus oceanicus. The sequence goes on along the minus strand of CAXIVR010000001.1, from coordinate 254,790,323 downwards.
CTGCTGTCGCAGAGCTCGAGGCCGCTTGTGCTCAGAGTTGCTTGCTTATTACTTGCTGCCGTATGCCCAGCGTAGAGCGGGTACGCCGCCTTGGGGAGCTAGCTCGCTGGCTTGCTTGCTTGCTTGCTTGCTCGCTCGCTCGCACACTCACTCGCTCGCTCGCTCGCTCGCTCGCCGTGCGAGCGCTGTCTTGCCTCCAAACTCTGAAGCTTTCTCTTTCCGTTCTCCGGCCCGCCCCCGCTGCCTCCCAAGTCCCCCTCGTCCTACTGCCCGTCTTCTTTCATTGTTTTTTGTCTCGTTCCTTCAGTTTCTTTTATGAATTCATGATGATCAGTATCCATATTCTTTTGAGCCGACTGTGAGCGTCACCCCTTGTCCTTGGCAGCCAATTTATGTATTTATTCCTATCCGTTCTTTTTTTTCAGGTAATGATTACATTTGGGGGACCGGCAAAGTAGGAGTCAAGTGTGAAGGTACGTAAAAGATCAATCGCCTGTCTCTCATCTCGCACTTTTATTGGTCCACTTTATGTAGTTATTGAATTAATTTCAATTATACTTCAGAAATAGCGTAATCCTCGTTTACTTTTCAATGGAAATGAAATTATGCATATCCCCTATTTCTCGTTTCGACCTGCGGCAGTGTGTACGGAATGCACGGGCTCGTAAGTCCAAAGCCTTGGTGGGTACCGGACGCGTAGGGCGCGAGATCCCGCGCCCCGGTCGCATGCGGGCGTATTTTAACGAGGCCGCTCGTCTTCCCTGCCAGCTCTCTAAAAGACGCGCTGCGGGTGATGTAACTACTCGTTCCCCGGCCGACCGACGTGCCTACTTCGCAGGCGTCGAGTGGCGCTCGACACCGGTAGATGTTCCGCCATTTTGCTCATCGTAATTAATGATCCCGTGCTAAGCTAGCGCGTGCATCCTGTCTGCCTGCCTTTCGGTCAGCCTGTCGGCCTGCCTAGCCGGGCGCTACGCCACGGCGAGTTGCCGTGCCGTCCGCCTGCCGTTTCGCGCGCGCTGTCGCTGCAGCCCGCCGCCGCGGGGGGCGGGCGGAGCTGAGCGGGCGAGGCGAAGCGAGGGAGGCAGCGCGGCACGGCGCGCATGCTTTGGGAAGGGTGGAGAGGAGGGGCCGGGGATGGCGGGGCAGCGGCAGCAACCTAACCTGTGGCTGGCAACGAGCGCCGGAACGCGGGGGCGGGTGCGGGGCGGACGGTGTAGCGAGGGGGCGGGGACCGAACGCGGGGCGGCGGAGGGGCGAGGGAGCGGTGGGGCCAGCTGCGGTGGCAAAGGAGGAAAGAAGATGGAGGATGTGTCGTGGCGGCGAGCGCCTGATCGAATAAAGCTTCCGAGGGTGGCCGCTAGAGCGCAGAAGCGTGTTGACGGCCGGGGGCAACGGAGCGATCAGCTGAGGACGGGTGCCGGAGTCGGCTGGCGCTCGCTCCGGCGGTGGGTCGGCATTTGTGTTGTGCTCGGGCGGCTCTTGGGATGTGCGCTCTGGGTTGGAGCCTCGCGTAGCTAGGCGTATGTGTGCGACTGTGTGCGGCAAGCCCATGGGGTAGCAAAGGCAGAACGGCGGATACCCTGCAGCACCGGACCATCCATGTATATTCAATGTTCCACCGTCGCTGGAACTGAATCGCGGCGCTACCATAACCTCATGAGCGATCTTGTGATCGGTGACAGGGGAGCCGGCGGCGGAGTACTCTATCAGGCAATGAAACGTGGGCCGCAGAAGCAGATAGTGCACGAGCCTAATATTCCCGTCGACAACAACAATACCAGCAACAACGGCAACGACGGGTCGGCTACCGTGCTGGACAACAGAAACCTGGACACCGGCGCGGACAACAAACATTACGAGCCCAAGATGCCACCCACTTTAGCCGTACCTCCGCTTCTGAACATCGATTCCGACAACTACATGCTCCGAGGTTCGAACACCGAGACCCGCCAGCGCTCGTATAGTTTCACGAACGGCACCAACAGGCCCTCCGGCGTCTCCGGGCTGGCACAACATCAGTATCACGCGAGCAAAAGCCCTTTGGATTTGGACATGTTTAGTATACGCGAAACTGTGAACTCGCTGGCGGTGGCGCTGCGCCCACTGTCCCGCAGTGCCAGCCCTTCGCCGCCGCCGCCTCCGCCGCCGGCCTCCCTTACGCCCGCCTCCGCCGCCGCAGCGACCACCGCAGCCGCCGCCGTTGCTGCCGCTCCCGCTCCCGACTGCGACCGGATCCCTTCGTTTCACACGCTCCATTGCACATGTCATTTATCTTGCTGCTGTATGTGTGCTTCGTTTTGTTCTGCAGACTGTCACGCCTGTTTCCACGCCGTGTGTGTGAGGTTCGCGGGTAATCATGTGTGCCAGAGAAACAGCGAGGTTCTACCGCCCTGCACTCTCAACAAAGAGACGGTGAGTACTTAGAAACGTATACATATACTCTTAACTTACACGTTCGCTGTGAATAACCCCCCCCCACCCCACCCCCTTTCTTTGTGTTTGAAAGTAAGTCGATATGTACGTGGAAAAAGGTTATGTGGTCCATGTATATATACCCCGGCTTTCTTTCCTTCACCTGGAAACAAGAGCAGTAGTCCGTGGTGAGAAGAGAACGATTCTCGTACATTTATTCGTTTTGTGTACATTCGGGTTCGAGGGGGCGCGTTGCCGGCACGACCTGCGTTCCGCGGTGGACGCTCATTTCCGCAGCTCCGCGCGAGCCAGCGCCGCCGTGCGTCTGCGCGGGGACGCTCCGCTTTGTTAAAACGCCGGGACGCGATCGCCAGGAAAATGGCTGGGCTCTCCTTACCCCGAACAAAGACGCGTTTTTCCATTTTATTGAATATTTTTCTCGCGTGGGCGGAGCAGTAGTGTGCGCCCCAATGTGCGTTCAGTGTCTCGCGACAGCTCCTTTGTATGGCGTCCGCACGATCGACCCGCCGGCGCCGACGAGAGCGACGGGGCCGGACGAGTTGCAAGGTTCGTGCCCCGAATCTGACGGGCCGAGAAGAAAGCGCCCCTTCCCCCTCTGATTTCCGTCTCCCCCTGCAACAGGCCGACCCCGAAGTGCTGGCGCGCCGGCCGGCCCACCCACCCACACGCTCGTCCGCCTAGATACACTTCTTCCTCGCACGGCTTCGAATACCCACAAATTATATTCGCGAATGGAACGAACCTTGCGTCATCCAGATCGATATAAAATTGCTGGAGAGGACACCTCCGTGGTGCATTGTGAATGTGAATGTTGTGGCACCTTCTGGACGATTTCAAATAAATGCTTGAAATTTGCGATTAGCAGTTTTCATCTCTTGATGCATAACGTAGTAGTATATTCCAAGCTTTTATTTTTATTTGCTGCGTTGAGAAGTGCTGTAAAGAAGCGAAGTTTCGGGAAGTCAGCAAATTTAATTTGTCAATTCTGTGTGGATCTCATTCGATTAATTTCGGAAGATTGTGAACGAACACCGTTTTTAAGATCAATAAGTAGGCATTATTTTTCTCCAGCGAGTCAGTAAATAAAACAATTTGTTGTAACTGACGTAATAGACGGTGATTGTTTCGATGCCAGTGAATCACAAGATTTTATGGATAGCCTTTCCATGGAGATGGTTAGCCTGTTTCACGACGAGATATTACTATAATACGAATTTAATTACAATACACAGAAAATTTTAAAAAAAAATAATGAAGCACTGTGAAATCACCGTCATTTGGTAACAATAAAAGGTCTTACACAGTATTCTTTGTTTTTAAAATTTACATCTTGTAAGATAATTTTTCATCATCCTGCTTCTTTGCGTAGTTTTTTTCCCTAGATACTTACATCCGTATCCCTTCAGTGTTACTTTTTCATCATTCAGATTCGTGTATGAGAGTTACTGCTAAGCAAATAAAATCTGAAGACGTACGACTAATGGCAGTTTACGTTTATTCGAGGAGCTTGTAGGTGGGCCAGTATGTATATATGTGTGTGCGTAGTTCGCTACGAATCTCGAAGCTTTTGATATATATATCGCCAAACCAAACGAACTTTTTTAGTTAGGGCACGAACTCTTGACATTTTGCGTTGCTTGACATTTTTTTAAAACCTTGGTTCGCTCCAGAGACTACTACCCCCTATAAAGTGGCGCGCACCCTACGGGCTCGTAAGACCGCTTCACGGGTCGGCTCGCCTCAGTATCGACGCGGGGTCTGCCAAGTGGATTCGCCGCGCGGCTGCCAAGCGCCGGCCACTCCACTCCGAAGACGCGCAGAAGCACGCCAGAAGGCCGGGGCAGCGCCGCGGCTCGGCGGATTCCCGGCGAACGCGTTTCGATCGTCGCCCGCCGAGGCCCCGCTACTGTGGCTTTGTTCCTCGCCGACGTGCTAACGGGGCCGCCCCGGGGTCGGGCTCCGTCCCCCTCGCTGCCCGTGTCGGAAGTCCTCGATACGCCCGGTCGACGACGCGTCGCCGCAGATAGAACTAATGCTCCACTCTGGGAAGCGGAAATAAAGGAGGGGGAGCGGCACCTTGCCCCCTTCGTTGTCGCCGGCGGGCGAGTGGGCGGGTGCTGCCAACCGTCCCGGTCCCCCACCCACCTACAAACCTCCCCCTCCCCCTTCCCTGTTCATGCACGCGGGGCTGCACTGTTTCTAATACTGGATTTGCCTCACAGAATTTCCCTTTTCGGTACGCTCTTCATCAGCTTACACGTTAATTTTGTACTCACAACTACTAACGTTTTTCTCCCGCACACTGCAAGCACCCTTAATAACTTTCCTAAGTCCTCGTATTATCGCGATAATTTGATTGTTCTGAGTGTATTGCATTCGTTTTGTTTGCATTGAAATGGAAACCTGCAGTGTTTTCGGCCTGGTGTTGTAATACTCACACAGTTTTCGTGACTGGGACCATGCAAAAGACAAGTGTTGTTTAGATTGGACCGTTTCCCTCGCTCACCCATATATCCGCCCGTCCGTTCGGTGCCCTGCGTCGGGTCGGGTCGGATCGGGTCGAATCGCATCGAGCAGTGTCGTGTCGTGTCATGTCGCGTCGCGTCGCTCTGAGCAAGCGCGGCCGTCGGGAGCCCTGCTGGGGTGGTGTTTCCCGCAGGAAGGCTTTTCCTTTGTTCCCCCTGTCCGTGGAGCCATCGGGTGGGCGCGGAGGGGAGGAGCGAGGGGAGGCGAGGACGGCCGGTCGACCGGTCCGCCGGCAGAGGGCTCGCTCAGCTGGGAGCAGGGTGCGCGGGCGCCGCGCACGCCGTCGCCCGTGGGGTTAAGGCGCTTGCGTTTGTCCGCGGAGAGGGAGCGCCATGGCGCAGGCAGCTGACTAGGGCCGGACTGCGCTTCGACCGCCTCGCGCCTCTGTAGGGAAAGGAAGAGAGAAACAGTGAATGTGGTCTTAGTGAAGTAAATGTATTTTTTTAAAAATAAAGTAAAATGTATCTTCCATTGCACCTTGGTCCTTTGCGCAGCCAGGTACTTGTTACCCTTTTTTTTAATTTCTCGTATAGGATGTACAGAGACAGTTATGTAATGCTGCAGGGGAAATGCCAACTTTTCGTCAAAAAACCGCATTTTGTGCTTAACTGTTATCGAAAAACTGAATTTTTCTTGCTTGCGTTTTTGGTAGTAAATTACTTTCCCGCGTATATGGCGCAGTCCAAAATCACATTTCCTTTATAGCGACAAAAGAAGTCCGCCAGTCCGCCCGACTGTGTGTGAACGCTAACGCCTAAACAGTTCCCAGAATTTTCTTCAAAAAGAGTATTATCCAGTCGATATGGCCCCACTAAACGCCTGCGGTTTTGAAACGGATTGTTTTTTGGGGAGGGAGAGGTTACAAAAATTCAAATTTCAAAAATGTAAAATATTTTTAAATAAAAAATGTTCTTTTGAACCTGTCTTTTAACTTTAATATTAAAATTAGAGATTTTTTAATGCGATATAATCCTTAATATTAAATCTTCAGTCATTTAATGTACAATATCTTGAAATAGTAGTACTGAAGTAAATCCGAGTGATATCGTGATAATTTTGTGAGGTTGGACAGTACTGTTGTTCATTAAATTTTTGCATGCTAGTTTCGTCGGGTCTCTGAAGCGTAACGTTCTACGAATTTGAACACCGGAGTTCGATTCCCGCCATTACCTGGGCAACATTTTTTTCTTAAATACCCTCCCCCGCTCTGCAGAAGATCAAACCGCGCTTATAAAAAATGACATAAGTACTATTTTCGTGAAGAGTGCTTCCCGAGATGAGAAAAGTAATAGTAAGTTACAATTTGCAATGTTATAATACGCGTGTTATATGTAATACGAGAAAGTGTGTGCGATTTAATTTCCACTAGTTTCATTTTGTCACGGTCGTAATAGTACTAGAAGTACTATTTACTAAGGAACTGCTGGTGTTGCTCAGCTAGCTTACATTACGTACTTTATTGGGCGTAGTCCGCATTTGTGGCGGAAGCGGAGGCAAATAGATGACCTGTCGTAAATGACGTATCCCACAAAAAGTTTACAAGTTTTCAGGATTTACAGTATTTGGTTACCAAATATTTAATATCTGAAGTTTCGAATTACAATTGAATGTATTTTTGTCAATATTTTATTTCATAAATAGGTATCGGTTTCATCATTTATCTCATTTAATATTTCTTGCCCAGTTTTGTTGAAGGGGACGCAAGCACCCATACAGCCATATTCTGGTTATGGCTATGTATAAGGAGCCATTGTTGGTTCAGTCTGTTATAGTATCACAAACACTTGGGACAATTCTATTAGTTATGTAGAATAGGTAGTCTGAGCTAGAGAACATTTTGTGTACGATTTCCATATTTCACAAGTGAATTATGTTTATTTCATTTTCTGTTTAGTTAAATAAGAGCACTTAATCTTTAATTTATCAAAATCCCAATTTTATTATAGTGAAATGTATTTTTATGCTTTATTTGACTGGAGACACAAATTCAGAGGAAATATTCAATAATGTCGATAAATCGAAAATACTTCCGTTTCCTATTAAAGCTCTGATATCCATTCCTATGTTGTTTTGTTTATCCTGTTCACTGTTGTATTTCATTGTATTCCAATAAGTAATGGTCGCATACTGTTGCAGGTGATTAACAGAGTCGTGCCTGACCACTCTTGGAAACTGAAATTTGTTCGGTTAAGAGACTTCATATTCTTACGAATTCCATGAAATTATAGGCCTCATCTCGAGGTTATATCTCATCTGGAGTTTTGTGTAGGACTACATTTTCAACTCAGCATTAATTGTAGTCCAACTCTAGTGTAAAAGTGACAGACAAAATATTACATTTGGATTACACTCGCCTCTAGTCGCTTGTGCTCTAGGCCTTGTGCGTCTTTTTTTTATTATTATAAGTTTATTTTAGACACAACGTTGCAAGTGCGAACAAGTTGCACTGTACCATTCATTTTGCGCGCACAAGTTACATTAGGGAAATATAGCAGTGTTCGAACCTGAGTAGTTGTGTTGTTTCCCAATTCTCTGATTTGGAAATATATGCATTATACCGGCGTACCGATCTAAGATGAAACGACTCAATTGTAATCATTGAGGATGGCGTTGGATGTTAACATAGTCGACCACGAAAATAAGTTCCTAAATGCAGAGACTGACTGATGTGTCGTAAAATATCTATTATTTCCCGAGATTAGGACGGAAATGAGACGAAATGAGAAAGGTAAATTAATGCTGTGTATTAAGATTTTTTCACTTGTCAGATTTCTTGTATAATTAACTTCAAGGTACGTTGGGAATACGATAGTATTATTGTATGGAATCAGGGAGTTAGTGTCCAACATCTATCAGCTTGTGATGGGAAATAATCTTCAAAAATGTGTTGTGTCTTTGTTTCACGTTTTAACATTGTAGAGTAAATATACTTGATGTACTTAAGCTTCAAGAAAACTCTCGTTTTTATTTATTTGACGCGTTTTACAGTCCACACTGTCTAAATTTTTGATCACGAGAAAATAAAATGCCGAGCGTATTTGAAAGGCAAGGAGTCTGCGAAGTGTAATGAATTACGCGAGTATTAAATTTGGGTTCAATCCGCACACGCAACCGCAAACCTAAATACTTTGCACTACTAGGCAATCGTCCTTAATGTTCTGTATTGTGAAAAAATATTTTTTCTGCTTTCCATTCATTCTTGTCTCCATGTAGATGTTCTTTCGTGCCTTAGGACAACGCGTTCCCTGGCTTATGCCATTATATTGCTTCTGTCATTTTTGTGTTAGCTGATATTTTTGTAATTTTGTTTTGAAGCCATATTTTCTGTACACGTTTTACTCTTTTCTGCGATATTATTTTTATTACTTGTCAGCTCTATCAAATGTGTTGTTATATCGCATCAAATTGTAGTGATTATTATTGCCACAAAAATTCGTAATGTGAAAGCTGTTTAATCGGCTGTCTAATCGGATTTGCAGACGTAGGCACACTGTCAGAAATTTCTACATAACTTTTAATGTTAAAGTACATGAAAGGAATTATCATGTACGTACATTAAATTTAAAGTACATGTACAATTAAATAAATGTTCGCATGTACATTGAATTTACTGTACATGTACATTAAATTTACTGTACATGTACAGTAAATTTACTGTACATGTACATTAAATTTACCGTACATGTACATTAAATTTACTGTACATGTACATTAAATTTAATGTACCAATGTATGTTAAATTTATTTTACGTTCATGATAATTACTTTTATGTACTTTTATTTTAAAAGTAATGCAGAGATTTCTGACAGTGTGCTTTCTACTTCTCCTTCAACTCTTCTACTCCTAAAACGACGTGGCAACCAATACAGATGATGATGTTACATATTTACAAATTTCGTCTTTCCTATGGAATAATGAAATGAATTTGTAATTTAGAGGACAAATGGAGTCAAGTTAACAAGTAGTTAATTAGTACAATAATCCTGAATCATTAAAATTAGGTAAAAATTAAATCTAGGTGCCACGGGCGTTACTTTGTTGTAAAGATCATGAGTGACAAAAATCCTTTTTATTGCTAGAATTATTAGAATCCTTATAATGCCTTTGGCGCATAAATAAACATTAACTTGTATACCAAATACTATCGAATTAATTTTACCAAGATTTTTTTTAAGGAATATGGAATTACAAAACTATCAGCATTTGAGGCCTTTGTCTCCTTCTGCTGGACTTATTTTCATAATTTTCCTGAAAGTAATAATTTTATTTTTAATAAAGAATATTCGGCATTACCTTTTTACACAGTTAAGCAAATAACAATAAAAAGAACTGACAGAGGCAATGGATTTGTTGTACACAGGCACTGAGTACAAAAAGGAGAAAGATAGAGGCACAATAAAATAACAAAATGAGAAAGAAAATTGAGAAACAAAACTATTCGTAATATTATTACTAGATGGTAATATTATAATTATATAATGTTACCTATCTTTTTTGGTCATTCTAGAAATTACTAAATCAGAAAACCTGTTTTGTTCGTAAGAATAAAATCCATTCTCTATTTAACAATGTCCATTTTGAAAATGTTTTATTTAATGTAACTTTTCTGTTACTTGAAACTGACACGAATCTAGCAGTTTATTTAAAATTCTCAAGTTTGTAATATAACTCCCTTTTCTCAAATGTTGTATCGATCGTAATAATTTATTTAATGAAACATTTTTAATTTAATGCGCAGTAGTAATACAACTCCAACTTACCTTCGTATGAATTCGAGGGTTTGATTGTAATTTTGCAGAATACGTATATCTAAAAACGCAAATAATATTATCACACATTCAATAATGTCTTTACAAAATACTAGAACTTGTTCTAGAATCACAGTTATTTATTTTGAACTTACTATGTAACATTCATTTCGGGAACTTCAGTTTTTTGTCTTAATTTGTTTGGTCCATTGTTATATTTAAACAGTCACTTGCAATCTGCAGCACATACACATCAATAGGTAGAGATTAACCAATTTCACATTTCATGAAAATATTATATAATATTAACAATGAAAATAATATTAAAAAATTAATACTAATTAATAATTAGACTATACATTCACAAATCCAATATTCCTGAATTACTTCAGTTTCTCTCGATGTGGACCGCCTACTGCTGTTGGATATTGCTGTGATGAGACCAGGAAGTGAGGAATAACATTTATAAGTTTCACACGTTTTCACATCAGAAAGTTCTAACTTTTTTCATTTTTACATGTTTTAGAAAATACTACTATTGTATTTAACATTTTTATTTTCTTTTATGTGTTCCGTAATTATATATCAAATCTGGGTGGATTTTAATTTAGTCATTAATTTTAATGACGAATGTAAAAGTACTAAGTTTCAAGTACTGATGTACATTGAATCTACATTGATTTTGATTTAAGCATTAAATTTAATGTACAATTACGTTAATATCCCCTCAAGCGTTGAGCGCTTTTGCCCTTGGGAGTAATCCTCCATTAATGGGCATTATTTTTAATATTAGTCCAGTCTCGTCACGTCGCAGTCAGTCAGTGCCTTTTATCCCTTCGGCCAGGGGCTCGACGCCGTTAGATCCCGGGGTTCCTGGCCGGTCACCCAACCACGAACCTGCGAGCCTCGAATCCGCCTAACCTTCATGACTTCACGGAGCGTAGTAAACGCATTCGGCTAGCGCCGCCGGTTAATGAACAAGTACAGTAATCATTCTTTAATGTGCAAGGTACATTAATATTAATTTAGTGTCGTACATTAATTCGACATTAAATTTAATGTAAATTCTGACAGTGCAACATTGGCTTCGAATATTACAGCCTCTACCTGTGTTACGCCAGGAGACTTTTCCAAAATGTACTCTACCCTGATACTGAGACCATGATTACACCGTAGTTTATTTTGTTTGCTTGGAAATCTGTTTGGTGGGCAATTTGCCTGCATGTGTTAATAAAATAGTGGAAAATATTTTTCCAGACTCCGTAGATTTGTACCGAGAATTTTGACATTGTAACCGTAAACCATTACTAAATACTGAAATATAATTTTTTTCCACATTACTAGAAAAGTAGTAGTGCCCTCTGAAATTTAATATTCTGCATATATATTCTACACAAGTTACGTATTTTATGCTAATGACAAACAAATTTAGTAATATGTGTGAAATATCTTCAACTGTTTTCTGAGTGTTCGCTTTTTTCTTAATAAAGAGCTAAAAAATGCAGTTTTTTCTCGTATATGCTTCTTATATTTTGAACTTTCTTGTGTTTCTTATAAGCTTTGGAAAGAAGTGAAGAGAAAACATTAGGGCGACTATGAGGTTGTAACTCCAAGAAAGCTGTGCTGAACGACCGAGTGAGCGATCGCAAGTTTATTTACTTAACTAATTTGGTACCGCAAAAGAATTTCAACGTTGTTTTGCGTATGTGTTATATTCCACGTTTTTCTGTTCACTGCAATTTAAAAAAATCAATAAATTTGGGATAGCTATTACCCTTATTTCACATAATTGATTTTATTGACATAGTTACTGTTACGAGGAATGGGAAACATGTGTATATTAGTGAAAGTAAAAAAAACTCGCGTTTGTCAACTGTTCTTCGCTTCTATGAAATGAATTAAAAAATATTGCTATTACATCCTCCCGAAATTGAACCAAGGAAGATTTTCCTTAAAGGAGAATATTGCAGAGCAGAATGACATGTTTCTTTGAGCAGGAAGCATGTGTGTGTGTGTGTGTGTGTATGTGTATGTTTGTATGTATGTATGTATGTATGTAGGTGTTTTGGAATAAATTGAATTCGGAGGAGGAGATTCTTGATTGAACGTTTTCATATGCGTGTACCAGGTGAAGTAAATTGCAAATGTGGAAAATACTCGTGGATCAGGATCTGTTAGTTCTTAGTTTTTGCCTTCTGAGATCTCTAGCTCTCGAGAATATTCACTCAACGCATACGATTAATTGATGCCAAGTTGTCTGTCCATAGACCCCTGGCAACTTTCTCACTCGCCATTCTCGAATGATAAATCTGAATAATTGTTCACGCCTTAGACTTGTCGATCATGATATACACCGGCCACTAGTTGTAGCTGTCATTTCTAATATACAGCTTACTTAAATTAGCGTTTAAAAACTGCCCCCACACTAAGTATCTAGTATTGAACACTCACATTCATCGACGATAAAAAGAATATGACCTTAGAGTGGTAAAACCTAATACATTTAATGGATTAAAATGTAAGCAGTTTTCAATAGAGACTGTTGATATTTAATGCTTAAAGAATGTTTTTACTCTTTATGAAACATTGATAATGTGTTTAAATATAGTTTGTATATCATTTAACCCTAGCTATTAGCATTAATATTCATTTCATCGTGCAGTTTTAGAACTCTCCTGTTCTGTACTATTTGCAAGCGATACTGAAGTATGGTTACATGTGAGTTATTGAAGAATAGTAGATTAACCTGTCTCTGTTTTCTAATGAGTTCTAAAATGTTGTTTTGAAATACTGTCGATCATTTTAGAACTATATTTTTTTCCGTACGAGTTGTAAATGAAAGGAGAATACGCCACCGTACGTTTTGAAATATGAATAATTACTGTTCCGAATGTGACACACAGGAATGAAATATAAATTATTTGAAAATTAGGAAACTTATATCTAGATACACCAATCTGTGGAATGGATCATTGCATGGTATCGTGGATAATTATTTACAAAAAAGTAAATATTACATTTATGTAGAGGAGGTACCACGGGTAGAGTCCATATATAAATGCAAAATAAGAAATCGTCCCAGCATTTGCTTATTAATTATCCCCGGTTGAGATAGCTCAGTGGCAGCGTTTGGTGTGTCTGATTGGGAGATTCTCGGATTCGAGTGTCAACTTCGGCGGTTTATGAACACTGACTGCTCCGATCAGTAGTTTTTTCGTGGTTTCTGTGATCAGTATTAGGCAAATGCTGGAGCAATATCCTAACAGGATACGGACAGTGTGCTTTCTTCTCTTCCTCATGATTGTCGACTTCTCCCCCTCCCTCACATACATTTACGTGCACATTTCCACATAGTAGGGAGACAAGAGCATCACCCGGAGGGCGAATTCTTGGAGGGGGAAGAGGGGCAACCCGCAAGTTCATGTGTAAATCGGTGTCGGATCTCACGTTCCAACGCGGGATGGAACATATGAACACCGTCACGTCTCTGCTGCAACGTTCACTACGCGCCCAGAAAAGGAAAAGAAAAAAAATCGCACTCTGAATGAGTATCCGGAATATTTGACAAAGCCCATTGGTACCAGAATGACTGTGGCGGAAGAGCATCAGAAGCAATTTCGTGGGTAATGTCTAGAAACCAATCGCAGGAAACACGTGAAAGAGACCTGTGATCTTAGATTTCCAAATGAATGTGTAAGAAAGAGGTTAGTACGTAATCAGGGCGTACGTACTCCTTGTAGGCAAAGGAAATTCCACTTCACTACATTGCAGTGTAGGACTTGTGCAGGAGTAGTGTACTTTCTACGCGCTTACTTCGTATCAAGGGAAAGTTGTGTAATTTTGCACCGGAAACCGACGAATTTTTGGCAGAAAAAAACTTATTGCCAGACCTTAGCAACGAAAGAGTTAAACTGGTTCACATATGTTCACATATGTCATGATTCCAATACGTGAAATATATTTAATGTTTAACATTGTAAAGTCACAGTTTATGGTTGTAACATAAATAATGTGTGATAATGAAGATTCAACTATATCGAAGTATTCTTTATGACTATTAGTATCTTAGCAGCTAAAAATGTTTCTTCTGTGCATTTGCTCGAATGCGAAGAAAGGTGTAGATAGTCATTTCCTGGTCCCACATCGTGCTGGCGCCTTTTGTATGAGAAATGACTGCCGTGACCCGGACTCGAATGGTCGGAGCGGAAACGTGTTAGGGTCGCCCGTGCGGTCAGCGCCTGCTTTCCGCCTCTCGTCTGCCAAGGCTCAATGCCACCAGTGCCATCTATTTATAAAGGAAGTGACGCGTTTGATTTGTTGCGTTGACTGACTTATTAGCCTGTGCTTCGCTTCGCCTGTGATTTATTATTATTATTATTATTATTATTATTATTATTATTATTATTATAAGAAATAAAAGAGGTCATCATCTATATATAATAAAATATGTTGACTAAGATGACTTCTTTTCTTTCTTCTCATAAGAACGTCAAGAACACCTTATCAGAATTCCTACAATTATTATTGTATTAAGATTTTTGTTTTATATCCAACGCCTACAAATCAAAGCTTGATAGCATTTCTCCTGTAATTAAATTAAAATTTTAGTAACGAGAACATTACACACGCAAATAATACGTTTACGATAATCTACTTTATCGAAACAATATTCGAAATATTTAAAGGAACAATTTTATTACAAAAGTGCACTCGCATGAATTCGCTTGCCATAGAGTACGTATTGATTATAATAGTCCCGAGTGTTAATAATATTTTTATTGATGTTCAGTTGAACTGACTGAATAGTGACAGGGCCACGAGACCAATGACTATCAATATTCACAATTATAATTCTGATAATGGGATAAAATTACAGCTGCGACATTTCTCGTTCGTTTCGTTGGGGAAAATAAGAAATACAACATTTATCTACTTGTTTTATTATAGGGTGCAATAGCGTTTGTTAGCCAGTTCGCAACTGGAACTTCGTAGACTGGCGACCCTACCGTCCAGACCTGATGCTGACGGATATTCGTCCTCACGTAGTAACTGGGTCGAGGCCTGCCCCGTGGGGACGGAAATTCTGAAGACACCTGGTCTGATCGGACGTCTCTATGGTTTCCTCGGAACAATTCCCGGTAAATGCCAGAACAATACCTTACACAATGGGCCACGGACACCGTGCTATCTGTCAAATATTAATGGACAAATTTTATTGTCGCTTAAAGAGGTGTCTAGCATATCCCGTTTTTTATTAAAGTTCAAAAAGTTTTCGTCACATTTATAAAGGCAATTCACTTTTGCAGATGCGAATTACATTTGTTTCATTTACAGTGGGGAATATTTTAAAAAATGCAATAATTTTACAAGAAACTTTATTTATAAACGTGTTATGTAATACATTTTATTATTCCATGTAATCCACTAATAATTGCAATAAAAGAATCGATTTTGGCACATTGAATTCTTTGCAATGTTCTTCACGTGATCTGGGTTTTTCATATTGACACAGTTGGTATCTTCAATTTTCTTCTCGCTAGCTCAATGAATTTAACTTGCGCATCAAAATTAGGGACGTTCATACTACGAATTAAATGTCAAGTCATGCACGCTCTGCTTACTGGTTTTCAATAGAACTCTGTTGGTACATGATTATAAGAATTGAAGAACGTGTGGAAACATCCAAATAGTCCTATCTTTCCGAGAAACTCAGACAAGCTGTCCTCTTTCAGCAAACACCGCCAAAAAACTGGACGCAAAAGATACCTCAGTTAAACAGGTTTTACATTATATCTAATACATATTTTTCCGTAAAAAAAGTCAGGACTTCATAATTAGTCTCATTAATAGATTTTCTCTCTTATCTAGGTCCCACGTATAACGATTTGATTGTTGATAAAAGCCACACACTAAATTAAAGCGATTTAATCCTTTCTTCGGGAATTGATTTGTGCCTCAGAATTCAACATGTTTCTTGCATATTTTTGCGACAAAGTGATTTAAAGTGAAATTGGCGCGTTTTCCCTATGAACATTCATTTTTTGCGAAATCCGCTAAAAACGTTTAAAGGTGGAGATTTCCATGTTTCTATGCGTTGAAAATGTGAAGAATCTACCGAGTTGTTTATTCAGTTCAGTATACAGTGTGAGTCACGAAACTTCAGCACCGTCAGCAGATTTTGAACGGTTGAAGTTATTGCAGTGCAGTTTTCACAGAAGTGATGAGGGAGAGAATTAGGCTAGTTTATACATATATTAATTTCCATTTTATGACTTGTATTTTATGAGATATTGAGGTATCTTCGATTTTTTCAAATGGAACAATACATAATTTTTAGTCTATCATGTCGAGCGTAATGATGTACTTATTGTCATTTGTTAGATAAGCATTTTATTAGCAATTTTGATTTTTTGCGAGACGTGTTTAACGGAAATTGTAACACCCCGAGCGCGCGTTAGCAGGGAGAGCGCTGCGCGACCTTGGGTGGTGGATTGTTACCATCAAAATATCCGTCATACAAGTCTCAAAAAAAAAGCAAAATTACTAAAAAAAAAATGTTTATCTAACAAGACAATATGATATTTTTGAAAATAAAAGTTACCTCAATATCTCGTAAAATGAAAGTGTTAAAATTGAAACTAGTACATACATCAAATTAGCTTCATTCTCTCATGGACTTCCGTGAAAACTGCATTTCAATAACTTCCACAGTTCATAAATTACAGGAAGTGCTAAATTTACGTGACTCACTCTGTATTTTGCGCTGGGCGTTCGTTAATTATGGCTCATATTCCCATTTCTGTAAACAAACTCCAGATTTACAGCACTTTGTCGCTATGATAAAGTAATAAATTCTTAGTTTTTACTTTCTCGACTACTACATATGTAGCAAAAAGACGTATTGTAGTGCTGCAGAGGAAAATTGCGATTTTTCGACAGAAGCAGCCCTGTTTGCCCCTGATATTGCAAAAGTATAGTCAGAATCCATGTTTGTGGGTCCTTGTTGCCGAAAAATTGATTGACGCAAAACGTCTGATAGTCTGTCCTTCCTTCGTCAACATAACCGTTCAGACAATTTCTCGAAAATTGACATTCCCGATCTATCTGGCTGAACTCGAGGCCCTGCGAATTTGAAACGGATATTTTGATTTTGGGGGGTACTTTACATGAAGCCGCAATATTTTCTAAATTTTCTGAATTAAATCTAATCTTAAAAATTAGAGCTTCAAATAATGACCTTGGGTTTTGGAAAATCGAAAACGCATATGCCAAAATTTATTTTTAAAGCGTTGAGGTGGTGTCTCTCTCAAGCTGATGTTGTTGAAGTAACATTAAGGGCATGTCAATTCTAAGAACTTCAGTTCATATCCTAGCGTGGAAAAAATTACTGGTTGGAAACCCTTTTTGCAGATTTAAGTAGAATTATAATATTGCGTAACAGTTACAAATAATGCGAAAAAGTATGTGTTCTTATAGGTCCACTTGTTATGTTTTATGTATCTTACCTTTTTATAATTGAAGGTAAAAGGTATAATTAACAATAATTTAATTATTAAATACCTGATGATCTTTGTCAGATATTTTCTAAACGAAATATAGAAAAAGAAATTCGAGCGAAAATCGTATTCTTTTTCGCGAAATTGAAAGAAAACCTACGGAAAAGAATGCCTACTTACAGGTCATCCGTTATTATCTACATAGTCGGTACTTGAGTAAGCGGATGTCAGGCCATGGCCCGAATTGAAGCGCGACGCCATCGAAGAAAAAAAAGTAAAGATTTGTTTAATTAGTATAATTAATATATCACCCAATAGATGAGCAGCTTTTGCTGCTATTCGCTACTGGTTGGTATTAATTTAGCATCTTGCAGGACCATTCCTTTTTCACGGCATGGACCATTCTATCATAAGCAGGCAGGCTTTTACAATGTTAGTATTACTACAGCGAAGTCTGTAATCCAGATCATTGGATAGCTTATCCCACCCATATGGTTGTATTAGGTCTGCTGGCTAAGAACGGTTTTATCTGCCAGTTGCTTTGGTCCCATTACAGTTTGTAGGTGTCGTTCTCTAGGACCGTCTGTGGATGATTCATGTAATAAAGAGTTTTCCCCTGTTTCTTGTGGATTGTTTCTCTACATTTAAATTCGTCTTTGTATTCAATGTGTGCGAATCCATTATTGCAGCCTCCTAATATATGCTGAATCGTTTCAGCCCTTGCCACAAGTTCTGCGATCGCCATTTACACGAGTCTTACTCCAGGATCTCTTAATATTGTATGCTTGTTGAAAATTTCTTGTTGCTGTTACTTAGGCTTGTCAAGGTACAGGTATCCCACAGTTTTCGCCTAAATTTTGATTGACTACACGTACGCGATATGTAGAAGAATTCTGAAGTGACTTTTGTTCCCAGAAACTTGTGTGATCTTCACGGTTGACTCTAGCTGGTTCGAGTCATGTCTTGAGATTGAGAAAATATGTAATTGCTATATGCTTTTTGGATTATACTATGCAGTTCATGTTAAGGCTTTGTTTCTGAAATACTTCCTGAAGTTAGGCATTGATGAAGTAATACTGCCTGAAGTAAGGCATTAATTAGTTTGCCATGGAAATTTGAGAGATACATAATACCCGTCCCCCTTTCTCAGTAGTGGACCCTCTGGAGTGCAACTTTTGGGGTGGTGATATCTTTGGCGAAATATTATTATTATTATTATTATTATTATTATTATTATTGTTATTGTTATTACCACTACTACAGTGACTTGTAGCAGGAAAAATGCTGCTGAACAAAACCACACACAAAACGGCTTTTCCAAAATATAGCACGTTCTCTGCCCAAGAACTAATAACATACTTTCGTACGGCAGTGCAATAAATAAAATATTTTAATAACCACTGTCTTCGCGAATACTGTAATAACCTGTGTGTGTGTGTGTGTGTGTGTACACACACACACATACATACAGTATAACAGTTCTTTACATACCAAAAATTTCAAAAAAGTTGCTGTTTCATAACGTAAATTTTGAATAGCGAATATTTAATGGACTTTTTGCGTCTCATTTTGGCGCAGTGTTTCTTGTTTTCATCAGTACCAGGGTATTTGTTTGGATCTGTGAAACTATTTTTGTGGAAATATAGGAAGAACTTACTTGTTGGCAAGATTGCTTTATTTTATGTATGTTAAATCCCTCTGCAAAGTTTCCTCAGACCCAAAACAGAAAGATTCGTAAGTGTCCACTTACGAATCTTTCTGTCCACTTACGAATTTTACACCAACTATTAATTTCAAAATTAATTTGAGCTGTTTCGATCCTAGTCATGATACTTTGAATAGTATAAATATTTTGACGGATAATTCATTTTATTTCACAGCCACCTACTGGCGTCGAAGATTTAGAGTAATCCTCCTTTAGTCTAGTCAGTCATCGTTAGTTATCGCCTTTTATCCTTAGGCCAGGTGCTCTGCGCCCGTAGATGCCGGGGTTACCAGACGGTTCCCAACTAGGAACCGCGATATCTCGAATTGCTTAACGTTTAATATTTTTGATAGTTAATAGAAGGTAGATTAGGCTTTATTGCCACTTTCAAAACTGGGAACATCAAGCATTTTAAAGTACAGACTTAACGTAATTGAATAAAAAAACGTTATCTGTACTTATAGTATTTTTTTTTTCCAAAATGGCATCAGCAGTGTACTCCTCTTATTGCTTAGGATAGGACAAAATAAATGCCTAAACGTACGCATACAACACATTTTACCCATAGAAAAGAATAATATTTCGAAACAATAACCATATACATTAATAGCGTAATTTGTACGTAATATTTCAACGCCTAGAAGGAAGAAAACGGCGGTTTAAGCATTACTTCGATATTCTGTTTTACATCTGTCAACCGTAATAGATAAGAAACGCTAGTGATATAGGTATGAACACTGCCTCACAGGTTCTGAATTTCATTTGTGCCTTCGGACTAATTGCTTCTCCGTAATACTCGCGATGTCAATGGAATAGCCATTACGTGGAAATCATGGAGTGATATTTCACAAATTATTTTATATAACGAGAAAAGTAATGGAAACAAGATACTCATTTTTGACCCAACAAACTTTCTTCATGGTCTATGACACTTGTACAAAGTCAATTGTTTTGGCTTTTAAAACAACCGATTGCTTGGCCATCATCGTATGATTGAATTCGCCCGAAAACATTCACACCTGCAATGTTTTAATGTTTTTGTATGTATTATTTACCCGAATTTGCTTCAAATATTGTGCTATTGGGATAATTTTAAAGCTGTCAATGTTATAATATTTGAGATTGATGTTGAAATGGAAAGGGCGGTTATCGTAATGGGTGTTATCAACAAATTCACTACAATGTTTGTCGAAATAAAATCTTCTGGTATCAAAAGTTTTGTGAAGTGTAACTCTAATCACGTTATACCCAGTGATATTTTTAATCTTCGATTTTTTTCAGCAGTTTCAACTGTTTTGTTCCAATATCTTTGAAAAGACTGTCAACTAACTACAGAGCTGTTAACTGTGGCTAAAAGTCAGAGTTGATCTCCAACTTCGCAATTTTAAGTTTCAGCAAACCTAATCCTATACAGAGCTCTTCGGAACTCCAGCCGTAGAAGTGTTATATTATATTATTTAACAGGCATCTTTTCCGCGTCATCAAAAGTTCCGTTCGTTGATGTGCATACCGTGCTGGAATATCTATAGAAATAAAATAAGCCGGAAACGCTGAAACAAGAGCCGTTGTTAGATTTTTCTGGCATGCACTTTGCTACAACCTGTAAACGATATACATGTTACATCCGTGTCCAATAGCATTAGTGATGGATGTAGGTTTGGTGTTGGAGTGTAGTTAAGCGTTATGCTGACCCTACTTCGGAGTTGGAATTACTGGTTCGTGTTTGCTTGGCAACACCACACCCATCGGCTGAGCTTAATGAGCATGTTTCCTTAATCCAAAGGAAAAGGACATAGCACTTCCAACAGTTTCTTTCACTTCCGACAGTTTGTAGTGAAAGAAATATAGACCACTATCATTTAAAACAGATCAATTTTTAAGATGTATAATTTTCTATGCACGGGCGTTTGAATCTTTTCCATTGCCCATCCCTGAGATTTGACACGAGCTGTATTGTATGGCATTCTCGAATTCGTAACCACATGGGCGATCAACGCTACAACTGCTTTGTTTAACTCCCTCGTTCTCCCCCAGGGCCGACATCAACGGTCTCGTTATATTATCTATGGATAACGTAAACGTACATTGTAAAAACTTACATATTTTGTAATTGTGATATTTTCTGGTTGAGCGAATAGGTTCTGAGCAGAACGGAAATTGTGGGAAGATTTAATTTTGCCCGACATTTACTCAGCATTCTTTTAGCAGTAGCAAAAACCTGATACTGCTCTAGTATTTTCCATTCTTCCAAAATCCTCCTCCTCCAACCGATTTGAACCCGCAAACTTTGATTTAGGACACCAATCCGTCCCTCTCGCCTTCCCTCTCATCTTTCGTCTCTCTCCCCTCTCCCCTCTCTCGTCTCATCTCCTTTCTATTGTCTTTTTAACCTAAGACGAGAATCTTGATGCTACATGCTAGTAACTACTAATGCACCTTTTCTAAAAAATAAAACAAGAATGAAACTGAGACGAATGCTTTTCATTTACGAGTCTGTCAATATCTAGTCTTTATCTTAACATGTAAATCTTGCATTGAAAACTGTAATTTTGATAATGTCTCTAATATGAAGCAATTGGTCGACCACTACCATCTTCACTGTCCATCATGGGTACTTGTCGATGTGCCGAAGTCTTCAGTTTAATACAATTGTAATTACTTTAGAATAATCCGTAAAGCAGTTTTTAAAACATCATTTTCAAAATAAGCTTTTGGATCTACCTGTTGCGCATTGTAAGATGTCCGTAACGAGCATAAATAAAGTAAGACTTATTAGTTACGCTGAGCAACGTTTCAGTAAAGTGCACTGAAAAGAAAGGCCATTATCCTGTCTTGTATACAGTGTTTGCGTATAATACAGTGATGGAAATAAGTCAGTCCTAAAACTTTCACAGATGTTTCGGAACGCACGTACACGTCTTTATGAGAAAGACATCTTCATAACTGAAAAGAACGACGAAAAGAATTTTTCAGGAAACATGATTAAATTTTATCTGGCAATTTGTATACATTCCTTCGGTCGAAACTGGTTTAACTTGTTGATTGTGAATGAAGATTATTTGTCACGTTCCGACAAATACACTAGCAAACACTCGAGACATGTCGGAACTCCAACAAGTGATCTTTACCATACCAACACTAAAAACAGGCGAGGTATCGGTAAGTAGAAGAATCTGTCGGTGAGTAGCTGTAGCGCCTAAACCGTTCACGGTCACAACAAAATGTTGATAATCTCCGATCGATCTGGCTTGCTGCCTGATGTGGCTGTCCCATGAATTTGTAACTGATATTTTACTTTCCGAGTGTACTTTACGGGAAGTAACAGAGACATTGTCGAAATGTTTTCAAAAATGATTTTTTTTCTCTTAAATTTGTTGCTCGAAAGGAGGAATATAATACGCGCGTAAAAATGGTCAAGATTGAGTTTTCATTGATATTTTAATTTTTCAAAATTGCTAAGGTTAAACATTTTTAGACATTTTTAGATAGAAAAAGGCTTTGTAAATTAAATCTAATTAACCTCTTCTCCTTTTTTTTTCAAAATAATGTTTGCAGAATTTTGATTGCAATAGTATCAATTAAAAAAATGAAAACAAGATTTTCAGAACAGGTCTATTTTTCTTTTAATTCATGGATAGAACATGTTTACTTAATAATGTAGCGATTTAATATTCAATAAAAAAAATTTTAAAATTAAAAAAAATTTTTTAATGTTTAATCTAGAGTATTTTAAAATTTAATTTAATTCTAAATTAAACAATTTTTGAAAATACTAATAGTTGTCTATGATTTTGAGTTATTTCGTGACGTGACAGTTTTTGGAACCACGTAATATATTTTAGAGATTTGTTTCTTTATCTAATGTATTTTCAATATTTGATCTTTAAATAATATCGTGTACAATTTTGAAAAAAAAATAGTTTTCACGTAATTTTGAGTTATGTCGTTCGCAAATGTAAAGAGAATAGCTACAACAACAACAACAACAACAATAATAATAATAATAATAATAATAATAATAATAATAATACTTATATACCCGGGACCAAATATACGAGAAAGTGTATGATGAAGCACCTCTAGTTTTAAATTGTAAGAGAGAAATTATAATGAAATATTGACTTTCTTTGTCATATCACCTTAACCTTCTCGACCGCTTGCCTTCAATTTAAGATGCCATTAAGCTGAAATTGCTTTTTCCATAATTTGTCTAAACACAAAATTTACTGGGTAGTTGACTTTCCATATGATTAAAATTGTGAAACTGACTTTGAAATAAGTAATAATATAAGTTTTCGTGGAAATCGTGCTGATGCGTTGCTGACGCACGGGCGGGCGGGCAGACACATTTTGCGGTAAATCAATATTTCATTATCAAGGACCCACAAAACGTGGAATTTGACAATACAACTAGCAAGAGAAGTACTTTTCTACAAATTGGAACAAGATTTATTCTCTTTCTGTATGAGGGCCCCGTAATACGAGTTTGTCTATTGAAGACAAACGAAGGGTTTTGCCGCAGCAATACATTCTCTGCACTGAACGTAGTACGCGAGAAAGTTTGAATAACTTTTAGATTTTGGAATGATCTTACGTAGCAACTTGTTTTAAATGAAGTTCTTGCCTAAATTAAAGCTTAAATACATGTTCGAAATGTTTTGCATGTTGCGTTTGGTTTTCATGTTTAAGTGATCAATACCTAACTTGCTGGGGAAAACCCGTGATATATTAATTTTCTTTTGTGAATAACGTCGCAGCTTACTCAGGTATGTGGAATAGTCTTTAAATACAGTTTAGTATAAAATATTGATTTAACTGTTTTATATTCAATCGTTCATTCGATTACCCCTTAGAAGAATGCACATTGCATGCGATTGCATTGCCTGAAATTCTGCCTGCAGAAGCTTCCAGACGATTTTCAATGACCTCTTCCGCCCCGAACTGAACTGAAGCAACAGCTTCGTGACGATTGTGCCCGCAGTGAAGATTGCTAATTCGGAATACATCAATCCTGGAATAATATTGTCGTTACAGCGTTGCCAAACGTTTGCTTGAAGTGCCCGAGAACTCTGTTGAAGGGCACTGTCGTTTATTGATTTACCACATCGCAATTCAAGGACAATTTGATCTGCCTTTTCTCATGGGCGGTTTCTTACTTTCAATACTTCTCAGATCTTATGTAGTACCTGTCACGTTACCGCGTTGAATATGAAAAGAACATACAGAATCACGAACACTCGAACAAGCTATTGAAGCAAGTTGAGGAATTTGTAACGGATGAAAGTGCGTGTGGATGAGAAATGCAAAAAACCAGGAGCAGTATCCCAACAAAATGGCTGGTTGCTGAATAGGCAAGCCGCCGCCTCTCCCACTTTTTCTGCAGTTTTGTTTTCGCATTCGTTCACGCAGTGGGGTTCGATCGCTCGCGCGCTGGCAAGCCTCGAGTGCTGGGTGAAGCTGCGTGCACGCGGAGGCGGCACGGTGCGTTCGCCGCTCAGGCTGATAACAGCTCAGAGCGAGCGCCTCCGAGTGCCTCGGACACCGCACTGATATCGGGCTAACAGGAAAATAAAATAACAGCCAAGCATAATAAGGTTCGTAATGTTAAGGTATAGACCGCAAAAAAACACAAAATTCGGTTTAAAAAGTAAAATATAAAGTTCATGTGTGTGTGTGTGTATGTATATATATATATATATATATATATATATATATATATATATATATATATGACGGGCTTGATTTCTGGCTACCCGGTACCTGGCGTATTATTATTGAAGCATTTTTGTTAAATTAATTAATTTGGGGCGTTTTGAGACCTAACATTTTATAAATCAAGCACCAATATATAATGTATAGACTTTGTATTTTCTGTCTCTTAGTGCTACGAAGGGACCTGCTCTTGCTTTTTCAACCATTAAACCATTATTCTAGTTTCCTCCTCCAGGATTTCTGCTCTTCTTTCTTTTATAAGTAGTTGTTAAGCTTTCCTTTTCTCTGCATAGTTATTCATACTTCCTTTGCTTTCTTCTGTCCTGGCTCTGTGCGGGGCCTGAAGTATCTCCTTCCGTTTGACGTAGCATTATTTATATAACCATTGAGATTTTCTTGGTCTGATCGGTAAGGTAGATTTTTGTTTAATGTTGTTGGCTATTATCGTTGCTTAATTTATTTGTCCATCTGCCATTAGCATTTTTGCCTTGTGAGAACGAAACTTATACGAGACATATGAGAACTGGAACTCATATGAATTTTTGATGTTTCAGCAAATATCTCAGCTATATCGTGTCTTTTATATCTTCAATGGAATAATCACTACGTGATTCCTTGTTTTGTTCTCAATGTATTTACTTCCGCATATATTGTTGCTGCAAGAAGCTAAATTCAATATTTTGGCGAGAATTCACGTTTTGGGGCTCCTGGTACTGAGAACGTGTTTTTTCTCTCCCCCAAAACCCATGTGCGTTCCTTTGCCTGTACGCGCGCGCAAACATTACTACTTAAACTGTACGGTTTATTCCCCTCCAAAATCGATATTCTTGTATCAGCTATTGTGTTTGGCCCAGCTTTAGACTGTGCGAGCCGCCCGCCCTTATATTCATCTGTAGAATGAAATTTAGACTAGATGAAATTTGTGGCCTGAAGGGATTCTAATTTTCATTTATACGTATTACATGAAAATCGAAGAGGTGCAGAAGTTGCGATCACGAACTTTTACGGATAATGTGGTCAATAGACACCTACCAGGACACAGTTGTGACTTCATAATTCAATTTCTAGCTGATTTTAAAATAATATTTCTCGTACAACTTTTGATGATTGACATTCTGTGAGTTAATTATAATTATATTTAATAAAAATGGAATATGCAACATATAATTTACTTCCTAATGTGCAAACGTTCCATGCAACTTTTGATATGAAATAGTTTTAATCCAACATTTAAAAAAAGTACGTCACAAAGTCTTATTCATCAGTGTGTAATATTGTTCACTTTCAATTGACATTTTAGTTTGGTATCTACGATGAAAAAGCGATAGCCGACTTTTGTTTGCGTTTTAATCTCTAATATTTCTTTTGTTTTCTATGGGGCCTCTTATGCGCCGTGCTTATCAAGCAACAGACCAATCGAATGAAATACTTAAGCTGACTATAGTTTCCGCAGCCGGCTGCACGATGCTCTATCCGCCAGCGGCAGAAATTAAATGGCGCACTTCGCCCCGATCACAAGGGGATGAATGTGTCACAAACGTACACATTTTCTTCAGTCGTTCAATAATTTATTGAAATAAATCGCACATGACACGATCGTGCGCATGACTTTTCACTCTTTAATATTCATATCGAATTTTCAATTCAATAAAAATCCTGAAAAGAAACCACGAAAAGACATTGTGCTCTTTCAAAACTTATTTTCCTTTATGAATATGTGACGATGTAATTTTCCCAGACTCCGTACGCGATGTAGGAATCCAAACCTTCTTTCACAATTTCAATAAAATATTCCCTCGAAAGAAAATTATGGCAATAAATTGGGGTGACAACTTAGCCCTGATCTCTCGTACATTTCTTAATCTTGCACTTTCAAAATGTTCTCCAGAACCACTTCCATTTGTTTCTGCATCGGTAAAATACGCTATTTCCGTAGTAGAAGTCAGGTTTTCATTCAAATCTGTGAATGATCGAAAATGAAGTTCAAATCTTTCAAATCTCTCATACACCTTCGTTATTTAAGCTGGTGACTTTTGTTCTTAACGAAGTCAGTTTTTCAATGTTAGGGCATAAAATCAGACCTTGTTTAGTTATTCAGAATATTTTCGCGTAATTTATATCGGATTTTGCCAGATTTTCTCAAAGACTGGCCTAAAGGTTTTCTATAAATCCTTAGCTCTGATAGACCTGAAAATACGGTGCCTTTTTTTTTTTAACTAGCGAATTTTCATCAGTTTGCATAAAGCGCATGCATTTTTATTAATTAAACATTCCGCGCGTCATTATTATTTACAGTACAAAATTATTTGATATCATGAAATTGTGGACACAAAAACTTAGATGAAGCTTCTTGAAATCCTCTGAGATGTAAAGTAGAATATGCGTACCACAAGCGCTTTTCCAAACACACTCGCAGACCATTTTCTCTTCTGCGTTATCCATTAGGAACCTGGATTTCTTCACGATTCGAACAATAATTTCGTTTAAAAATGTGTTACGAAAATTAAAGGAACGTGAAAATTGTATTTTTTGTTATAAAACAATATCTAAAATATATATTGCATTCGCTACTATATAGCTCCCGACAGATCCTCTCCTCACGGATCATTACTCAGGTGCCTTTCCTGTCTCAAGCTAGCCCTCGCGAGCCCCTCTCCGTCCACTAGTTCTTCCCATTAATCGATATGGGACGATGCTCCCGGATATCGATACTAAAATATTGAAATTATACGACCGTGTAAATTCGTGAATATTTTGCAAATGCATCTATATCGTTTGTGAATTTGAAGAAAAAATATTGTGCATGTGCTAAGTATGTTGCTAAAGAAGTTTTCGAACACTGTTGAGGATTGTATCTGTGAATTTAATTAATTCTGTATCCCAAGCGCATTATTTGTTGAAGAATGAAAGGTAAATTCTATGGGTGCCATATCAGAACCATGTCTGATGTAGCAGAATTGGTCTGTTGTAGTTTTATTGGTGTAATTCTTCTACTACTCACGTTCAATCTTTTTGCTCTTAATGTATTAAATTAATCCCGCAAGTATGAATTACGTCACGCAGCCAGAGAATGATCCTTCTCTAAACCAAGGTACTGATATCCCTTAAGTGCTATATTTCTCAATCTGTATAAAATATACTGAAAATATTTGATTACTTGAGGTTAAACTACTACAATATGAATTTTCCAAAATCCGTTCTCCCCTAAGTGCGATACTGCTGTGAATGCGTCCGAGAATGTGGTAAAGACTAATGCAATACCAAACGTTTAAGAAATTCATTGCAAGCTAGCGACCTCTCGTTACACTTTTTAGTTACTATTATTATTTACATATTTAAGAAGAGGTAAATATTTGAATAAAAATAATTCACTCCTGGTACTAGTATATGATCGTGACGAATGTAAAGAACTCATTCGACAAGCAAGACCCAACTTTCCAACACTGCATTGAAGACTTACATTCAAAAAGTAAAACAATAATTCCTAAACAATTGTAGAGGCTTCATTCGGCATTTGCATTAGTGTCTCAAACATTTTACAGACTGGTTTGTACATTTCATGGTGAACTGAACTTTCTTGAATTTTACATGATGCATACCAAATTCGGGAAATTGACGATACCAGGTAGTAGGTGCAGGGCGGGATCAAATTAGTACTCGCTATTTCACCTAGAGACAGTGTGTGCTATTTTGAGTTCACGGGCATCAGTCGCCGAATTGTACAAAAGTCACCACTAGCGTGCTCTCTGATAACGCCCCTCTCCTCGACCGCCCGATTTCAAGAAGGCGATCGACGTTTCTTTTAATTCGAGACCCGCGCCTCTTGTTAGGTAATATAATTTGATTATCACGAGCGATAACGAGCTGATAAACGGATGTCGCCATGCGCTCGCCTCGACAGACTGTGCGTCGCCTCCTCCTCCCAGATAATTTCCCCCATTTTTTCGGCGTTGAGGCCGTGAACCGCACGGTCGCTGCTGCCAGGCGGAAATGCGCGGGGCCGGGCCATTCTAGCGACGCGGCGCAGCACGGCGCGGCGAAGCGGCCTACCTACATCTCGTTGGCGGCGGCAGCGCTGCGCGCCAAGGAACGTCATCTTAAACGATCTGGGGCACACACTGTTGCATGGAGATAAAGTAGTTTCGGTTCTCGGGCCCGTTCACTGCGTGCCGAGAGCGAGTGGCGGCGGTGTAGAACGTCACGTCTCCCTGAATAGTGGAGGACCACACCTCGACTATCAAATATAAATCAATATTCACTCGTTGGCATTTCGTTTCCCACTTGCTGTTCTAGAATTTGGACTCCCTTCGGAGGAACGGAGAAGGCCGAAATCAGCGGAAGTGTCGATACCTTTGCAGTTCCACATTTGTACGTAGTATATCGCGAAAGAAGGAATGATAGAGAATACGAGACGTGCTCCGAGCTAATGTTGCCAACTTATACAGTAGAGTATTTCTGTCTGCACTAGTTGAAATATGAAGAGTTCACTTCTCAGAGTTTATACGAGTGCCGGAAAAGTTCGTGGTATTGTATTAGTGAATAATTAGGTCATACTTTTCGGAATGTAATAATGGACGCGTGTAATAATAAACGATCTGTTAAAAGAGAAACGAAAAAGAAAGAAAATAAACCATTGGTAATTATTGAAAGGGGAATTCTGGTTACACCGCGTGCTTCCTCTGTTGTACCGCATTCGTTCTCGGCGGTGTAATTCCAGAGTGAAGTTAGTGGTGCGTTCTTTTAAATTACTCCCTAACGATGTTCCTGGCGCAATTAATAGTACGAGTATGTTCGCTTGTAGTTTGATGAACTTCATATGCTTTAGAATTCCTTTTCGAATACTCTTCAATGCACGTCAATAGTGAAAATTGCATACTTATTTTTTCTTATTTCTGCATTTTAATATTTTGCAAAAGCCAAAGCAACTGTATTTAACGACATTTTATTACATAAAAGCGAAGTTGTTGCGCATTTCATGCATCCTATTGAACATGTATTACTGATATATATCGTGCGGTTACGATTGTCTCACTCGGACCTGCCTCGTTTTCCGCGTTGCGCGGATCTCACGACCCTCGGGCCTGCCTTGGCGCGTGTCCTCGTATTCATCTTCCCGTCCCAGGGCGTTCTACTTCATCGGGGCCCATTGCTACCCGCCTGCCCTTCGCGCTCCCCTCCCTTGACGATCCACTCCCTGGTTCCCACTCACCCATGTCCCTACCTTCCCCCCCCCTACCCTTTCTACCTCCCCCCCCCCCACCCGCCCACCCACGCCCCCTTCGCCTCCCGCGCACCCACGCCCCTTGCCTCCCGCCGACTCACGGCCTCTTGCCTCCCCCCACCGCCCTGCCCCCCCTCCCACCGTTCACCCATCCAACCGGCCCCGACCGCTCGCTCACTCACGTCCGCTCGCTCCCGCTCCTGCCTCCCCCTCCCCGCCCGCTCCCATTGCCGTCACCTCCGCCGCTGCCCTGACTTTCTCCTCTGCGCTTGCGAGGGTCTCATAGTTTTTTCACATATCCTCTTGAGGCCCGTGGTGCGGCAGGGCGAGCTGGAGTGGGGGCGGGCTGAGTCGTTATGAGTGCGCGCTACTCGTAAGCGTTCAACACACTCCCGTTCTTACCCTTTTCGGCCCTTTTTCACCCGCCCACACTCCCTCCCATCACGTTCTTCGACCTCCACTTCTCATTAACTTCCCTACGGGTCGTACATTTTTTGCGCTGCTACAAACCGGCCTCCCTTTGTCTTTCATTCCGTGAATCCTTTTGTTTCTAAACTCAATGTTCGAAGTCATTATTAATATTGGCACAATGGTGGTACTGACACCTGTACGAATAATATCGCGCTACGGTATTTTAATTATAAAACACTACATTTTTTAAAATTTTTGCATGTAATATTTTTTGCTGTAACGGGATTGTCTTAAAGAGTTGTATTTGTCGCATATTATTCCTGACATATCATCAACTTTCCCTCTCCCTTTTAAAATCTAAAGGAGTAGGCCTATTTTTCCCCTCAAGTATCTTGTACGAATGCCACTATTTCACATTAGTCAGTTTTTGCATGACGAATGGTGAGTAAAAGCTATCATAACTACAGCGGTCGCCCCGATAAGAGGGGGAGGGTAACGTGGCCGAGCCCCCGGTGCGGCGCGGGCGAGGTGCGGTTGACTTGGGGCTCCGCTTCTCCCGCCTCTCCTCTCCTCCTCTCTTCTCCTCTTCTCCCCTCCCCTCCCCTCCCCGCCACGCCACGCTGCGCAGCGCCGCGCCCACTGCGCTGTGCCGCGCGCCAGGCGCCAGTGCGCGCGCGTTCAAACGCAGTTTTATTTGAAAAGTCGTTCGACCACATATCTTTTTATTTCACTATTTTTAAGGGAGTCGAACGACCAGTTAAATACATACGTGACGAGCTGAATTCCGGCTCTAACAAATGCATGTCCGTCCATTCACGAGCTGTACGCCTTGTAGTTGAGCTCCCACGCACACGTGAAAGGCGCAACCACAACTGCAGGAAATAAGGGCTTTGTAGAGGTGGGCTTGGAAACACTGTGTAGTAATGTAATTGCTTCCTTTACTGCCCTACTCGCCTCTGTGGAGCCTTCGCGTCAACTTTCGGAGGGTTAAGCCGCTCGGCCCTGGACGATGTCGCGTTGCCGCGCTAGCAGTTGAACAGATGGCCTTCAGCGTAGGGAATCGCCCAACGCCGACCGCTCTCTACAACTCCGTTTCGTCGTAGCACACGCGGATGTTAATAGTTCCAGTTGTGAAAATGCGCGAAAGGTTTTCGTGAGTATATGACAGGAACGCGAAAGCAAGTAACGCATGTTGCAGAATTAAGTCGCGGAAATAGAATTAACAATGCGTGCAGTGGATTTCATGATGAAAAAAGTCTTCGGGTCATCGCGATTGCCGGCAGTGTATTTTGAATGCGTGCAGCAAGGTTGTGTTCCACTTTGAGGTCAGGCCACCAGCCTGTACGTGGCAACGCCGCGCGCTGTCTGTGCTGTGCCGTGCTGCCTGGCCAGGCGGCGAGCTCTCTTGTCATTGGCGGAACAGGCGCCCAATCGCAGCCGGCGCGGCATTTGGGCCGCGGATAGAAGTTGTTGCTGGGCCACTCCCAGCTTCTTCGGCATTGTGTAAATAAAAACTAATGTATGCTCCCTCATTCGAATTGCTTGTGATGCATGCTCGAGAGCTTAAAACGGTGGCCTTGGGAGAGTTTATCTGGAATTCCAATTTTAAACCTCAAGCGAGGATATTTAAATTGACATCTTTATATGCATAGCGGCGTCGACCTGAATGCGTAGCGTCCCTTTGTTGAGCTGAAACTTGTTGCTATGTACGTGAGACCCATTTTGGACCGCCCCGCCGTTTGCTCGATATTGAACGCGTTTTCTGAAAGAGTCTTCTTGTGTTTCAGCCGATCAGCGATTGGACGTCGGCTAACGTCGTGGAGTGGATGGCAGCCCTTAACTTATATAGATACGCTGACGTCTTCAAATCGAAGGACATCAAGGGCTCAGATTTGCTGCATCTGGACAGAGAAAAGCTGATGGTAAGTGGAAAGGCGGTAGCTCACAGCGGCGCGGAGTTCGGGTCGCAGGAGTGACGTGCCGGCCCGGCCCATGGTGTCGCGGTACGTGCTCTTCCCCCGTTCTCTCGCTCTGCGTCTCCATGTACCCCTCCCCCTTCTCGCCCCCGCCCCGCCGTACCTCATACGAACTCTCCTCGCCCCCTCCGTTCCGTTCCCAGCCCCCCTCCCCGCGTTCCCCGCTCCGCGAGGTGGGTCGGCGTGGCGCGCTGCGCGGCACGAGACCCGGCCTGCCGGGTTCCGACTCCCGACTCCCACTCCTCCCCACTCGACTTCGACTCCGACAGCGGCTGCGGTCCTGATACTGCGCGCCGAGGAGAGACTGAGCAACGCGAGGGCCCGCGCTGCTCCGGCAGATCGAAGTGCGGCTCCCTCCAACGTTTTCATTTAACATTGAAAGTAGTGTAAGGGGAGCTCTGCTGGCGAAGCGCGCGACTCCCGCGTAAGCCTTGGCACAACTATATTGATTTTCGGCAACTCGATTGCCTACCATTTTTATACGTACGGGACTTGACTATTGATTTTCCAGGTGGCGTGATGCGTAACCAAGGAAGCCTCAGAGCGGGCGCCTCAACCCCCACTTCCATCCCTGCCCTACCCCACTTCGACATACGCTGTCACCCCACCCTACTCTACCATAAGCTATTCCGCTGTACCTTTCAACTTCTTTACAATTGCTGGAATTGGACTACACCCTACAGGACGTGGCCGCCTTGTGTGATGCTGTTATATGACGGAGACCGGACCAGTTTAAATCCCTGGGACGGGAGGTGTAAGGAGGCGATGTTACATCATTACCTTTTCCCTCCCCATTTCTCTCTCTTCTCTCGTTCACACACGCACGTAGGAGATTGCCCTTACGTCACGCCGTTGGTTAACTGTTATGTGACAATACATATATACAACTTTAATAAATAAATTTCAAAATTAATTTTTGTTATTTAACTCGGATTCTTAAGTTTTAACTATTTTATTTCTCACTTCGTAACGTCATTACACAAATTATCCATTTCAATCATTTCTGATCAACATGTGTGATTTCTATAGATTGTAAAATCAGCCAAAGTGAGTTATAATCCTAAAAGAGATAAATTGTAAGTATCGAAAAAAGTTGTAGAAACTTTTCTTAGATAGGTGTATTTCTTTATTTGCCTTGATTGAAATTTTACGGTGGCTTGGCTGCAGCATTTAACTTTGCTGAATTTCTCGATATTATTGGAAAATTAGAAGATTGGCTTTCCATTTGCTTGTAGTGGTAGTAGAGCTTAGGGTGAGTTTCTATTTTGTTAGCAATAAAGAAAAATCAAATTTGCAGTTCGTTTACCGTTACAAATAAGTTTTCTATAACTCGTACGAAAATATCTAGTTTTTGAAATGTTAATCTCTCGCTTTTTTTAAATTATTATTATTATTATTATTATTATTATTATTATTATTATTATCTTTCAACCATTAATAGTTAAATTGCTGGGAAGGGATTCTGAAACTCAAGAAAGCGTGCGTAGATGATTTTCTCCCCCATATTTCACATACAGTTTTTGGCCAAATAAATAAATAAAAGATGCGGGTCTACTTTACGAAGTAATGATCATCATTAAGCAGTTTCAAGGAAGAGGGTGCCAGGTACTGTAGGTGAAGTGTTCTCATCAAAGCTCTCGAAAATGTAATGCGATGGGGGTTACGCAAAATTAAAAACATAAATGCAATTTTTCTAGAAGAAAAATTATCTGGATAATTATTTTGGGGGCCAGAGCAGTGGTATCTGTGAAGGTATGCCCCATTGACTTCACCTTGCGTTGAGCGAAACATTTCTTGGTTCAAGTGTGTTTAGAAACAATAGGAGTTCACGTCAGATTTTTGGGGATTGTAGACGGTAGTTCTTTGCAACAGCACAGATTGCTTTTTGGTTTGCTAATTTTCAAGGGAATATTTAAGAAAATGCAAATGCGTAGTAATTTAAATTTGTTATTTATAGCAAAAATGTTTGTACTGATACTATCATGATTATGGAAAATAAAATAAAAAATAGAAATGTAAAGGGGTTTAACTCATTTTTTCAAAAAGCCTAACATGTTTATAAAATCCAATAAAGAATTGTCATTATGATACACACACATACATCATAATGACACGAGAAAGCGGGACGGTCTGTCACATTTCGGCAGGGTACGGAGTAGTATGTATATACATACGTATATACATTCACACTCATCCGAAAAATTTCCATATGATCATTTAGATCTTGAGAAAAATGTTCGCCGAAACAGTAATTAACAAACCGGTTGAGTTTCTTTTGTTAATGTACCTTGTTATGACATTCCCTGAAAATTGTGTGCCCCGTAGCGGATCCTGTTCCTCGAAAAGTTTCGCTGTAGAGTACTGAAGTATCTGTAGCGTGACAGAAGTACTACGGGTACTTCGGATGAAGTTAGTGTATATTGGAATATTTTGCAAGGCACAGTAGTATATCGCAGTAGCGTTGTACAATTTTCGTGGGAATTTCTGTATGTAAAACGTGATGTAAATGTTTACAATGATGTTGCATGTGGGTCGATTTGTTTCTGTTGGCACATACGCAGTTTTAGATTTGTTATTTCGTCTATTCGGGCATTTTGTCTTTCTTGCGTCCTGGCATAGCTAGAGTGTGATGTGCTTGTAACACGTGTGGTGCGGGGAGCAGTAGACGGTCCGTCACGCACGATCCCGAGATCCGGCGAGCTGCTGTGACGCGTTCCTGGTATAATGTTTCGTGCGTTACAATGGTTGCGGCCTCGACTGCGCTCATCAGCGCGTTTCAGTACGCTTCATATCCGGCGGCGAAAGGAGTTTCTCGCGCACTTTCTGCGCCTTGCCTGCACCTTGTTGCCAGCCGCCCAGCTCAGGGGCGGTCTTGTCCCTAGTATTCCGGCAGGGTCAGGATAGTTTCCCAACCGCTAGACAAGGCGTCGGAGGAGGCGAGCTCCCGCCCGCCCACTGGCGCAGCTGTCGGAGACGAAAGTACGTTTCACTACATCCGGGCGTGCCTGCATATCTGCCGCCTGCCTGCGTGCTTGCGTGCGTGAGCGAGCGAGCGGGCGCGCGCGCCTAGCTTTACACCATGGACGATGGCTGCGCGCTCAGCAACATTCGTTTGGGCTCAGCTGGCGCGCGCGCTGACCGAGCATTCGCGCTCTCCCGAGGCGCACGTTCTGCAGCCAGTGGAGTCTGGCGGCGGCCACCACCCTTGGTGTGCATGGACGCGCCCTACGTTTCTAACCGGAGATGCAAGAGATGTTTGGACTTCACGTTAATGAGGAATTATAACCGGAGATAAAGATGTATTGTTGCTTAATGTACTTCATTTTGTTTAAAATTGTTCGGGCACAAGATTTCATAACAGTCAACTTTCTCATATTCTACTGTAGTATAGTGAAAATTATCGATGTCTGATCCTGAAGTCCTAGTGTTTTTTTAAACGTCCCACTCTGGTGTGAACCTTACTGCCGTAATTGTGTACAATTTACCCCTCTAAATGAATAGTCTTCGGCTGATGTGGACGAAGTCTAGGCCCTAGGAATTTGAAAAGCTTATTTTTATATTTGGGAGAAGCTCCTAGAAAATTATTTTTTTTAATATGGTGTCATTTTGTTTTCTTTAATAGTTTTACTCGAGAGGCGCAATGTACACTTACGAGAATATGGTATAGATCCGATATTCTTTAAACCCACTGAATTTTCAAAAACTGCTTAAGTTCAGGTTTTTGACTCAATTATTGCAACTAGATTTTTTTCTTCAAAAGAATGTCACGTACGGAGTTACGGATTAAAGTTTGTTGGTGGAGTAGAACTAAGTACACTTACAAATTTAATATAGGTCTGCTTTTATTTAAAATCTCTTTAATTTAAATTAATATCAAAAATTGCAAATTCGAATCTCCCGCGCATTTGAATTTTTCAAAAGATGACTGATGAATAGCTTAAGAAAGTTGCAGATTAATATTAAGTTACCTGTACAGATTATACGAGAAAGCAAGTGCTGTTTTAGCACCTTTAGTTAACATTTCAGTAAAACCATCGTTGTTTCTGTTTCTCGTATTTCTGAGATTTTAATAATTGGCTCCTGACTTTTTTTTTCTTTTCAAATGAACACTGACTCCTGTGCCCGAACCTCAGGGCATCTGTTAATCTAAAAGCTCGAGCGGTTAATCTCTGCGACCTCTCGTCTCTGTCCAGTGTTATCCTGGCACCTGAGTTTCGTTACTGGGCTTAGATCACCCAAATTGACCCATACGCAGTAATGTGTGCGAATGTGGCGGGACGTATCATCTGGACTCGCGTCGTCAGGCGCCTACTTTCGCGCTGGGCACAAGGCACACGCTGCGCTGTCGGCTTCGGTCACCCCGCTCAGCTACGGCCGTCATCGATCGGGGCGCCGAGTCCAAGTTCCCCCACCCGACGCTTGCGCGGGCCCCTCTGCCCTCCGTCCATGCTGCTGCTCCTGCACCCGCCATTGCTTCTCCCCGCCCTCCCTCTCAGACCTGTCCCAGCACTTTCCCCTACTCTTGCTCTCGTCTCTACCTCTGCCCCGCCCCCGCCCTTGCCCCTGCCCCTGCCTCACCCTGTCGGGTCGCGCTGCAGCTGACCTCTTGTATCCCTAGTTCTTCTCTGAAAGCCAGCTCCTGGATCTACGTTGGTCATTTTTTTCAACCCAATAGCCGAGCAAATGATTAATGCATTGATAAGATCGTACGGACAGCGTGGCTACTTCACTCAAAACTCCAAAGGTTGCTTGCGTCCGCTTATCGGGCAAAAGATATATGCCCAGGGACGTGCCGCGAGAGGCGCGCTCAGACGCGCTTCCCGCCGCCGAAGCCGGTCACCCAAACCACCTCCACTCGTACCGCCACCGCCAATACCACCCCCGCCGACGCAACCACGACCACCATCACACCACCACGTACGCCGCCACCACCATTATTTGATGAACTTATTCACTTCCACTCCTGCCCAGTTTGACCGCACTTATAACCTCAATCCTCCTCGATCACCCCTCCCTCCTTTACCTCCGGTCACTTCATCCCTTGGCGCCGCGACTCGCCATGTGAACTGCTAGACTTGGAAGTGGCTTAATCGATCGCGCGTGTAGCCGCGTCCGATGAAAATCGAACACAGCCGGAGATCAGTCACCTCGGCGGGTGAGTGCGCGGGCGGGCGCGAAACTTGGTGGTTAACGCGGAACACCTCCTCTGCTGCGCCGCCTTGCCCCGCCCGCCGTTCTTATTCTGGCCGCGTGGGACACGAGATCAGCGCAGAAGCGAATGCCTGAGACTGCGCCCCTGCCAGTCGCGACGCGCAGGAACTCGCCCGCATATCGCCAGTCCTCTGTGGTCCTGCCCGTTTTCCGTATACAGTCGACTCCGGTTATAGTGAATTCGGATATAGTGAACTTAAGTCACTAGTCCCGTTTGACTTACGTTGCGAATAAGCATATGAAGATTCGGTTATATTAAACCTGAACCTCGGCTATAGTGAACCTAGGAAATTAGTCTCGGAAATCAATTGGATCTCTTATGTTATTACTCGATTAAACAGGCCTTCGGGGAGTGGGATGGCGTTCCAACAGTGCAAGGGGCATTGAAAGGTGTCATAAGACTGCATTGCGATACTTACTTAGAGACAGAGGTCAATGCAGAATCAATTAAGGAGAGAGCACGAACTCTGGAGAAGGATCTAATGAAAAATGTACGATGCAAACAATTGAAAATAATGTTTTTCTCGTACGACAAAGATATTGAAATGTTCAGTTCGTACTGTTAATGAATTTTGCGGTATATTAATAAAATCAACCATTGTGGAGAAATTCCGTTTATTTTTTACATCATTGGATATAGTGAACCAAACATGTTAGTCCCCAAAGTTCACTATAACCGGAGTCTACTGTACTTAAATGCCTGGTTATAGCTGGCTATGATAACCCCAAGATGGTGTTTTCAGTTTATTATTTGTCCGCAGAGAATCTGCTATTCATTGATAACATGTCGGTTTTGGTTTTTACATCTGAATATGGATCTATTTTTGGCAGCAATTACTTTGTGTTGGTGCTGTTTGATCACGATTCGCGTCCCTCTTGACAATTCCCTATCGCCCGTATTCGTGTCTGGGTGACAGCCCCACCACTTACAAACACCGCGACCGCACATAGTTCTCGAAATGAATGGGGCGCGCGACTTCCCTTCACTTCGGCAGGAAGACCGCGTGCCGATGGATATTTTTAAACTGTGCGCATGGGCGTGCGAAACGAAGAGGGGAAAGCAAGTGGCGCGATTGGGTGATGTTCCGTGCCCCCTTAGGTGCGCCTGGCAGCGAACAGAGGGACAGACAGGGGGCAGAAGAGCACAATCGTACAGGCGGGGACGGTGTACTAGAACAAATGGAGTGGAAGGTGTAAACACATGAAGGAGAAACAAATGTTATAAAGAAGTAAAAAGCAGACCAGTGATGCCGATTTCAGTGCCACTCCGACCGTAGGATTCCTCCTAGATGACAAAAAGAGAAAAAAAACGACGACGAATGCATAAATTGGCTGCCAAGGTCAGCGCGCGGCTCGCGGAGCGCGACTACCGGCCGGCTAACGTGCGCCGCCGCCACCACCGCCACCGCCGGCCGCCCACCTTGCGCCCGTGCCAAGCGAGCGCGCGAGGCGCGCCAGCACAAGGCTGTCGTTTCCTAAAGCGCTCGAGCGCGCGGCGGAGGCAGCGACTGCTGCTGTAGCTGCTGCGGCGTGGCAGCTCGGCTGCGCACGTGGGACGGAGGCTGGAGCCGCGGGATCGCCTCCCCCCGTTCCTCCGTACGCTCCACTCCACTCCACTCCACCCCACCCTACCCCACCGCGCTTCCCTTGAAGGTGCAGGACGTGCTAGCCGCAGCCCTGGGCGCTAATTGAGACGCAAGGTGACCTTCGAGATGGCTTTTCAGCCCAGCCGGGAATGAATTTTAATCAGTTTGTCGGACGTGCGTGGAACAGGGAGTGGCGGCGCGCTCAACGTCGCGGTGCGCCTCTCCTTGTGTCTCCCTCTTCGCCTGACCGTTCCTCGCTTCGCCCTCCTATTCTTCTCAGACCTCGTATGGCCCTCCTCGCCTGTTCCTTCCTCGTCTCTTCTCTTGTTTCCTTGCCTCGCCTAGCGAGTTTTGAACCTCGTTCGTACAGTGTCATGGAGGACGAATACGATGGTGGCAAATACATGTTAATTTTCTGATTGGGGGAAACAGAATAGTGACTTCTCGATATTTCGCAAAGCAGTCTTCCTGCTTGGTCGCTCAACTTTTTACTTTCACTCCTGTCTCTTCTGAAATGGGCCTCGTATGTGCTTTCAAGAATATTCTTCCATGAT
The DNA here is from genome assembly GCA_964035755.1 of Teleogryllus oceanicus. NCBI lineage: Eukaryota > Metazoa > Arthropoda > Insecta > Orthoptera > Gryllidae > Teleogryllus > Teleogryllus oceanicus. Next base: position 254,750,740 of record CAXIVR010000001.1, on the reverse strand, counting down.
ATTTCCTCTTCTTAAATTGCAAATAATTATGACAGAAAAGTATACTTGTCGAACGTATACGTGGTGTCCATGATCTATATATCAATTGAAAGTAGCTCCTTGAAGAGTGGGGGCTGGGCCAAGAACACCTTAAATTGGCGAACCTCCGTTAATTTCACTGGTCTACAGCAGGTACATTAACCTCGGAACATATCAAGAGGTGTAAAGATTCTCTTTCAATCTCTCCCTCCCCTCTTCCTTCTCAATCCCTCTCTCTCTCCTCTTCTCTCTCTCTCTCTCTTTCTCTCTCTCGCAATCTCTCCATCCCTCCCTCCCCACTTCTTTCTCTCTCACAATCCCTCCCTCCTCTCTTCTCTCTCTCTCTCTCTCTCTGTCTCTCTCATTATCTCACTCGCTCACAGTGGACAGGAGTGTGGTGTATCGTTATCGCAATCCCCCGAAAAATCAGACACCGAATTTCCTCCATACGTTGTGCTCTCCGTCGCACTACTGTTCAGGTTCAGATAAGTGTACAGATGATGCGGGTCTTTGCGTAGAAACCAGGAGTAGCGGCCAGCGGCCTGGCCAGGGCGCGGGAAGGGTGGGAGGCAGGAGCCAACGGGCTGGGCGCATTCGCGTAGCGCTGAGTGCGCCTGCGCTGGCTCGCCTTGCGGGTTTTGAGCCGGTGCTTTGTTGTGCGCCCACTCGGCTGCGCATCGGGGACACAGGAAATTATTTTTTATGCCAGCTTGTGCAGAAGTGCTGGCCACGTGCTCCTCGCGCTGCTCCAATTTCGCTGTCGCTGGGTCGACGCGCCGTCCCCGGCTGCTGGCTGGTGGGATCGCGGCGATGGGGGTTGAGAGGGGCGGGAGCGAGGAGAACGGCAAGGGCTGGGAAAAAGATGGTACGGAGTTTGTGACGTGGGGAGTGGCAGAGCGAGGCAATCCGTTGTGTAGGGCGAGGGGGAGGCCGCGCATCGCGCACCTCTGCGACAGACACGTGCGTAGAGTATGGACGCCTCCGCGTGAGATGTGGACTTGCTCCGACGACTGAGCCTCCTCACTTGGGAGCGTGACACGAGTGTGTCGGGTTTTTGTCACATGAATAAATTCACTGCCACCAACTGTGTTGTAAATCTAAGGATTACACCAAAATACCGGACTGCCCCAAATGTGCGGATGTCAATATTTCATAAGAATGTGTGTGTGTGTGTGTGTGTGTGTGTGTGTGTGTGTGTGTGTGTAGCAGAACCCATACGATGCGTGACGTTGCGACATCTGTTGTTTAACTGTCAAGTTCTAATCATTATCACTTGCAAATCTTTTTTTTTTTTTAATTTCTTGTGATAAAGAATTTGGAGAATTTAGATCACTTTTAACGTTAATCTGTAAATAAGACCAAATATGTAACATTTAATGGTAAATGCGCCTTATACATAGGAACGGTTCTTGTCCACAAAATGAATGTTTCATTATGTTGTTTGCTTTTATTTATTAATGTGTTATTCAAATTAATAAATAGAAGCAATGAAATACAATAAATACGTATGTTATTTTTGAGGATATTTGTCAGAAGTTGGCAGTAGACTTGGATACCAGTTATTGACATATTTAGGTTACATTTTTCGTACTGAAAAAGTTTTTCATTAAGTATGTATTATCTTGTTACCCAGTAACAATCCTTTGCCATGACATGTTATTGTGGGTAAAAGTATTCATTATTTCATTTCCACAATCGCATAATTTTTTCCATACTTTTATTTTTTGCACCATGTTCTATGTAATACCAATCCATTACTGATTATTTCTCAGGGTTTTGTATTATATTTTCAATTTTTTCGCACCGTTTACTTATTTATTACATACTTTGTTGTGTCCGTACACGATTATTTTCAGCTGAGTGCTTGGTTCTGCATATCCATTTTTAAGTGCACAATATATTAATCACTAGTGTGAATTACAGCCTCAGATTACAGCTCCATGTGTAAGTTTTTCGGATTAAGAAATCAATTTTTTGTGCTATAATATCTGAACACATTTCTTTTTTAAATAATAAAAGTTCATAATCGACATTTTGGTCAACTAATTGTAATGTTTATTGCCGGTACTGTGAAATTCTGCCTAAAACCCGAACTCACCTTAACATAGCTCATCCAAAAAGCTGTGACAGAAGGGTTCTCTAGTACTTACAATATATTAACACCATGAAACAATATTGTTCCAAACCGGGGCAAAAAGTATTGAAGAAACAACAACAATAATAATTTTGGCAGATTGTTTCATTCGCTATTACTCTTTCAGTCTAATTGCAATGTTTATCTTTTATTTCGTGTTGTTTTCTAATGATTTAACCACATGTAAAATTATTCTGTGTATAAAATTAATACTTCTAGGGTGATAAAATAAAAACACCGAATTAGTTGCATATTAGATGGATGTATAATTAGAATGTAATATTTAAAATTATATTTTGTCTTTGTACCATAATAGAAACTGAAATGAATCTGCAACAAATTGGTTTCTATATACAGTATACTACTACATCTTGAAAATTTATTTGGGAACGTGTAAAGAGGTGGTGACCAGGGAATTCCTTTTTGCGGAAGTTTTAGAGGCGTAATCTGAAGAATTGTTCGCGCGTCCGGTTGAGTACCGTAGTCGCCAACGGCTTCTGGTACGTGTACGGTATGGGCTATGGGTCTTTTCATTCTGCGAATGTAATAAGAAATGCTGTGGAATGCCACTTCAATAATAGCTCATTCCATCAAGAGAATATGTTTAATATACACACATCTTTCACACGAGTATTAAAAGGTAAAATCTTATTAGAAACTTCATTGTTTGTTTTCATAACAATACTAAAAAATCAAATCTGTAGTTTACCGATGCAAATGAGTTTTCTATAACTAGGGAGTGGAAAATGCCCAAGTTTTCAAACTCTGGTTTGTTATTACTTTTATTCATCATTTAACTATTTGTGGTTAATAGGTGTGGAAGATATTCTGTAGCTCAAGAAAACGTGTGCAGATTGTACTTTTCCCCTAAACGTCACATACAGTTTTTTTTACTATTCTTTGACGAAAATCAAATCAAAACCGATGTGTTCTCAAAATATTGTAATTGTAGAGGTGCACCCTCCTATACCCAATAGCAAAGTGTGAGTTAGAAAGACTTGTCCATTAAAATTTGAAATCGTACTTTCTCTTCATATATCTTTATTATAGATATTTGGTCTTAAATTCCTGAAATAAGTAATGCATTATTTATGAAAATTGTGATTAAATCGAGAAACAAGGTTCCTCGCTTTTACTTAATCGTTGGTTCTATTTTCTTGTGCTCAGAGAAAGTACCATTATTCTCTTTTACAAACAGGTTGTGAGAATCTGGAGAATCTGCCTGTATATCTGGAATAAGAGAGATTTCCAACTATTGGGTCGAAATCTTAGATAATTTGCTCGATTGAACGCAGATGCATAGATTACTAAAGGTTTCTCGCCCGACAAAATGGATACTCCCCAGAGAGGTGTATTGCGCGAATACCGTGGTCCGCTTGCTTCCGTTGCTTAAATCCCATTGAACGTATCTCGAGATTCTTGTAGCAGACGCATTATAACTAGGTCAGCGCCTCCCACACCACTTCCAGAACTTGACATTCCTCTTCTGGATGAGTGGTTTATCTCCCCCCTTCCAAACTCTTTGGTCATCGAGTCCATGCCACACAGGTGCGCGACAGCTGTTCGATGATATCAGTAGGGTATAGTTATGTTATAGTTGAGGCCTTGTACGTGGATTGTCCTCTTTGAGTCTTGAGATTCACATCATGTTTAATTTTTTATTTACGGCAAAATCAGTTAAATCTGTATTGCGTTTGGGAGGGAGAAAAACTCGGAAACTTGCATGTGAGAAAGAACATATCCAGCAACAGAAAATATACTTTATCTGAAAATATATCTTTCTGCATCTATAAAAATAAATAAATAAAAGTTAAATAAATGTGTACAGGTTTATAAGGTTTGAAACCCGATTATTTGGCCAGTGTATTTCATCTAAGCGTGAAATGATTGTTTCAGCTTAATTTATAGAAAGGCGTACGCCTGAAATTATTGAATAGTTTTATTTCCTTGAGATAAATATACATCGACTTTAATGCAGAGAACATTTCGCGTAATAAGATGTTCAATAAAAACAGCAATACAGATATGATAACTGCCTCTTTTTGAGGTCATGGTGCAAATCCTTCCACTCGGAATTTCAATCCATGTTGAATTTTTTGGTGATCGAACAGTGTTCTATCGTTTCTCAAGTCTCATCTGATTCTTCCTTCGCCATTACTTGTGTGCCCGATTTTAATGTCCATCAGGTCCGGTTGACCGAAAATCATCCTTCGAATAATCTGAGGCAGTTTATATTAATTCATATAACATTACAGTACATGAAAATAAATGGCAGGAGAAAGAAAAGAAAAACGTTCCACTGTACCTTGAATAATGCTGTTTGCATTTCTTTGATGGATTTATGGCCACTAATTACAATGGTTTCGAGTGATTTTAAAATTGTTTCTTGTGTAGTGTTTCGGAATTTTTTCTTAATTGCTAGAGAATTAATTGTAATGTACATAAATAGAAAGTGTGATGTGCTTGGTAGAGCTCTCCAAAGTGTTACGTAAAATTCATGATAATTTTTTCGGTTTATTCACGTCCTGCGACTATTCCGAGTGTTCGTCGAAAAAGAAGAAAATAGTCGTATCTAAGCCCGTCACACATCGACGTGCGTGTTCGGAAAGCAATATTCGTTAACATGCTTCCACCTTTTTTGCCCGTCGCGCATCGTAAAAAGGCTTCCGAAGAAGGCGTGTTTCTATTTTTAGACGCTTACCTTAGCTTGAAGAGAAGTGGCGGCGGCGGCGCCTGCAGCGGGCGATCGGCCGAAGGCGGCGGTGGCGACACGGCCGCGGCCGTTGCACACTGGGCCGGGAAGAGCCGAAACGTGGCCAAAACGCGTGGACGCGTATTTACACGAATTCGGGGTCGGGAATCAGCGTTGGAAGGCCACAAGTGTGACCAAATACATAGAACCACCTACGTAATTTTTCTAATAGCAAATACAGATTCATTTCAAAATTCACAATTTATCTTTCAATCTGAATCGGTGATATCATGAAGCGAATGTGTTGACGACCTCTCCTGAAGTTCTATTCAAAGAAGGTTAATACTATCCTCTTACAAATCACGGGTCTTGTTTTCGCAGATTTTCCCCAATTCGTTACAAGTAGATCAGGAAAACTAATAGGTTATTTATTAGATCTTCCAATGTGTATTTTCGGATACACTTTCTTCACTACCGATGAAGAATTTTTTCGTATTTTTGTGCTGCGATTCCTGGGCCTTTACAGAAAGCTGTCAATGAGAACAATTACACGTTTTATTACTTGCAATCCGTAAATCAAAATTTTATGCACAGTTACTGGCATGTAATACCGTGGGAACATTTTCGCCGGCTTCGACATTGATTGCATACTCACTTAAGAGAACTTGTAGCAAAACTGCGCATCTCTTAAAAGTTGTTTCATTTATACCTGTGATTTTGGCAGGACATTGAAAAAATCTTCGAGCAGTATTACTGACATTGGTAGAACCACTGCCATTACATTTAACTTGATCAACCAATAGCCCCATTTCTACTCTGAACGTCACCTGCACTATTTTCTTTTTTGCCCCAATTTCTCTTTTGTCACCATCACAACATGAAGTACCTGTTTGACTTTGTCAATGGGAAACCTGCAAAAAATACTTTTTTTATTTATTTTTTTTGGCGAGAAAAATTTTCCATTTACGTTGGCACTTTTTCCACTTTTCAATATGTCCTTGAAACAATTTATATGTCACGTTTTATATACGACAGCAATTTACTACACTTCGCCTGTGACACCTTCACAGAGGGAAGTATTGAGATTCCGAACCCTAGGCTCGCGTCTTTGTTCATTTGCTTGCGTAATGAAAAAATATTATTTTTTGTCGCCGTAATTACATGTTAGATCATGAGCTAAGCTATTACAAAAGTACCTTCATTACTAAAACGTTTAATAAACGTAATGGACTATGAACGCAGCTTCTAGAGAAGACAGTTATTTTTCGTATATATTGTTAAATTAAAAAGCAAATGATATCGTAAGCGCTTATTTGTGCCGATATTTTTGGCATGGTTTTCCTCACATTCTAAAGTATTTTGCGGTAAATCTGGTGGAACAGTGGTTTTATCCCTCTCCAAAATTGGACTTGCAAAAATATCCTATTATTTTGCAAATTTGTAATTTAATACATACAAGAATATACTTACGTGCATATATTGATCACAAGAAAAGCAAACTTGTTTCTTCCTTTTCGTATCTTGACGCTCCGATCGCTCGAATTTCACGCTTCAAGTCACCACAGTCTAGGAAATGCCGGGTGGACTGATCACAACTTAAAGTCACACCACACAAGAACTGGAATGATGAGATTATTTGTTTACATTTTCTTATGGGCTGAACTTCCTTCTTTCAAGAGAGCTGCTTGTAAAGGATGTACAAGTCATTTCGTTTGTGGGGTTGTGGCCAGTTTTGTCCCTTCTGGTCCCAGTGTGCATGGCCGCGCCGGCGCGGCCCGGCGACCCGGTGCGGCCTCGCCGTCCTGCCGCCCGCCCGCGTGCTGTGCTCCCGCCAAAAGGAACAGGGAGACTTCTCGAATTTACGTAACGAGTCGCCGCGTTATCGAGTGCGGGGGCACGATGCGTTTTTGTATTTGTCGTTTTGTGCCGGAAAACGTCATGGCCAGAGGGGAAGATTTTGAACCTGTTGCAACGGGTTAAGCCGGATAAGACATGCGTTCGACTAGGCTGCGCGTGAGTCTAGCGGAATGAGCACAAGCGGGCCTCCGCGAGGTGCAGGGCCGCTAGAAAATCCGAGCCCTTCTACACACTTTCATATATATATATATAATATCCATCCCCTTCATTAAGCAATGAACTGTTCACAGCGGCTTTGTTCGCTTTCCCGAATTCGTGGTCTCAAAAGATGACGTGGTACACACTATAACGCAGATGTGTATTTTGAAATGTTAACTTCCAAAATTGAAACAAGTTTCAGTATGGTAAGAGTTAAATGAAATAAATAAGCGTTTAAATATTTTAAAAAAATTGGAACGCGTTGGGCTTCATTGAGCTGCATGGACTGCGGAACGATGCACCGGTTGCACCCTCGTCACCCCAGCCAGCGGAGGTGGTCAGACTTTTTGATCGCTGCAAGCAGTACAAAAAGCCCCAAACCGTTGTGTGCTTCAGCCAGTTCCCTTTTTTAAGTTGCGAAAAATTGTGTGTGGAGGACCGGCTTAGGTAACTCAGGTCACTGTGGTGCCCGTGACGGGGAGGTCCTAGGGTTCGAGTGCCGACGATGGCAGGATTTTCGACATTGGCTAGATAGCTAGATCGAATTCAGCTGCTGTCTGGAGGAGAATTCTAGCGGCCGGCTGCTCTGATCAGTAGTTTTCCGTGGTTTCTCCGATTAACACCAGACGAATGCCGGAGCAGTACTCTAACACACGGTCCTCAGGTCGCGCGCGATCTTTGCTTTCTGTTCATTGCCCTATTCTCAACACCTTACACTTACATTCACTACTCTACCGCACGTGTCTGGGGACCAGTCGGGAGCTTAGAACTTCTCCCAGCAGGGGCAGTGCTCCACTGGTGGGTGATACTTGGTTGGGGGAAAAACTGCAAACCGGCGTGTAGGTCGGCGCCGGCACTGTACTTACGCGACTTACTATCTTAGCAGTTGACGCGTCCGGAATCACTGTTGGCCCCTTAAACATTGACTAAAAAGAAGCACATTATGGAATTATTATTCATCTGAAAGAGCACTATCGTTAGTACAAAACTAGACGTGCTACAGAATGGCACAGACTTTCTCGTAGCAAATTTTTCCAAGTTCCTTGGTGTGGACTGGATTTAAGGTTTGCTCCATTCTCTGGCCAGCTGCCATCTATCGTCACCGAAAGTACATTTTCTTGACATTTTTTCAACTTTTCGGTTTCTTAATAGTAGAACCAAAATATTACTTCAAGAATATTAAAGAAGAGTAAAACCTCGTCCAAAATGAAATTTTCATTGAAAATTTTGAAGCCGTTTTTAAGAAAATGGCGATTAAGCATTACTGTAAATGTTAAATTTGGAGTTCTTTTTCTCTGGAATCTATTGTGTTCGAAAAACTTCATTTGACGTTATTTCAAGCACTTCCACTCACAAATGTAATAATGTATATAAATAGATGGAAATGTGCATATTGACGTCGGGAGAAATATTTAAAAGAATTACATTTATGTAATTTTTGAAAAAACAAAAGAATACACCAAAATGAATTTTTAAGTCATATTAATAAACAGTGCCATTACCACCATCCATTTGAAAAATTTGAAGAAAAAATGTTGAGCCGTTTTTGAGAAAATGGCGTTTGAGCGTTTCTGAAAATACGGAATTTTGAGCTCATTTTTACAGAAAATTGTTGGGTTTTCGAGAAACTTTATTTGACAGTATTTAAAGCACATATACTCATAAATCTAATTATGTGAAGAAATTGCCTCTAATAGAAATATTACCGACGTTAGAGACAAGTCAAGACATTTTTGTAATTTTTGAAAAAACAAAAAATATAGCAATATGGCGTTTATGTCATAGGATAGGGTGAACTTGATACTACCCCTATCCAAAGTTTAAAGAAAAATTGGAGCCGTTTTTGAGAAAATCATGTTTTTGTGTGTTTGTAACGTTGCAGATATTGCATGCACTATTGCACCAAAACTACTGAAACTTTAAAAAAAAATGTACTTGACGTTAATGAAAGAAATATTTATAGACTACAAATTTCATTTGATGGAAAAATCTCTATCTTCAATTTAATAGTTGTAGGAAGACCCCGAAAAAAGTTCAAACTTTTGCAATTTTCAAAAATTCGGAGTTAATCGTGAAAATCGGACCTACGCCATCTTTATAAGTGTATTTTACTCTATTCAGGGAATTTAAAGAAAAAAATTGGAGCGGTTTTTGAGAAAAGTTTGAAAATGTTTGGAGGCTTCATGTAAAGTACCCCAAATTTTAAAGAATGTTTTTCAGAATTTCAAAGCTTGAAATAGAGCCAGATGGACAGGGGTTTCTTCAATTTGGAAAAGATCGTATGTGTGATTTAGGCGCTAGTAGTGTTCACAGACGGACAGACGTTTTGATGAAAAAACAACACTTTTTCGGTATCAGGGGACCCCAAACGTGTATTTCCGTTGAAATCACGAAATCGATTTTCCGCAGCATTACGTAACTTTTTACTACGTATATTACTCTCGTATATACGAATGTATACGAGCAATTAAAAATAGTGCGATGGATGTCCTTTCCAAAAGACAAAATCCCCCATACCAATTTTCCATGTGTACTATGTCCTAAAACAAAACCCCTGATAAATACATTTTCCCGAATAACTTTCTTTAGAGGGACACATTGTGGCCAATAGGCCGAAGATACGTCAGAATATTGCGTGTCTACAGTCTTCACTTGGAAAACATTGAAATTTCGTTGCTCATATCGGACTTAATTTTGACTTCGAAACTTCATTATTTTTTTTTACCCGTTTCCTGATGGGTATCATAGATTTAGTGTAAGATTTCCCTCTTTGAAGTTCATTTTGGACGATCAAATCTTGGGACGATGGCGACCTTCACTATTTGAAAATGATCGGCTATCCTTCAGATAAAATGGTCGTTCTTGAATTGTCATACTGATTCCAAATCTCTGGAAAGAATCGAGCTCTAATGGCCCTTGGATAGCGATCTCCTGTCTGCTTGCCTCCCTCTAATATAATTGAATTTAAAATAAGTCTTCCGCCATGCGAGTACAAAGTGTACTCAAGAAGCACGACATATCGAGTTGGTCCCACTTTCGAGTGGCCTCTACTACTAAAGAAAAATATACATTTAACATGTGTATATTTATCATGATGTTAAATGTTGTTAATTATGGAAGACGGTGCTAAAGAAAGGTCCCTTTTGCCATAGGAATTCCCTCTGCCCTTGCCACCGGCCCTAGGCTCAAATGCTTTCATGCTCCATGCGTTTGTACCCATCGCCACACTGTGTGTACCTATCACCGTTTGTAAATCATTGTTTTAATCGTGGAAATCGCTTGAACTATTTCAAAACCAAGGCTTATGGAAAATTCTGTTGTAATTAAAAAAAAAATTGTTCGATCTTTAATCATATATTGGCAGAAAATAACTTGTAAGGTAATGAAATAATATACATATTTATTTATAACTTAGGAATAGTGTGTAGTGAAATAATCCAATCTCTTGCACTTATCCTTAATTAAGATGACACAAAATGATCAGAAACCCATCAATGTATGTATTAAAACGAAATAAGAGTGACTGAAATGTACCCTGCACGAAAGTGCAGTTTTTTAAACTTTTGTTGGACAAGATTTGAAATAAAGTTGCAACACGAAATGATCAAAACAAATATTGTGCGGCACTGTAAATAGAATTTATGAAGAAAGGGAAATTTGTGAAAAAATATAATTATTTTCTGTTATTACTTATGCATCAAGATTAAATATGACACTATTCTTTTTTTTTAACATTGCGCGTTGTCAATCTCTTATCCGTATATCTTCCTCCCACATCTGTCATGTGTCATACAGTTTCTATTTTTGATATTTGATGCGAGAGCCATGCGCACATTTTGAGTCACAAACTGCGAATAACGACTGCTCCATATCCTCACAGAAGCATTTGCTACATAGGTATTAATTATACGCGTTAACTCCCCGATGTTTGCCAAAGTTATATTTCAGATGTCCATTAAAACAGAAACCACTTCCATCCAAACTTCCTCCATCCTTACCCAAAACCATGTATTACTGCAAGTAGTCTCGTGTAGTTTCGAAAATCAGGTTTTGAAGACCCAGGACGCACCGTTTCCGAATTGTGCACGAACGAAAGCGCTAGATAACTTTACAAATAGTTCTATGTACACGAAAACCTTTAATTCGTTAGACTATAAATAAATTTTCATCAAAACCTCGAAAAATTACTTTTCTAAAGATATCTTTTTTATGTAGACTCATTGGCTGAATAACACGAAAGAAATCTTTACAAGAAAAATCTATATACTCCCAAATCCCCAAATCAAGTGAACCGAAACACAGCGTACTACATATAGACCTGGAAAAACATTTTACTATTTCTATCTCAATCTTCTGTCAAACCCTCTTAACCAGGCCTGCCCAACTCACTTCAAACGAGCGCAATTGCTCGTGCTGGCTCTGAGTTGAGGCGGTGTTATCGTGTCGCCTGTGGTGGGGTTGGAAGGTGTAGCGAGTACTGGGTAGGCAGCGTCTTTCCACGAAAGGGCAAGCGAGTGACTTAAACGGTTTGTCGAAGGCATCGTGTTTCGTGGACCCAATGACTACTGCCCAGTGAGGGGAAGTGACAAATTGGGAGCAGCAAACGCGTTGGCATTTCATAGGGTTACATATTGAACACTTACTATATTAATTATACTGTATAATACAGTATAATTATTATACAATGTGTTCAATATTAATTTACGTGTGAACAAACACAAATTTCATTAGTTCAAGCATTGTTCGTCTTAAAAACTATTCTATTAGACAGTACAAACTCTTAATAAAGTATATTTGTAGAATTATTTCTGTCCAAAATAAAATTTCAATTGTTCTTACTCCAATTGTCTACGAAAACTGCTTTTTACACTAATTTTAACATATCTCTTATTTAAAAAAAAATTTTATAACATTTTAAACGAACAATATGACTAATTCATATAAAAAAATAGTTTCCTACTCCAAATATTTTCAAAATTTTTGGAAATATCAATTATGTTTGCGTGTAGATTTTATTAAAAACTTTTTAGGCACGGGACAGTCCGCAAACATACAGCTTCACACTGCTTTGTGATCTGACTTTAACGATGTTCACAGCAAAAGGAATTGCAAAAAGTTCAATAGCGCTATTCTTGATATGAAAATCACCAAAGCACTTGCTTTCGAATTATATTCCCGTCGTCTTGCATGTTCGCATACACTGCCCCATGCGAAGGCCGGAAAGCGAATGATAATTCACTTTGCCTCGTGTCATGGCGCTTCGGAGCCGATGGCTATTTTTCGTTCTCCCGCCGCGCACTCTCTTCCCGAAGTCATTTCCCCTGTCGCTGAGTGACATCCATCCCACCTCGACACCACGTACTCGCGAGCGAATTTTAGGACTCGTGCGCCGGGACGGCTCAGAGCGGCTCTCCGAGCCCCTGAGTTGAGCAGTCTAAACGGCCGTGTTCTCGCGACCTGCTCCCCACCTCCGCCACGCGTGGGCGCGTGGAGCTATGTAGTGACCCCCATAGAGCGCTCACGGAGGGGGGCGGGGCGGGGCGGCGCGCCGCCCCGCTCCGCGGCAGGACGCTGCCTGCCGTGCGTGTTCGGCCCCGCGAGCTGTAGCTGTGTCGATGCTGCTGCTGCTGCTGCTGCTGCTGCTGCGCATTCCCATGGCCCGTGTCGCAGGTGGTGCTTACACGCAAACTGGCGACGAGAAAGAGAAACGAGATAGGGTGCACTGCCATTCCCATTTCGTACAGCAAATAGTTTCTCATGTTAGGTTTTGGACGGGACGCTACCAGGAGACTATTCTTTGGCCTTTAAGCGCCTTTCAAACATTCTACTCAGCGTGCCTTATTTTTTAATGTTGACTATGACGTTGCTCCTGGAATTCTCTTGACGTAGAAGTGGACAATGATGAATTTCTCTGCCATTAATTCTCTAGAATTCACTCTGGCGTTTTTTGACTGTCGTTTAATTGTATTTATGGTAAAATATTTGGTCCTGTGGTTGTTGAGTGACATGATTAGTAAGTCATCTAATTCTTTACATAATGGTACTGTTAAGGATGGTTGACTGGAAAATGTAACAAACGTGTTACACAAATATGTTTTCAGTAAAACCTTCAAAATTTTGAAAATTAATAACATTAAAAAAAAATTTGAACCCTTCCTACAGTTACATAATTAAAGGAAACAGATTTTCATATGAAATCAGATCTTTAAAATGAGATCTTTCAATAAAGTTTACATTTTTTTTTACAAATATAAGTTGATTTCGCATAATTTTCAGTGATCCGGATGATTTTAAAAAAATGTAAACAAGATTCTTTCAAACGTCTTTTTCCCGCTCCCTCCATTCCTCCAGCCCTCATAGAACAATGTTACAAATTATGACATAGGTCTGATTTTCATTAAAACCTTTGGAATTTCTAAAATTGCAAAAGTTTAATTTTTTCCTTATCTTTCACATACTTTTAATATTGAAGCTCTAAATTTGTTCCTTAATGCAATCTATTCCTCAGTAGTAATCTTTAAATCATTTTGTATACACTTATTTTAAAATATTAGTCATTTTTGTGTAATTTAAAGTATTATTGTGTGATGTTTGAAGCATTGTTAGGATAGAAGTTTCATTACTTTAATATTATGTAACTAATACCAACAATTAAAGCAAAATGTGCTATGTAGCTCTACTATTTTTTTATGTTTATAAAATATATCTTAGAAGTTGTTTAAGTTAATTGATTGCAAATAATTCCGAGGTTTAAAAAAAGGTTTTATTTGGTTGTTTCGTGCTGTGGTTGTTTGTAGTTTGTGGAGAAAATTTGACATCCACTCTAGTTAGTCAATGAGTTTGAGTTTTCTTAATCAAGTCAATAATTTCTCCTATGAAACTAATCCAACTAATTTGAGTTCTCCATAAGGAAAGATAGACAGATGCTCAGCTGTCTTGTTAATGGATCTTCACTTTCTTGTGTTTCATACACAAACACACACATTTTCTTGTCATTAAATCACCATTAGTTTGAAAAGTTCTTTTATGTATTTTAATTCAATCCCACAGAAATGTAATAGTATTAGCATACAGTTTCATATTAAATTATATTTGATATTGTAATTTGACATTGATGAAATGAGATAGGTTCATGTTGAAAGTCAAATTTTTAATTTATAAGTAACGCTATTTATTTCTGGGTAATTGGGAGGAAAAGAGATCTTTCAAAATTACAATTTATTTGTTAATAACCCAAAACGGATGTGTTTGAATAGAATGTTTGACGTATTGTTTTCTTTTCAGAACATGGGCATCAAAGATGAGTTTCACCAAAAGGCAATTCTGGTGTGTATTGATGAATTGTGCCGCCCTTCACCTGAACCCGACAACTCTTGTATAGAAGAGGATGTTGGTGAAAAGTCCCCCCATAGACTGTTGGAACACAGCTTTAGTAACTTGGAACGTTGTGATAAGTGCAATAAGTACCTGAGAGGACTTCTGCACCAGGGCTTCCTCTGTCAAGGTAAGTATTTATCTATATTTGAAATAAAAACTATGTGCGAGTACAGTTTCTAGTCTTGCTGTAATTTTTATATTGTAACTCATTGCCATTTAACTTTTCGTATTATATTGCTGCATATTGTTTTAATTTTTTCAATTCATTTCTCATTAATGAAATTTTGTGATGAAATGGCATATGAGAAAGAGGATAGAATCAAAGATAATATGCAAAGCCTATTAGACATGGTTTACCAGTAATTATTTGTAAATTTGACAAAAGTTATGTAAGTATTCTCTGTACCAGATCTTGTTTCTTGAAAATAATCATATAAAGTATTTTACACCATGAATGTAGAGACATGAAGTGTTATGGAATTATGTTTAAAAATTGTGGTTTAATAAAATAGTTTCCTCCATTTGACTTCTCTCAGATAATTTTCATTTTATGTATATTTTTAAAGCTATATGATGGTTTTTAGATTCTAAAATCTCTCATTTAGGTGCTTAAAAACTGAAAATAGACAATATAATTTATAAAATAGGTAGTGTAAATTGACATAAAATTTATTGTGAAAAGTTTCATTTCCAACAATTTTATTGCAGATGTATTAGCATGATGTATTTGAGGACTTAAGTATGAAACAAGCTTAGTATTAAGTATTGAAGACTTAAGTACAAAACAAGCATGCAAATATCCAGCATAATTTTTTTAAATCCAAAAATGAGGCTATCAATGAACAAATAGGCTTTTATAGCAGAAATAGGCATTTTATGCTTTATCAATATGGTTCCTGCAATGTCGAAAAGACATGGAATGTGTACATAATTAATTTCAAGTGCGTTTGTCAAAAGAGTATCATAGACATTTGCCTAAAAATCACATGTCTGGTGATTATTTTATTGACACAAATTGACCTTACAATATCTTTACAGAATGCGGTCTGGTTGCTCATCGAACTTGTTCAGCCACTGGGTTGCCTACTTGTCTCCCTGCAGCACTTGACCGGCCTACAAGACATCATTTCCGTTCAGTGTTTGGTATGGGGCTTTGTTTGCAGTTCTCCCCCACTGAAAGACCTGCACCACCTGTTGTAATGCGTTGTACGCAAGAAATTGAAATGCGAGCCCGAAATAACAATAGTTTGGATTTGTACAAGTTATATCGCACATCACCTCAGGCAGATCAGTTAGCTGAATTGAGACACAAATTTAATGAAGGTTGGTGTAAGTTTATTTCCGAGTCTATTGTGAAGACATTTATTTTATGGATTTCCATTGTATTTTGATATATATTTGCTCATATTGAAAATTAATTGTTCTTGAGTCTTGCCTAAGATATAAAAACACTTATCACATTTCAAAAATATTGTTTTCTTTGTAGTATTCAGAACTCTTTACATTTAAAAACTAATTATTTTTATTCAAAATTATTCTTAATGAACTTAACTGTTGGCAACAAATCGACTCAGAGGTTTTCAAGGATGTTTATTTTTTAAGGTGATGATCATGATGGTGGCCATGTGTTTCCCTGTTTAGTTCTTAGAATTACATTTTTTCCCAGTTTTAAGAGCATCAAAACACTGAAATTCAATATTTCAGGTATTTGGAAATAAAGAGATTGTTTTTGAGAAAACCTCATAAAAATCAGATATGAAATAGCTTCTGCATGGTTTGGTTTTAATTTTCTCTCGTAAAATATTTCTGTGAAATAAATACCATGCAAGTTGTCAAAATTTGTTTCATAAATACCTAATATTTGAATAGCAATGTTTTAGTAATATTTTATTTGTCTATCTTGTTGAATTGATGAATTACTTGTTTACAGATGTTACAAGTGTGGAGCTGACAGAATATGATCCTCATTGTATTGCTAGTGCATTGAAAAAGTTCCTTCGTGAGTTACCTGACCCTATCATCCCTGTCCAGTGGTATGACAGATTCCTTGAAGCATCTCGTAAGTATATTTTAATTGGTTCTCCCCTATCTAATGATTTTAACACTATTTTTGAAAATACATTTCTTGGCACAAGTCAGTAACAGAATATGATAGTTACTGTCTGGAGTCCTGTTGGATGCTATTCTTCTTTTTAATATTATTTTCTCATATAATGTTTTAGGCATTCGCAATGATGAACACTGTGGTACTTGTCTTTATCATCTGGTCCAAGATCTTCCAGAGCATCATCGTTCCACATTACATTTCCTTCTTTCACATTTTTGCCGTCTATGTCAACTTCAACATGCACGTGGCAACAAAGAGCCTCCAACAGTATTGGTCCAAGTTTTGTGTCATATATTTTTACGTCCTCCGTGGGATCGCATAATGTGAGTAATGTAATCAATGTTGTTTTTGTTTTGGGGTAATTTTGCGTGATGTTTATTTTCTAATCATAAATTAATGTGTGTAATGTGGCTTTTGACCTCATTATCTTTCTCTTCCTTAACTTTCAACGTATTAAAGTTAAACAACAAAGTTAATTGTTTGTTAATTATTTGTCTCTGAAATGCAAAATAGAATTAAGCAAAGAAGTGCTCCTGTCCTTTATTGATAAATTTATCTTCCTTGATGTATTTTATTTTAAATAACTTTTAGTATTAACAGTTAATCACGCTTGTGTAAGAATCAAAAGATCATTCTTCTGTCTCCCTCCTCCTCCTCCTCCTCCTCCTCTTCCTCCCCTCCCCCCCTCTTTCCTCATAACTCCCGCCCATTCACTCTGTCTCTGTCTCCCCTCCCTCACATGATTAGATTGTCGCTATTCAATCAGAAATGTGTGAAAGGTAATCAAGTTTCCCTATGATTGTGCAGTAAGGTCTTCATGAAACTAAATGTTGATTAAGGTATTAATTTTGTTCTAGTCAAGTGGTTTACAATACAGAAGCTCATATTAGAATCATGGAACTTCTGCTCCTTCATGGAGAATGGGGTGAAAAACTTCCAGAATTTGCGTCTGCTCCTGCTCTCCCGCCTCGGAAAGTTTCACGTCCACATCCACCTTCTTCAGATCTTGATCCAGACTCGCCACGCTATCTGCAAGATGCAGAATGGTATTGGGGAGACATTACGAGGTACTAGATCACAGATTTATCATTGTTTGTTGTTGAAGTACTCCTAAATTTTATGTTGATTGTTATTAATTTTAATATTAGAGCAAGAATACTAGTGTTATATGTAGAGCTAGAAATATTTTCGTCTGTGACTGTATGTTTGATTTCCTTCTTAGGGAAGAGGTAAATGAAAAACTAATGGATACACCTGATGGAACATTCCTTGTGCGTAATGCTTCAAACAAAGGAGGAGAGTATACACTAACTCTCCGTAAAGGTGGCACCAACAAATTGATAAAAATTTGCCATAGGGGTGGCAAATATGGATTTTCGGAGCCTTATAAATTTAATTCTGTTGTGGAATTAGTGCAGTTCTACCGTAATGTCTCTCTAGCCCAATATAATTCTACCTTAGATATAAAATTGCTGTATCCTGTCTCTAGACTGCAACAGGTAAATATTTCATTTCAAATCTTGTTAATCCCAATCATGCTAAGGCACCGTATTTACCCGAATATAAGATGAGCAACCAAAATTTTGTAATTTTTGCATATTTTAATGATTGTGATAAAATGTTTTGTTTCAAAAAGTAGTAAGAGACACAAAAATAGTTTTCATGCTCTTTTGAAACTTTCTGGGTAGGGTCCATTCCTCTACCTTAAGTTACATACCTTCCTGTATAATATCTTGTATTTGTGGACATTTTCTTGGTATCCACTGTGGATGTGCCAGGTGATTCAGACCTATTTTTTTGGTTAAGAGAATCTCAAACAAATGACTAGCACAAACACAACATGAAAATTATAGTGGAGACATTGTTGAGATGCGGAGGTCTAAGAGTTTGCAATTTACAACTGGACCACTCAGACATTAAACAATGCGAGTTTAAAGTTTATTTCAAGGTGTTAAAGAAGCAGAGGCTGTGAACATGGCAGGAAGAAAATTTGGTGCAGAGAGTGTTCTTAGGAGGTCAGATAAAAGACAGTTCTGGGGGGACCTAAAAAGTCAGAAGACAACCTAGTACGGAAGGAGGTCCAGAATGAAGGAAACAATGTTACAAGTGAACATGAAGATGGAAGAGAAAAATGATGATAATTGTAAGGAAGTGCATAGGGAAAGCTCAGACAAATACACTTTCTTGTCCACAAGATAGTATTCTATTCAGTAAGACCACGTTTGAATTTATTGTGACTGAAGAGTAAGAATTAGTTAAAAATGAAAGTTTTCAGGAGGCTTTTTCAAAATTAAGGGGTCTAATGTTTAGAGATGTCTTATATTCGGGTCAATACAGAAATTCATATGTAACAACAGTGTGGTGATTATGTTGGAATGAAATGTTTTTGCTAGTTCTTAGTTCTGAGGTGAATTTAATGTTATGTAGCTAAGAAATGTATTATTACAGTTTCTACTGCTTTTATAACTGGAAATGTATATTCTAATTTGCATCATCAAACAAAGAATTGTAACAGAGATTCAACAAGTTTTGTATGAAGTAAAACTTTTTATATTCTAGAAATAATACTTATTTGTTTGTTTTTGTTTCTCTTGTTTTATTGTTTTAGCTTATTACTTTAAGAAAGATAACCTTTATTAATTTACTGTTTTCAGGAAGACGAAATAGCAAGTACTACAGATGTTGATAAAGTGGCACAGAAATTAAGAGAAATTCACAAAGATTATAATGGAAAATCTAAAATGTTTACTGATCTTCAAGAAGATTTTTTTCGTTCTTCCCAAGAAATACAGTTAAAGTTACAGGCATTGGATGCTTTTCAGGAGGCCATTTCAATGTTTGAAGATCAGATGAAATTACAAGAACGGTATCAGAAAGAAGCTCAACCCCATGAAATTAAAAGCCTTGATGAAAATTCAGAAGTTCTGAAATTGCGTCTAGAGTCTTTGAAAGAAAGCAAGCAACAATTAGACGATAACTTAAAACAGCAAGTTGCTTTCAACCGTAGTTTAGAAAGAGAAATGAACTCCTTGAAACCTGATATTATCCAGTTGTTCAAACAAAAAGAGAGGCACATGGCGTAAGTTGTATCAAGTAATTCAGACAAGATTTTGTTGTATTTTCAGTTATTATTATTATTATTATTATTATTATTATTATTATTATTATTATTATTATTATTAATTTGGTGCATTTACAGGTGGCTGAAATCGAGAGGCATCAAAGCACATTTAATCAATCAGTTCCTAGCAGATGAAAATGCCTCATCTTGGGGTCTTCAAGATTTGGAAGCTGATAGTGATCTAGAAAACTTGCCTCACCAAGATGAATCTAGTTGGTTGCTCCTAGATTGCTCACGAACCAAGGCAGAAACTCTTTTAGCTAACTGTCCAGATGGAACATTTCTTGTGCGACCCAGTCGAACTGGCCAGTATGCTTTGTCAATAACGTAAGTCTTATATCTGTTTATTGAAATGTTTTCATAGCTTCATGACTTATCAAGAATCACAATTTGCTGTAATGACTTACAGATAATGAAATCAAAACTCAAATTACAAAATTGAATAGGCATTCCTGAATTTTCAGTTATAATCTTCTTTAAAGGTGTGAAAATATATGTATCTGCTTTTTCTGTTGAACGATTTGAATTAAATATCTTGGTTTTATTGCTTATTGCTTCTACATCTTTTATAAGCAGTGTATTGAAAACAAAAGGCAGGCAACAAATTTTCACATGTATTAATAAAGTGTAATATTGTCTTGAACAGTAAAATAAATGTACCTTTTTTAACTTTCCTAAATAAATGTTTCGCCATTGGGGTTATTAGGATGTTTTCCTGTGGCTTGTAAATGAATTATTAAAAATACTGTAGCATTATAGTCAGATGAAAGTTGTGTATAATTTGTGGAACATTCTCATTTTATCCATTTACGTTTTCTTTGTGGTATTTGTAATATTGTAGTACGTCATTATTAGCAATGTAGAGTGTGATATGAGGAAATAATGTTTTTTCAATATTTATTTTTTGGCAGTAAGTAGAATGTAAGATAATCTTTTCTTATGTTGATTAGGTGCAAAGGGACCACCAACCACTGTATTATCTATAAAACAGAAAGAGGATATGGTTTTGCAGAACCTTATAACATCTATGAATCCTTGAAATTATTGGTACTTCATTATGCCCAGAACTCATTAGAGGAGCACAACGATTCTCTGACTACGAGATTAGCATATCCAGTGTATGCAGTGGCCCGTGTCCAGGATGTGGGAACTGCTGCCAGTACTGAAACTGGTTCTCCTGCCGCCTATGGGTATGTCTCCTCTTCCCTGCCTCGATAAACATTTGCCTAGCAGGTGGCTCATTGACTGTGATACAGATCATTCATGGTATTCATGTGAATGCCAGTCATATTTGTACAAACTAGTTCCACCGATTTAATAGTTCTAGAAAAAATTCAAATACATAGTGAAGTTAGACTTTTTTTGTTTATTTTTGTTCGAAATTAGCTATGCTGAATAATTGTGAGGTGATAACATCAGAAGAGCCATTTGTGGCTTGAGAAATGATTTTATTCCAAGTCTTAATTCTGCTGTTCAGAAGAACAAATAGAATTTTGGCTGTTGCTCTCATTTCAACGTGGCAAATATTAATTTTTCTGGATGTTAAAATACTTTTTTCATGCAAGTGCTGGTGTAGATATACCTGCTGAACTTTATAATTGTTAATATTGAAGGGAATAAGATTTCTATTAATGATAATTCTTATTCTAAATGTCATAAATTATTACTACATACTTGTGTAGTGAAATATTGATGAGGAATGTGAAGTTTTTTTTATTAAATATTGGATTAATATTGTGACCTAGTCATTTCTGCAGGTATTTCTCATCTGTGTTAATTGAAAGGGTATTGGTAAAAACAAAAAGACAAAAAAAGCTTAAAATTTATGAAAAATGAGTTGGGGGTTTTACTTAAAAATGACTCCAGGACCAAACACGTGCCAGTTGAGCAGAAAGTGCCAGTGAGAAGTTTGACTTCTAAGAGTGCAAGAGTATTGGGTGATTGGTACTGTATGTTGTAAGCATGTCTGATTTCATAATATTTTTTATTGTCTTGAGATGTATGCTTTGATACATTTTTATGATTAAATCTTGTATCATGTTCATAGTAAAATTGTTTTATTTGTGTTCAATGAAGAATGTGCGTACTCTAGATCTATAATTGCTTAATTGTCAAGATTATAGTGAGAATTTAGTTATTTGTAAGTTACATTCTGTGCTTTCCCTCTCTCCTTCCCTCACTTTCTTTCAGAAAGTCATGAACATTGATTGATATGTGATGCAATTGAATGGAAATATATTTTTTACCATTATAATGTTGTACCAAAACTTTGTGCTCTAAGGAAAGTGTGGGTGCTCTAAGAAGCTGTTAGCTTCTTCAAGCTTCTTTCCTTGGAACTGTGTATTGTATGATCTGACAATAGAGAGTTTCCTTTACAGTGTTGTGAATGTAATTGTGCTGTTCAATTTACCTGAATCTTTTTATTGCAAGTGCTAACAGAATGTATGGTGTCTTGAACACTTCAGAGCCGCAATAATTGGAGTTAAAAACTTTTATATAATTGTTGGTATCTAGCGTAGCAAATTAGTGGTATATTGTGTGGATGTGCAGTTCTGTGTTGACAATCTTATGTTTTCAAAACCTTTCACATTTTCAAAGCTTCATCCTAAGGGGTAATAACTGGCCTGTACTGTAAATTGGGGAATTCCATGAGCTGCACTGGTGTACTTAGGGGGTTCAAGAAAAGTATGATATATGAAAATAGTAACAAAATGGTGCACAACATAAGGCTTCTGTTGCTCAAGTAAATCATTGATTGAAAAGCATTTCATGCTTCAATGTGATTGTAGTCAGTCTTCATTTTTTGAAGAATGTTTGCAGTTGTGTCCTGTACAAAGTAAATTTGCGGTTCTGCTGAATGAGATTATTGAAATTACAAATTCACCATATGTTTTTGTGATGGTTACAGTGAAACCTTGATTTTACGTTTCATAATGAATATATTTACCATTTGGTTTATTGAGTTTTGGGCATAGGAATCATTCCCTCAGTCTATGTCCTTCATTGATGTTCAGTACTACTGATAATGCAGATGTTTGCATGAGCCTCCACAAGTGGACCCATTGTAGGCACTATTACTGTATGTGATCATGGGTTTTACTGGCACATCAATTTATCATTGTGACAGTGTTTGGAAAGTAATGTATGTACATGCCACCCTATTTCTTTTTGCATTATTTGGAATTCTTTGTTTGAAGTTTCATCTTTATGAAAATAGTACATTTATTGCAATTCCAGTTCAAACGTCTTTTCAGTTAATTTTGTTATGTGTATGCAGGGTCGAATTAACTGAATGATGAAAGCCATTTACAATCTTTATGGTGAACAGGGCATCTAGAGAGCAACCTTAAATATTTCTACACATCTTAATGTTGAACTCGCATAGTGTACATTACTCTTCACTTCTTACATGAAGACTAGCTCTACATGCTTTTTGGATTTGGCTTTCACAATTTTTAATCCGGCTCTGGATGATATGTGTGTATTATTGCCTGATGGCAAACCAAATGAAAGAGTATGTATGATTTGTTTGGTCAATACACAGCACAATGTATGTCTTTATGGAAAAAAATGTGAAAAATCAGGGTGATACAATTTTACAACTTCAAGGTGCATACAACTAGTGAAGCAAAATATATATTATTTATATATAAATGAAGTCTGATCATTCAACTTCGCTGCATTGTTGCACCTACTTGAACTCATGTTACTGGTAGTTTGAAAAGCTAGTCATATTTTGACAACTTTGTTGAGTTCCAAAATGTAACTATTTGTTTTCTCTGAGTAAGTGTAGTAGAATGACGAATTTCCTGGCTTTATAGGCAAGTAATTTTATTGCTACAATATTTTCAAGAATGCAACATGTATCAACTTCTTTTGATATACCAGTTAAATGAAGTATCATCCTTGCCAAGTTAATGAGAAATTTTGATTGCCTAAATATAACCACTTGTGTGATGTACATACGGCACCAACGAGATCTGAAGAATGTGAAGAAGATAAATGTTTTTCTTTAAAGGTATCCATTTTTAAGAAAAAAATGTGATGAGACTTGACTGATGTGGCACTTTGAATGTATGTGTTTTATAAACCATATGTGTGCCTTGGTTATCGATTATAGTTTGTCCAGAATTTCAAATGTTGGATGATTTATTAAAATTTAATTTCACTGTATTGTTTTGTTGTTGGTTTTAACTCATTTTTATATTTACATTCATTTATGTCAGTGAATATTAACCAAATTTAATGTTGTTTTTCACAGAAATTTCAAGATATTGTGATTTAGATATAAATACATTTTTTCTGAATTTATTAATTGTTTCAATGTGTTATTTGTCATGTGTTTTTGTTCTTGTCAGAGCAGTATGACAACTTGAGCATGATTATTACTCTTGGAGTATGACACTTATTACAAAATAAAAATATTTTATATCAAAAAAATATTTTTTTTAAAGTTCTGTTTGCATGAGCAGCACAAGTTTATATTCAGGTGTTCATTACTCAGATTAAAGAAAGAATTTATATATAAGTAGCCTTGAAATTATATTCTGCACTAAGGCCCCTCTAAATTTGCAGTAATTTCGTCTTTTAAATAAGTTTGAATTAGAGATGTAACAAAAATTTAGGGTTTATCCGGTAGTTTGGATCTGCTTTTATCAAAAAGATGCAATGTGAAGTGCAAAAGCAGATGGATATCATTGCATTGTAATTTTGAGATAAAATTTATCATTTTGAGTACCTGTTTTAGGACTCAAAATTATTTTTACATTTTACAATTTATACATTTTATTTTAAAATACCAGTTATCTGCTTGGATTTTGTATCCAGAATTTGAAATCTGAAGGTTTTAAAATAACCCCATGGGATAAATGTTTCTATGTATTAAATCCTCTCCTAGATTTGTAAGGATTAAGGAAAACACCTGATAATACCTGATAATAAACTCACCTTCATAATTATGGTTGGATTATGGTGACCTAAAACATAGCCGAACAAAAGTGAACAATAAAATGCTTTTAAAATGGGCTAAAACCAAAGAAAAAGGACATAAAAATGTGTTAAAAACCAGTTCAGATGAACAACTCGAGCTGTTGAATATGATACTGATGCAATTAAGACGTTTTCCATTTGTTCAAGTGAACTCAGCCTCCAAAATTTTGGTTTGGACTGTTCTTTACCAGAAAATGTCTGTCTTTAATTATCCCAAAATCAGCTGAACCTACAAAGGCACTGATAGACATCGCAGGAACCTTAGATTATACTCACAACTATTGTCATTACAATTTCTGAGCAAAGGAATTGAATAGGCTACTCAGGAATTCTGTGGAGAATATTTGTTACATCTCATAAATATTATTTGAAACAAGTACCATTAAAATAATGTTAAAATAGATGAAATTAGTGAGAAATGCATTAAAAATGATGAAAAAAGGAAAAAAATTACTTATTAGTTGAAATCTATGAAAAAGGGAAAAAAAAAAAAAAACCAAAGGGTTTTCTTTTGACAAAGATAAAATTAATTTCTATACTAAATGGCATTGTTCTATAATGAAAAGAAAAATTGACATTTTATTAAAATCCGCTCCCTATTCATAACTATTCGTACAAGTACATTTTTTACTTTTCCATAAGAATGTTGACAACATTTGAAAGAGCATTTGCTTCACAAAATGGAAAGAATACAAACTCCTTTTTGTGTATATTTATTTATTTTTATTTATTTATTTAGTCAAAAACTGTATGGGGGAGAAAATCATCTGCGCACGCTTTCTTGAGTTTCAGAATCCCTTCCCAACAGTTTAACTATAATAGTTGAAAGATGAAAAATCATAGTAATAATAATAATAAATTTAAAAAAGCGAGGGATTAACGTTTCAAAAACTAGATATTTTCTTTGCAAAATTACAGAAAACTTATTTTTAACAGTAAAGGAACAAACAGATTTGATTTTTCTGTATTGTTAACAAAATAGAAACTTACCCTAAGGTCTACTACCACTAAAAGCAAAAGGAAAGTTCAACAAAACGTGCGCATAGTGAAGCTACATTTACGTCCAGAAGCAAAGCAAGGGGCCATCTCAGCATTTGCTCAATGGATCAGGGAAACTGGACAAAAACCCGATCAAGATGGGGGTCATTGACCCGGAAGTACATTATTTGTTACAGGCATATTGAGTCTTTTTTTAAATTATATAATGCAAATGTAGACTAATTCATTACCTTGTTTTTGTTAAAGTAAACATTATTTTTGTTTTTGACGATCAGTATAGTCTCTAATTGTATAGAAACAGTTTTGCAGCAGAAAAGATTTTACATTTAACTTAAATTTGTGTACCAATTTTAATTGTTTAATTTCATCTGGCAATGAGTTGTAAAGTACCGTACATGTATTGTATGTGGATTTCTTGTAGTGTGCTGTTGATACTGACACTTGATGAACATGATTTCTACGTCGTGTTGTAAGTATAAATATCAGTATTACATGAAAATAAGTTCCCACCATTAAGTAAGTCAGTTTTGACAAATACTACAGACTCATAAATAAATAGGCAAGGCAATGGTAAAATTCCAAGCTCAATGAAAAGAGGCTTGCACGAATCACGTGGATGGGATTTTTTGATTATTCGGATAATTTTCTTTTGCAATCTAAATGTCTGGGAACTAAAGGATGAGCTTCCGCAGAATATTATGCCATATCTCAGGCGGGAATGTACATTTGCAAAATACACGCAACGAGCTGCATGAAGGCTGACAGAATTAGAAAGAATTCTGAATGCATAACATAATGAGCTTAATTTAGTGTTTAATTCTGTTGTATGTACATTCCATTTGAGGTTTGATTGAATTGAGAGACTAGAAATTTTGTTACCTTAACATCAGCTAATTGCATATTGTTCATTTTCAATGGAGCATACGACTGCCGATTTGAAGCGCAAAATTGCATTGAGACAGTTTTTCCTTCGTTAACTATTAATTTGTTATTACAAAACCAATTTGAAAAAATATATTAATAATTAATTAATTATAATAATTACTACATGGAACTTTTTGAGTTATCTACGAGGATCTAAAAGGTAAAAATGGAAAAGATCTTTGATATGACGTTTGTAAATGAGACGTAGATAACACTTATTACATAATTGTAAAAGAGAAAGTATTGAAGTGTGATTCGTAAAAGGCAAAAACTGTGGTCAGCTCTTGAAGTTTCTGGATGATGAACTTCAAAGGATGTGTAAGGAGGAGAAAATGAAAATACGTCTAAGTATGCGCTTAACGTTAGGGGATGGATTTCACCCCGCCCCCTTCCGTAATATTTCGAGTGTCGCCAAATCATGACAAATGTATTGATATAAAATGTTACACAGTTAAAACTTGATTAAGGTTTCCGGGCACGTCAACTGCAATGATCATTAATCTCTCTAGTGTAGTGGATGTTTTTTATACCTGGAGGTGGCACTGCTCCTCCGCTGGATGGTGAGTTTCGACGGCAAAGTACACGTGGACTTGCGGGCGATCTCCCCAGCGGGGTTCTGCCCCAGCAGACAAGCTCCGGATTGGCGACCCGCCATGCGTGATTGTGTAGTGCATGTAAGAGTAAGTGTAATTGCGTATTCCATTCGTTGCACTGAAACCCACCCTAATGCAGGGAAATGTCATTGCTCTACAACAGTGCTGCCCCACAAGTGAAGGGCACTCACTAAGCCAGTGCATGTACAATGAGGTCAGACATTCCTTTACTGGTTGCAACAACGACGGGACACGAAAAATACGAATTTTTAATTGTGACTGTGTTATACTATTTATAAAATGTATTATTAACATTTTGTATTGCCTTTGGTAGTTTTTAGTCCTCAATTCTTTAATTATTAACGTGCGATTCTTGCATTTAAAAGGGCAAAAACTTCAAACCCGTACGTTTCAAAATTCATTTTTCGAGTTTTCCCAGTGATCGATATAGTATCCTAGATTCTGAACTGAAAGACTATATTTCTGCACATTTGTTTCGTTCATGAAAACAATTGAAATATTAATATGTGTATTATTGTGACATACTATGCACCCTCCAGAAATATTTCTCGGCATATATCTTGGAACGTTTTTTCCATGTGAATTTACCTTAGCGTTTCGAAAACCTACATTTTGGTTATTAAATGGCATTATATTTTGTTTGTTTATTTTTACATGAAGTTATTCAATGTTCAAGAGTAGGTTTTGTTGTAAAGGGCCATTAGATATAAAAACATTAATTTTTAAAACAAATCAGGTGGCAACACAATTAAGCCTTGTACTTTCTCGTATACGTATATACGTAGTATAGAGAAAGTTATGAAATGCTGCGGAAAATCGATTTCGAGATTTTAACGGATATACACGTTTGGAGTCCCCTGATACCGAAAAAGTGTTTTTATTCGAAACGTCTGTCTGTGAACACTTCTAGCGCCTAAACCACACGTACGATCTTTTCCAAATTGAAGAAACCCCTGTCCATTTGGCTCTAGTTGAAGCTTTGAAATTCTGAAAAACATTCTTTACGATTTGGGGGTACTTTACATGAAGCCCCCAAACATTTTCAAAATTTTCCTAAAAACGGCTCCAAATTTGTTCTTTAAATTTCTTGTAAGAGTGGAGTAAAATACACTTATAAAGGTGGAGTAGGTCCGATTTTCACGGTTAACTCTGAATTTTCGAAAATTGCAAAAGCTTTAATTTTTTCGGTGTCATCTTAGAACTAGAAAATTGAAGATAGAGATTTTTTCTTCAAATGAAATTTGTAGTCCATAAATAGTTCTTTCATTAAGCTCAGGTAATTTTTTTGAAAATTGTAGTTTTCGTGCAATATGTGCAATTAAAAAAATAAAAATCTTTCTCAAAAACGGATACAAATTTTTGCTAGGGGTAGTACTAAATGCACCCTATCCGGTAACAGAAACGTCATATAGCTGTTTATTTATTTTTTTCAAAAAGTACAAAAATGTATTTTTCTTACTTGTGTCTCACGTTGGTAATATTTACATTAGAGGCGATTTCTTCACGTTATTATGTTTATGTGTATATGTGCTTTAAATAGTATCATATGAAGTTTCTCGAACACTCAAGAGTTCTTTGTTAAAATTCCGCATCTTCAGAAACGCTCAAACGCCATTTTCTCAAAAATGACTCCAGATTTTTTCTTCAAATTTTCCCTATGTATAGTGCTGATTGCACTGTTTAATATGACGTAAAGTCATTTTGGTGTTGCTTTTGTTTTTCAAAAAATACACAAATGTATTTTTTTAAATATATACTCCCTTAATACTCACATTTCCATTGATTTGTATACATTATTACATTTGTGAGTGGAAGTGCTTCAAATGAAGTTTTCCGAAAACTTTATAGATTGCTGTGAAAAGCTGCAATTTTCGCATTTACAATGATGCTTAACACAATTTTCTTAAAAACAGCTTCTAATTTTTCAATGAAAATTGCTATTTAGGACAAGGTTTTAGCCTTCTTTAATATTGTTAAAATAATATTTCGGTTCTATTATTGGAAAACCGAAAAGTTGAGAAACTTTCAAAAAAAGTACTTTGGGCGGCGATAGATGGCAGCAGGCAAGAAGTGGGGGCAAGACTACAGTACCAGTCCACACCAAGGAAATTAGAAATATTTACTACGAGAAATTCTGTAGCACCCCTAGTTTTAAATTTATTTATGAGATTGAAGTTACTTACGTTGTAGACCATAAAAATTTGTGCAATTCTGCTTAAAATCAATTTCTCTCGAATTTCAACAACAGTATACATATTAAACAGCAGCATAGCTGGGCCGGGTTTGTGGCTTGTTAGGGAATGCGCACGCATACTCTGGTAGAGACAATAAAACCACGGGTAGCTGCTACTGAAGTATACGTATTTGTTGATGAGAGTATGCGTATACGTATTTGTTTCGTTTATTATGAGTTGGTTAGAAAGTTAAAAAAATAATTCTTGTTGTTTCTTGACCGCGTGGTTTTATATTCCTAGGATTTCAAGGGCAAGTCGTTAAATAACCCGTACAATTACTTAGAACATAGTTTTAGCCATTTATTTGATATACACATATTAATTACTTATACTTTTCCAGCTTTTGCGTAAATAACAATGCGTATGTTGAAAGGACGTACTGTTCTGCAATTAACTGTAGCAATAATATAGGAAAGATCCGTAAGTTGTTGTTGATGTTTTTTACTTTTCCAAAAGGCCCAGAAGTAATATTGCCAATGGAATTCAGGATATCTGAAATATGTTTCCGAGCAAATTGTTTATTTTTATACAATTAAATGTATAGTAAATTGTATAACAATAAAATAGTATATCAAGGAAATAGATGAAGATAAATTACATTGCACGCTTACAAGAATAACAGGATGACCACTCATTTCCTAGGACAAATTTCCCTGACTTTTCCAGGTTATGCAGGTCGCCTTTACATTCCAGATTGTCTTGTACTAACACATTGTGAGAAACAGATGCACTTCGATTCAAATCACACAATACTTATCAATATCTGTTTTTTCAGCTCTCGGATTACACCGTAAAAATACAAAAATAACAATATTTGCTTATCAAAGGACTTAGCCGCTTGTGTTCTCTACGTAGTGCATGTATTTCACAAATAGTCCCAGTAGGATTTTTTGTAGGACTGTGTGGAATTATAACATAAATTAAAAATTCAGATAATTTGGCAGAAACGGAAAAATCTGGCGGGACATCGGGATACATGCCGATATTCAGGACGTATCAGTTTTTTTTTTTTTCAGAACGTATGGCAACCCTACCCACAAAGGTGAGATGGAAAGTTGTTTAAGAACAGCAGAATTATTATTAACTTAATTATACACATTATTTCAGACTTTCAAAAAAAGTGAATTTGCAGATGTAGGAAATGGGTAATCAAAAACGAGTGATTATTTACATAAACTTTATGAGAAATTATTTAAAGCACTTGTGCTTACAAATCCAATAATGACAAAAATCACCATAATGTTAATATTAACGAGGTGAGAGATACTTTTAAAAAATTGTGTAATTTTGCGCACTTAAAACAAAGTAAATAAAACTGTTATTTAGTCACAAGATTTACATGATGCGACGTTTCGGGTAATGATATTTACCCATCTTCAGGCTACAATAATTTTCAACTACAATTCAATAAATTTTATTCATGATTCATCTACCATAATTATGTTATAGTTATCCAGTCAGGAGCTCCGTTACGACTTTAATTTTTTGCATCGAAGTTCCCAATTGGATAACCACATCACAGCTGATCTATTACAAACTGTCAAATGGAACACGATAGATGACCTGAGAGCACCCCCATTGCGGCGAATGGAAAACGCCATAAGTAAGTATGCAAGTAAGAAGAAGGAAAGATCGCGCGCTGTCCGTGTCCCGTGTGTTAGGGTACTGCACCAGTATTCGCCTGGTGTGGAACGGAGAAATCACAGAAAACTACGTCTCAGAGCGGCTGGCCGCTACAATTCTCCTCCAGACAGCGTCCCACTGAGGTAGCTGAGGGTGCTGTCACTGCAATGCTTCTGACAGAGTGGTTCTAGGGTTCGAGTCCCGACGGTGGCAAGATTATCGATCCCAGCTAGATAGCTGCTTTGATCGGTAGCTTTCCAT
This sequence comes from Teleogryllus oceanicus, assembly GCA_964035755.1. NCBI lineage: Eukaryota > Metazoa > Arthropoda > Insecta > Orthoptera > Gryllidae > Teleogryllus > Teleogryllus oceanicus. The sequence continues at coordinate 254,719,592 of CAXIVR010000001.1, read as the reverse complement.
GGTTTCTCCGTTCAATATCAGACGAAAGCCGGAACAGTACCTTCACAAACGGGCCAATCGCACGCAATCTTCTTCATTGTCCTGTCCTCACCCTTTACGTACTCTTCCGTGCACCACACTACCACACATGTGAGGAGACCAGTCGGGAGCTTTACAGGTTGTCCTGGCTGGGGAGATGCCCCATTGTAGGGAGATATCTGGATGGGAAAATCGCACGAGCCGACGTGTAGGTCGGCACCGGATCTCGCCATCCAGCTGTTGAACACCACCTCCGGTGATTAAACATGCATTACACTTACAGGACTAATGACCATAGCAGTTGACGTTCGAGGAAACACGATATAATCAATGCTCCAGAAAGCGGCTGATTTCAACCTAGGTATGTAGCTAGAATCGAAAATCCGCCAAAATTCACCGTCGCGTCTGGAACCGTGGGACTTCCCGGTTAGAGTTGATGTAGATGCAGCGGCAATGCTGACACTGAGCTCAACTCAGCCCATCTTAAAACTTAGCGAATCCTAGCGAACAATTACAAATAAATGAAAATGCAAGAAAAAAGAATAGCATGATGAATAATAATTCGGGTAGGGAGGAGGAGGTGGTAGCGTTTTTGTTTTACAGAATATGCTGAAATATTAATTATAATAATAAAACGCCATATAAACTTTGAAGCAAATCTTTGGCTTCATATTTAATACACTGAATGAATTTGTGACTCCCGCTTCCCAACCTTTGACTAAATAAATAAATAAAAACCTTGCCCGGAAGTTACGCCCATTTATCCGAAGTACTCATTTCAACAGCAAGGTCAGTGTTAATGATTTCAAAAATCGTATAATGTAGTTAATAAATAATTGTGGAGCGAGCTGTGGCGTATAAAAGAGGAGAAGCGCCCGGTAATGGATAGATGCAGCAAGGACCAAACAAAATAATAAAAAAATTTCAATGTTTTGTATAAGTATTAAGAATTATTAAAATTCTACAGATAGTTCAGCCCAGCGGCGAGGCTTTAGAACAAGCAAAGCAAGCCCTCCTTGCCCTACTTTTCGAGTTACATATTGTGAATATTGTTAAATGATTTCAGTCGGCCAAGTATTCAAGAAGCTTTGCTTCCATTTTATTGTACATATGTCTCTACTAGTACGAAAGCTGCCACTTGAAACGCGCCGCAAGCAACGCTGACTGCTTTCATCGTCCGTAGGGCTGAAACTTACGATGACGTTACTCGTATAAGCTAAGAGTTGGGATACGTTGAAGCGTGCTCTTTTAAGGGCAAATAAAAGGCTGCAATGACTGGAGCTTTCGGACACCACACGGCTCCAATTAATCCATATACAATCCAATAGAGACCAGCAAAAATGAGTGTCTGCAGCAATATCGTGCTGCTTAGCGACACAATTCTGAGTTCAGCAAATGAGTTCTCGTTTTTGCGGTTTTCGTGCTGGTGTTCGAATTTTTTAATAGGTCAATTAAAGAGTGTTTCATGTGATTGTGTAATGTGGCTGTGTAATAGAGACTTTTCTGATTTGACAATTTCAGAGTAGTAGTGTCATTAGAAAAAAAGATTATAAATGAAGGGCGACCATCTCCTGGCTTACCGAACTTGCAACAGGAATGTCGGTAGAATTAATTTGCGGGACCTTTTGAAAGAAAGCCATACGACCAACATTGTGGTTAACAGGATGCGCTAATAACTAAGTTATATTGTTGACCATGCATTTTGTCTCCTGAAGAAAAATCAAAATCTGTTTTGGCATGTTCTGGGTATTGAGATTTAAACAATCTGCATAATGCTATAAATGTAAAATAAGAATAGGTGCTGTGGTGTCTCTTCTAAAATATGTAAAAAAAAAAAAAAAAAAAAATTAATGATCACAAATGTGCATTTGATTTGAAGATTACACTATTAAATAACAATTATTTTGTGACATTATTATTGAATAATATTTTGGTCTTTGAAAATTCGGGTACATAGCACGGAATTGCCACTTGCCCACCGAAATATTAACTTGAAATGAAATGAAATAACTTTGTTGTGACATCGCGGGTATTCGACATCCATGCGAAAAAACTGTGGTCGGCTGTTCGTTTTACTTACCTACTTTACTTTACTACTACCCCACGATTCTGTCAGTGTGATTGTCTGTGATGACGCAATTATTCGTGCCAAATACTTTATCAACTGTGCCATAGATGTCATTTTATGAACGACTACTTTACCATATAATACTTCACTATTGCAATGTATTACACTTCACACGCTATTGGTCGCGTGATTGTTAATCATGTTTTAAGCTACTCTGCATAAATGTTAATAGATGAAAGACTCGCGAATATGTGTTTGTTCTATGCCCTGGTTTGGACTTGGTTGCCACGTATCCTATTGTTAAAACGTTTTTTCTCAAATATGGGGATGCAATCGCTGTGACACTGTCTTGGAGAAATTGTATTTGCTTGACCGAGAAAACGTTCATGTAATCATTCCGGCCGATATTTCATAATCGCAGGGGTAGAATATGCAGCGAAAACGCATGTAATATTTGCCGGTGCGACGGGTTGCCTATAGCTTCTGTTCAGGGGCGCTTGAGTCAGCATAAACGCATAAAATCAACAACAACACTCCCATTTTCCGTCCTTGTGCGACAGACATGCGCACATTCCTATTGTACTACGGCTATATTCTTCGCGCAAGTGTAAGCAATAAGTTGACAAAGTTTTATGAACGATACGGCAGCGCATTATATACACGAACATTGATTTATATATATTAGATTTCTTGTAACGAGAAAGGTCGTTTATAATGATGGAATACAAAAAAGGTACAATTCACTTTTCCCCATAGCACGTCATACGCAGTTTTTAACTTTTTTTACATAAATAAACAAATAAATAAATAAATTGTACGTGAATTTTTTGTATTGAATGGATGATAATGTCACCTGATGAATATGATGACTACGTCGAATGTTATAATTCAAGACCTATGGATTGGTTGAAAATATGTTCCCGCTCTTCATTAAGTCATTTTCACAAAAACTCGTAATTCAAGAGTTAAGGCAATGGTAAAATTCCTAGCTGAATAAAGACATGCTTACAAAAATCACGTGGACGAGATTTGCATTTTATTTGTACAAATCTTTAGACTCTTAGAAGATAGTTTTTGATTTGAAATTGCTTATTCTCCATTAGTAAGCGATAAGTCTCAACTTGAGTGTGTTTAGTCTCAATTTCATTGTGTTCATTCTCAATTTGAATTGTTTGATCTCAATTGAAAGTTGAAAAGGTATAGTATGACAGTCACTACAACTCTTTGTCATTGTGAGACCCATACACTGACAAAATAAGGCAGAGGCGGCTCTTTTTAAAGTTCACAATAGCACAGTTAGTTATTGCCAAGGTTTGCAATAACCAACTAGTAAACTACTACAAATACTCAATCATACGTATATTACTGATACTACAACAGCACGTACTTTTTCTCAGTATTTGAAGCGGCTACACAATATTATAATACTACTTGAACCTCAAAAAATGTTTCCAATCAGCAATTTGTTTTTCCACATTGGGATTTGAACTCAGTTTCTGAGCTTTAACATGTCACTCACGACCCTCACAAAGTCAGCTTCAAGGTGAACACAATATTTCTGAAGCTTTAAAAACATGTTGAACATTTGCATTTACAATTTTCAAAAAATCAGAGATTTTCATTTACATTTCCAAATCCAGTTTTAAAGAACATATTTCATTTACAAAAAAACCTCTATTTTCAATTTTGTAGTTGTAGGAAGACACTGAAAAAGTATTCAAATTTTGCAGTTTTCGAAAAAGAGATTTTAACGAAAAAAGTACCGGCGATGTTTTTAAAAGAAAACTTTACTCTATTCGATAAAAAAATAAAGCAAATATTTGAAATTCAAAATAATAAAAAAATTGTATTTGGCATTATTCAGAAGATCCAATATTTAGAACATATTTAATTTTATCATATCTCTATGGACATTATAGTAATTTAAAACTTTTGCAATTTTCGAGAACACAGTTCACTGAAAATGGAACCTGCGCCATTAAATAAGGGTTTTTACAAGCAGATTTTGTTCTATTCAATGAAAATAATTGAAGAAAAAAATTTGCGGCCGTTTTGAGAATTTTTTTAAATTATCCATATTTCACACAAAATTATGCAAAAACTACTCATATTCTCGAAAATTTGTAGAAGATATTATTGGAATGTCTACTTTAACGAACGGATTTCATTCAGGAAAAAATCTCTATCTTCAATATTGTATTTGTAGAAGGACTTAAAAAAAGACTTAAGAAAAAATTAAAATTTTTCCAGTTAAACATGCTTCGATCTACCGAGAAAAAAGTTAGTAAAAACATTTTGACCTACTTTTAAGAAAATTTAAAAATACTAAGTTGAATGTAAAGTTCCCCGAATTGAAAGTATTAATTTCAAATTGGCAGGGCTTCGAGTTCCGCCAAATCGATCAGGGAATATCAACTTTGGAGAATATCGCCTGAACAGTTTGGGCACTAGTTATAACCAAATACGGGCACAGATTTTTCGGTGCCATTCTGACTACAGTACGTTATAGAGTCGCTGTTCACGTTATTCGGACTACTAATTTATTTATTTATCTTATGGTAATACACATGGTGATATATATAAACAACTTATCTGCTGGAATGTAAGATATTGTACCAAAAACAAAACAAACAGAATACAATTCATAAAATACATGTTTATAAGCAAACATTTAAATTTTTAAATATATGCAATTGCAGCACTAGTTGCCGTCAGGAAATCGTCAAATGGTCCGTCATATGCTCTATCAGGGCATTCCGTTATGATGTGGCGTACGGTTTGTCTAGTTGCTCCACAGTCGCAGTTTGGCGTCAAGACCTTACCCCATTTATGTAGGGAGTCCGCGCATCTTCCATTATTAATACGTATTCTATTGATGGTTGTCCAAATTTTGCGTGGTTGATCAAAGACAGGGGGTTTCGTTCTTATGCAGGGAAAGTTGCAGCAGTGTGGTGGTCGGATCTTTGTCCAGGCGCGTTCCTAGGTGTCTATCAAGTTGAACTGTGATGTATGTAACTCCTGGGCGGTTTTCAAGGTTGGGTTTCTCGATCTCAGTCTAATTCTTTCAAGAGTGTTGACATCTTGATGGATTGGGAGGTTGCGGTTATCCTGTATACGATTGAATTCTCTGCTAAGAGCGGCTTTGCGTCGTAGATCGGGGGGTGGAATGTGACTTAATATGGGCAGCCATTCAACTGGGGTTGATCTTAGTGCTCCTCTTATGATTCTCATGGTGTTGTTTAGTTGTGCGTCAATGTGCAATGTGCACATGCCGGAGCCTTGTACTCCGCAGTAGAATATACTAGTCCGAGTGCTGATGTGCGGAGAGTTTCAGCAGTAGCTCCCCACGTCGTCCCGCTCAATTTGTGTATAATGTTGTTTCTAGTGCGTATCTTCGCGGCTGTGTTCTCCAGATGTAGTTTATAGGAAAGTGTTCGGTCCAGAGTGACTCCTAAGTATTTGGGTTGCTTATTATGTTGGAGCAATCTGCCTTCAAAGTGAACTTAAAGTTGTCTATTTGCTTCTCCGTTACATATATGAAAGCAGGTTATCTCTATCTTATTAGGATTTGGTTTCAATCTCCGTTTCCGAAAGTAAGCTCCTATTGTTGCAAGATCATTTGTTAAGGTGGCTTCAGTTTCCTCGAATGTTCTATGTCCTACTGCCAGGACCCAATCATCCGCATATCCAAACTTTCGAGATCTAGTATCAGGGATGTCAGAGATATACAAGCTAAACAGTAGTGGTGCGAGCACGGATCCTTGTGGAAGTCCTTCGTTTAGCGTCTTTGTTGAGCTTTTCCTATTACCCATGATGACCTGGAAGGTTCTGTCAGCTAGCATGCTATTGACAAGTTGGAGAGTTTTTCTGCATGGTATTATATTGTAGAATTTATATAAGAGGCCGTGCCTCCAAACGGTATCATAAGCCGCTGTAAGGTCTATAAAAGCAGCTGATGTTTTTAAATTCCTCTGATAGCCTGCTTCTACGTACGTCGTAAACGCCATGATCTGGTCCGTGCAGCTTCGCCCTGGTCGAAATCCAGCCTGTTCTATTGGTATTTTTTCAAGTATGCTAGTCCCAATTCTGTTGTAGATGAGTCTCTCGAGCAGTTTGTATAGTGAGCTCAGAAGGGCTATTGGTCGGTAGCTCTTTGGATCGTTACCTGGTTTCCCTGGTTTGAGAATAGCAATGATGTTAGATTTTTTCATTTCGCTAGGTAATCTACCTCTCATCATGGCATCGGAGAAGAACTGGGCTAGCCATTTCCTTGCATATTTGCCGCAGTTTAGGAGGAATTCCGGATGGATTCCATCAGGTCCTGGTGCTTTGCCCTTTTTTACATCTATAAGAGCTCTCGTTATGTCATCTATATCAAATGGTTTCGAAAAATCAGTGTGTTCCGGTCCGCGGTTCTTCATCATTGTAAGTTCATGTTTGACGTGTGTTACATGGGCTCTATCTCGTATGTTCCTTGAAGTGTTTACAACATGAGTGGCAATCCTGTCTGGGAGTGTGGGTGCATCTCCTTTTATTTGTGTAGGGGTTCCTCCTCCTCCTCCTAGTTTTTTTAGTAATGACCAAGCCTCTCTACTGGATCTTGTGAAGTCCAGATAGGTTACTGTTTCCATCCATTTCTCCCTTCGTGCCTCGTCAAGTTTATGTAATAAGTCATCTGCTATTTCTCGGTCTCCTTGTCAAGGAACTTTTTTATAGTTCTTCACAGCTGTCGTTCCATCCTGGTATATACTCCTTGCGGTATCCTCTAGGGATGGTTTTTTTTGCTATTTCGAAGACCGCGTTTTTGAACCTTTGTAGTTTTCAATGATAGGTGGTATCCACCCTAGGCACTTGTCAAGATTAACGGAGAAGTTTTTCCAGTCTGCCTTTTTAAAATTCCACCTTGAGCGGGGGAAGGATCTAATGAGTGGTATTTTTATTCCTATTTCAATTATGGCCGGTCGGTGGTTATGTGGGAAGTCTTTTAATATTTTGCGGGTCACTTGCAACGGTATGTTGTTGTCATCTTTACTTACAAAGCATAGATCAGGATTATATTCTTGATCCAAGGCCGCCGATTTAAAAGATACTTTCTCTTTGGCATCAAACACCAAGTGCACTTCATTTTACTCTTCCCAGTCCACCAGTATTTCCCCATTGGTATCATTGGTTCTATATTTCCATAGTGTGTGGTGACTATTAAAGTCCCCAACATACACTGCTGGATGAGGCAGGAGGGGTAGTGTATGTGGCGTCCATTCAGTAGCTGGGGGTTATATATATATATATATATATATATATATATATATATATATATATATATTACTAATGGTTATATCCCCTACTTTAATAACCACTTCATGTATATTATTATCTTGGGATGTTTTGAGAAGGTGGTTATGTTCTATGGTACTTCGGAGGGGTGTAACGTTAGCTTGCCTCCACGTGGTGCACCCTGGGTAACGCTAAAGAGCTAACAACATTGATAGCCAAATAATCCTTGGATCTCCTGGCTAAAGCACATGATGTATGATCGGACTACTAATGTTTTGGCGTCTCGAAATATTGAATTCTTTAACAATTTCCGAAATGAAATGTCCCAAACGTCTAGCTCCAACTAACATTCCTCGTTTCAAGTCAGTTAATTCCCATCGTGTGGGCATAATCACGTCAGAAACCTTTTCACGTGAATCACAGGAGTACAAACGAAAGTTCCGTCAATACACTGTCCTTTTGTACGCGATGATACTGCCATATGTATATTTGCATATTGCTATCCCATCCCTTTTGTCACCTCAGTGTATTATTATTGACTCACTATATGGATTCAGAGAACATCGATCAACTGAAACTGCCTTATTTACATTTCTAAATGAAATCCTCGTGACATTAAATGTTTCAGTATGCGTACTTTAGAAATCAAAATATTGTTTATGAACTAACAAAAATGTATGTGGTTTCAGGTAGAAGCCACTGGGAAGTGTCTGTACTTTACTTTGCACCCAGATTTATGGAATACAGAAAATTTAAATTGTGATATTGTGAACAGTCTATTAGATGAAATACCGAGTGAGGATGAATTTTGGTGTATCTGAAAGCGGTAGTGAAGACGAATTGGAAATTTTAGAAAACATATTGAGACGAGCTCGAATATACGCCCTGGTAACGGACCGGACTATATATAAAAATTCCCAAAATACCGTCTTCGGCAGTTCGCTAATTTGAACGGGGCGCGAGAACCCCGTCACTGTCTGACGTCGGCCGCGTCGAGCGAAACGCTTGTCCACGAATAAGAAATTCGAAAGATAAGCTTGGGAACGAGATCATGTGATTGGTCGGTATCCGAAGAATGAGGGAAGCCAACGGCAAGAAATTTTTTTCCGTTGAAAGTTGAAGGGTTCTCAGAAAAATCTCGGAGGAGGACGGATCGCTGCGGAACGCGTCTCACAAATCACGTAAAAACCGTTATAAGGGACGGTTAGTGAAGAGAAACCGGTCGCGAGTCGCTAGCAGTGAACATCACGCGAGATTGTTTCATCCGAATGCGAGAAGAGAACGAACATTGTACGCGTTTTTTGTTGATAAGTCACAACGGAAAAGAAACATGTGTCAGTGAGAGCGAATTATGTGAATTCAATGAGGGCTGAATCGGACTCTTTTCCGGCGTACGCCGAACAATCTCGCCGCCACGTAACACCAAAAGGAATTCCAAAACCCCAAGGGCCGCACGGCCGGCGGCAAGCGCAGCGAGAACCCCCGCGTAGAGCGCGATCGCCACGTCCCCAAACGCCGAGGCGCCAAGGCGCCGCTCGCAGCACTCGACTAGGCCAGTTCACGTAAAACCCCATTGGAGAAGCGTGAGTACCCGTGCGACAGACGGTTGCAGAAACGAAAGAAATGTAATTGAACGATGCTAAACCACTTGTTTCTTAAAAGCTTTCAAGTATTAGGTATTTCAAGCCACGTTTGTGAACGTTGATGTGTGGAACTCCTGAATGAAAGCCATGTTAAGAACAGAAATGATTAATTCACTTGAAACAAGTCACCCAATTAATTAAGTGTTAAAAAAGGGGTGTTGTAAATAGTTTGATTAATTTTGCTCTGTGTCGAGTTTTGTTTAAGAAGTAGTGATTGAAGTGTATTATGGATTAATAACCATTTGTCAGGAACGAAAGCAATTCAGAGTAGGAAGGTTCAACTTTGTATTCTTTGGGTCCTTAAGACCAAGGCAGCCTGCACCAAATGGTGTATAAAGTACAATTCATTAAATGAATCGTTCGAAATACCTAATTATTATGAAGAGAGGTAGCAATAATTGCTCCGAATATTAATTTCCGAGCACGAAGGTCGCGTTCTGTACGTGATTGTTTGTCAAGGGCTATTTTTGTTGAATTTGTGTGTTTTTTTGTTTTTGTCATTCCTTGAGTGTAGAATATACAGCCTTGTATGCCAGAGCCACAAGTGTTTTGCTTTGAGTATAAACCGGCCCGTATTCCCCACCCAGGTGCATTTTCAGGCATAAGCCTCATCCAGGCAAGCGATTCGAAACAACTCGAGAGGTCTGACGTCGGGACGGCAGTGGACTGTCGAACGACGCCGGTAACGCCCAAGCGATCTCGCACATCCTTAGGGCTAACGACTCCTTTTCGCAACAGAGTTGTATTATGCGCGGCGCGTCGGAGGGAAGGCCACGACGTGTGTTCCGTCGCAATATATACTGGGCAACAAATAAAAACCTGTTTTCGTAAGAGGAATGAAAATGGGCGTTCTTTACTGTAATGGGACAGTCGCCCATGCATAGTAGCGACGAAATAAAAGCAATATAAAATTATATTTTCAAACGCCTGTGGAAACGCGTAGCGGAGGCTCGCCACAAAAGCGGGCAGGAATTGGTACAATGTACCGTTACTTGGCGTCGCCGGAGCGGGCATACGGGGCTCTCCATTGTCTCGAGGCTTGGTGAAGGGGCGCGCCAGTGACGTCAATGGGATTTCCACCCTCCGCGCAGAGCGTTGGCGAGTTCGGGGAATTCGTGACGTGGGGTAAATTCCGGTGACGACGCGAATTCAAAACTCTAGCCTGCAACGTCGGTGCCACCACGATTGGTCGCTCCGTGTCACGTGGTGTGACAGACCAATGAGCGCGAACGTCGCGTGGACGCGGTCATGTGACCCAGCGGAGCCAGAGAGTCCGGAGAGAGAAGCAGGGTCTTCTATCTCCAGCCGCGTTAGCGGGCAACGCTTCTATCTCCAGCCCGTTAGCGGGCAGATTCGTAGGCGAGTACGCCGAGAGAATTGCCTCGGGCCAAGTTTACGGGCCACGCATCGCATACCGCGGGTATCCTGCTGATTCGCCGCTCAGTCACGGACGGGCGACAATCGAGAGACGGGCAACGGCCGTGACCAGAACGGGCCGCCGCTCGCAACCCCCCCCCAGGCGCCCGCAACCCCGCGCCGGTCGGTGACAGGCCGAACCGCCGCTATCTCCAGCGCCACCCTGCGCCCGCCTAGGCCGCCCAGCCATTCATCCAGGCGCCCGCAACCCCGCGCCGGTCGGTGAACAGGCCGAACCGCCGCTATCTCCAGCGCCACCCTGCGCCGCCGCATCGGGTAGATGGCCCGAGGCGCCGCCTAAGCTGCCGGCATCGACCTCGACTTCCCGCGCCGCACTGGACTGTAAGCGAGGCGAGAGAGGGGCGAATGACCGCCTGATGTACAATAGCTGTAAGTTAGGTTAAGTTTCTTTTTGTTTTTTTCTTGTTATTTGTATCTGGCCTCACCAGAGGAAGCTCACTAGTATTAAATGTAAGTTCATGAAAGAGCTATCTTTTCTTTATACAAGACGCATGCCAATGCCCACGCCACGCATGTTCAGCCTTTCAGGGTCTTCTGCGGGTGTAGCCGGGCAAGCTTCATCTTTCAACAGCGCCAGGAGAAGGTAGGTCGAGGTCACCCTGAGAGCATCCCCGCGTGGGGGGTGTTACATTACCAATATGAGGGTTCTGAAATCGATGCAGTTTACAGAAAATTTCTATCACGTCAGATTCTCTAGTTTCAAAATTATAGCTCGTACATAACTCCTATATGACACAATTACTTGCAATAATGCATAATTTCTTATACAATAGCCCATAAATAGTGTTAAGGTTTTATAATTAAAAGTAATACAGATATATAAAATGTTCACTAGCTATATAACACCAGTTCATTGTTTGTGTATATTGAGTTTCCACGCAAAGGAACTTGGAAAAGTCACTCACTGGAAGGCCGTAGCTCTCGGAACCCCCCGGCCGCCCCGGGACAATGAGGCGGCAGTAGACGTTGAAAACGTTGCAAGTCTATAAACAAGTAGTGGCCGCAAGGCGTCCATGAACAAATTTCATACAACGAAATCAATCATGAATGTATCCCTATTATTTTCAATGGTCGTTCCATTTCGACCATTTCGTGGTGAAATCTCTCTCCTTGCTCATCACTCATAGCACCCAAATAACCAGGAAAAAAGTTCAAAAGGCAATTCATCATATTCAACTAAGTATATGACATCAACTACGTAACGTCAACATTTGGCAGGCAGAAGCTTGGTATCCAAGTTTTTAACTTCAAATTACGAACCAATTCCTCATTAGTGTGATTCTTTGTACTACCTAGGAAACCTTATATGTACCTCAAAATGATTTCCATGCTGCTAGTTTTCACATTGTTCATACTTCTTTCATTAGTGCATAACGAAAGAGATTCCGTGTTTGAGGCCTTTCAAAACTACCAGCATTAAGTTTGGCTCCGGTAACATTGAGAAAAATTCCCCTTGAGTACACCAGAGCTTAAATATCTTTCTTCAAAAACTTGTCAATCGAGTTTATCAAGGAAGTGTAATGTGCAACGGTGGAAGGAGAATATTTTTTGTTTCAACCAGTGGAGCATGGACGATATTGTTTTCAACAAATGTGTACAGTACACATCTCGGCCAATTTCGTCCAACATAGTGCTTCATATCTGACCGACTCATAATCCTTTCTCTCTCGTCAAATCATAGGGATTCCAAAAAAATTAGGTGATTGACATTTTCCTTTCATCTACACAGTTTCATTACACAAGAAACCCATCATTCATGGACAGTCCATGGATTATCTTGGTAACTTAGAAGACAATAAACAGTTTGTATGCTATTTCTAAGCTACGTAACATATGTCTCTTTCCTATTTCGTTGAAATCTACCCACATAACATAATGTATTCGAGTTATTTATACAATGCCGTCTCTTACAGGTGGCATTCATATGTCGCCTCAAAACAGAAACAACGAATTCTCATAGATATAATTCGCAATTAACTTCTTCCAAGACACAGGCTTGGGCTGTCAATAAATGTTCATCAAATGGACGGAAAAATTAACCAGACTTGCCAATACTAAAATAATTATTTTCCATGAAGTACGGATCGGCCGAAATACCAAACGGTGAGTGAAGTCAAATGTAATAACTAATTGGCGCATGTAGGGAAATTTTCATTTTTATAGTTTGAATCAATGCACTGACAATAGTAATAAATGTGTACTATTGATTTACGTGTTTCAAAAAGCTTGTTGTATGGTGTTATTGTTCAGATTTCACTTACCAAAATTGCCTTGCTAGAAAATAATCATATGGAATGTGCAACTGATACCACAGCGGTGCTTCAGAATTAAAACAAGAAAAACAACATTATTGGGTTGCTTACCAAAGCAGAAGTGTCAGAATGTTCTAGCGCTGTTCAACCTAGCATGTCAAACGAAATAGATTTACCTGTACACGTTGTAGAGCGCCTATTTTCTTTGGAACTTATTGAACATGTTGAATAGCAAATTAATTTGTATGCTATACATAGCTGGTAGTTCAACAAATATCCAACCAACAAACCGAGAAGAAATTTAAAAAATTCTTAGCAACAAACTTTCTTATGGGTTTGACAAAGCTTCCTATTTACACTTGACTATTGCTCCTCAAACCCAATGTTGAGGGATATTCTATATCCGGAATCGATTATGACTTATGACATGAAATCGTTCTCTTGGCTCTTGAGCAATCTGTATGTGAACAATGCTAAACAGCCGAAAAGGAGAAAAATATTTGTTGATCAAAGTTGATATACAACTTCTAATCCTTTCCTTTCTAATTTTCACAATCTATTCCTTTCTAATTTTCACAATTTTCACGCGTTGAGGTCCGTGGATATTTTAAAGCTCTTCAAAAACTACAGAATTTGAGATTTGTGTATAAAGAATTTATGGACATGGATGTTATTGAATTTTGAACTTTTTACGAGATTGAAAAATACGTTTTGCAAGATTACATGTGGGCAGTTTATATTGAACAGACACATATTTTAGTATTTAAAAACATTTTTAAAAAAATATTTGATGTTTTAATACAGGTTGTACTTTCTCGTATTCATACTATATACGTAGTATAGAAAAAAGTTATGTAATGGTGCGGAAAATCGAGTTCGAGATTTCAATGGAAATACACGATTTGGAGTCCCCTGATACCGAAAAACTTTTTTTCTTTAAAACGTCCGTCTGTTTGGTGTATGTGAACAACACTAGCGCCTAAGCTATTGGTAGGATTTATTCCAAATTGAAGAAAGCCCTGTCCATCTGGCTTGATTTGAAGCCCTGCGATTTTGAGAAACATTCATTTAATTCTGGGGTACTTTACATGAAGCCCCCGAACATTTTCAAAATTTTCTCGAAAACGGCTCCAAATTTTTTCTTCAAATTGTCGGTAAGGGTAGTGTCCGAGTGTACCCAATACCATGACATAAACGATATATTGCTATATTCTTGTGTTTTTTCAAAAATTACAAAAATGTAATTTTTTTGACTTGTCTCCCACGTTGGTAATATTTACATTAGCGGTGATTTCTTCACATTATTGTATTTATGAGTACATGTCCTTTAAATAATGTCATATAAATGTTCTCGAAAACTCAACAGTCTTCTGTTAAAATGAGCTTAAAATTCCGAAGTTTCAGAAACTCTCAAACGCCATTTTCTTAAAAATGACTCCAAATTTTTTCTTCAAACTTTTCCAACTGGTGGCACTGTTTAATATGACGTAAAGTTCATTTTGATGCATTTACACGAATGTACAGTCGACTCTGAATTTCTGGGGACTAACATTTTTGGTTCACTGTATCCAAGGATGTCAAAATTAAATAGAATTTCGGCATAACTATTTATTTTATTAATATAGAGATATAGGAAGATAAATTAACAACACGCACTGAAAATTTAAATATCTGTATTTGTCGTAAAAATCAATTAATTTCAATCGTTTGCTTCGTACTTTTTCATAAGTAATTTCTCTAGATCCTTCTTCAGAGTTCGTGGTCTCTCCGTTCTTGATTCTTCGTATTCCTCTGGGTCTAAGTATCGTAGTGCAATTTTGACAGCCTTCAATGCCTCTTGCACTGTTGGAACACCGTCCCACTCTCCGAAAGCCTATTTCTTCGCCCAATAACTTAGGATATGCTTTCGGGAGCGGCATGGCGTAAGCGGCTAATGAAACTGATCGCTTTACCGCTCGGCACGGCGGATATCGTCTGGCTGTGGCAGTCGCGTGCTTCCTGTCGCCTTCGTAGAACTCAACGCGCTTTATCCTGTGGAATGTCAAGTGACACCAAGATTAAAACTGGATCGCGCGTTGCCACCACCAGTTCTAGCCCACGCAGGACCCGACCTTTGTTTCCGCAGTGAAACGGAGTGGTGTAAGGTCATCAGTAGGGGGCGGATTTTAATGAAATATCATTTTCTCCCTTTCGCTTTATAAAAATTCTGGTGAGTATAGAAATTCATTTTACGTTGTGTCAAAAGGAAATTACCTATTTATACGTAATTTTTTTTGTTGCATTTTTCGTCGATTTCGACTAATAAGTCTTATTTTACGTTTTTCTGTCATTTTAATGCAGTTTTGCTGATTTAATCGAATTTAATATCATTTTGAAGGTAATTGCTTTAATTTTACGAAATGCAACAAATGTTCTCCACAGAATTACTGGGTACCCTACTTGATTTCTTTGCTCAGAAGTTGTAATGTCAGTTTTTTTTAAATTTATTTCTTCTTGTTCGACAAAACAGTCTTTCAAGGGTTTTAAAACACATAAGATTATTATATGACAGTTTGGAATGGCCATCCATAAGGTAAGTGAGGTTTAAACTCTGACATAATTAATAATGTCAGTTTTTGTGAGTAATATAATCTGAGGTTCCTACGGCGCCTATCAGCGCCATTGGCAGTTCAGCTGATTTCGGGATAATGACAGAAATTTCCTGGTAAGCAACAGTCCGAACCAAAAGTTTGAAAGCTGAGTTCACTTGAACGAACAGAAAAAACCTTGATTACATGTCAATAACGCATCCAACAACTTCAGTTGTTCATCGGAACTGGTTTGGATTACATTTTATGTCATTTTTTTGCATTTAGGGCATTTTTACATTTAAATACCATTTTATTGATCATTTTGGGCCATGTTTTAGCCAAAATCCGCCCTCAAGTCATCAGTAAGATCCCCATTCTGAATCTGCTACCGTCACCTTAGGGGAGACTTCTTCGAATATGACCTTTGCCTGACGATCAATTTTTCAAACTGCCTAGTGTTGAAATTAGTGATATATTCTTTTCCAGGAGGGAATTAATTTCCAAGATGTATTTCCCACGTTCACTACAGCCAAGGTTGAGGTTCACTATAACAGAATCTTCTTCTGCTTATTTGTAATGTAAGTGAAACGGGACCAGGAGGTCTATTCTCGAAATTCGAATGCTCTCTTTCGCATACGAAATGACGTCAATTCGCAGTCGAAAAGCAAATGACCCTCTTTTAAATGGTATTTATTGCATTTTCCTTCGATTTCTACTAAGTCAGCGATTTCCATAATTTTGAAAGTATTTCTCTCTGACAAATAATATTTATGGAATGAAACAAATGTTCTCCACAGAAATATTCAGTAGCCTATTTGATTTCTTTGCTCAGAAATTGTCAAGCCGTTGTAATGTCAGCCGTTGTAGCATGTAATCTAAGGTTCCTGTGGCACGTCTCAGCGCCATAGTTAGTTCGGCTGATTTCCGAATAATTGTCGTAATCATCATTGTTGTAATCATAAACAAAACAAACCATAAGGCTGATGTTCATTAATACATTCTGAATGAACGAATTTTTGCTGAAGTTTTTTCAGTGTAACTTCATAATCACAAGATACTACATAATTATGAAATTGTTCAGTCCCAAACATTTATTCTTATCAGTTGTTTAGGTATTTCAGTACAAGTTTTATTGTGTATACAATGTTTGTTTAATTCATCTTCACTTTTATAATTTTATAATTTTAAGTTCAATTTTTTGTACCTGATGATCCTTGTAGATTAATAACTTAACATGATTTTCTATTTTGAATAGTTTTTGCCATTGTGATGTAATTCGAGAAATAGCTTATCGATAAAAAAACCATTAATAGTTTCATTTAAAAACTTTTCATTCATTCTTATATTCGATGATTTTATTACTAGAGAATATTGCATCTTGAAACGTTCTAGTTTTGAAATATATTGATTACATTTATCTACACATTGAGAAAATATAATATACTTTCTATAATTTAATAATTAAATAATTTCTTTCGACAATTTAAAATATCTCAAAATTCTCAATTACTGCATTTGAATTTATTAATTTGTATATTTTTTATGTTTATAATTTTTTGTTTGAGACAGTATGGTAATTGAATATAACAGCCAAAAAAGCATATTTTGAAAATATATCAATAATTTTTAAAATGTAATTACACTGAAGCCTAATAAAAATATTCTAATCATTGTTTGGCTCACCACAAGTAGATAGGGTACTTTTACAACATGGGTGATAATAATAATGATAATCATAATCATAATCATCAACATCCTCATCCTCATCACAATCACAATGACAATCACAATCGCAATCACAGTCAAAGTCACAGTCACAGTCACTGTCACAATCATAATTTTCTTTTACATTATATTAATTTTCCCCATTAATTAATTTCTTGTTAAATTATATTAATTTTCCCCACAAATGTCAGCAGACTAGTGTCAGTCATTCAGTCTATGGGCTTTTTTAGAGGCTGAATCCTTCTCACCATTTGGTGAATCAAACTTGCACTTGAATTCAGCTTAATTTTGTGGGACCAGATATGAACTAATATTTTCTCTATTAGCTCAACATTGGATGTGGAGCAATAATGTCTTAAGTCTATCTGACATTACTGACCACTTTTTATGGGGTTGGTTTAGTGCCCTCTGGAATAGTAAAGGCAGGCAACGACAAAGAATGGGTAGGACGAGGAAGTGATTTGTTTCTATGTGTTTGCCGCGTTTTTATGGGATTTTGTTATTTAAATTATATAAATTCTAACTTGGAAAATGCAATTTATCAACTAAATTTCTGATGAAGTTCATATTACATTGTAGTCCCAAAAATAAGGGAAATACAAGCAAATGAATTATTTGTGGTTCATTTTGTAGAAAAGTGTTTCAAGGCTTCTTGGTTGTTGTACATATTGCACATACATTGTTTGGAACTTATGTGATTACACAGTATACAGATGTTAAAAAATTCTCGACTATACAAACCCTTATTTTTGCATTTTCAGGTCACTGCAATAAAGCCATTAAAGAATTGTGTTCAGAATTGGATGGGAACTAGCAGAATAGTCTTACTCTTTGTGTGTTCGGTTTTCCCGCCTAGAAATATCGAAGCAGTACAAGGATCAGAGCTACTTGTAGGGAGAAGACTTTTGTTCCCAAAAATAACTCAAAGGTTGGTATTTAAAAATCACTTTAAATTTGCAAGTGTTTTATTGAGTTGCGTGATAAATACTTATTAAATGTTGACTTCTAAATTTCTGCAGGTCTGGGAGCTACATTCTCACCAATCAGACATCGAGAGAGAAATGAAAATGCGCAACGAAAAATTGGAAAGCTCTCAACAAGTGCTATTAACGTATCTTAGACTGAGTAGTGGTATGTTAATTTTCGAATGTAATGAAATTAATTGTCACTAATTTGTTATATGCAGTTTGTTAGGCATTTGTTTGGAAATTCTTTGTTCCGGTGCAGAACCTTCAACAATAAAATTAATTAGCCTGAAACTCCAGTTCCTAAAAGACCAGCTGACAATGAAATAAAACTGGAAAACCTTGACAGGACAATAGCTGAATCTCGAGTCGTTACTGTCTAATCAAGGTATGCTATGTAAGACGGATGTTCTAACAGTCCGGCGACCTGCTTCAGTTATCTCAGTAGCGAGAGTTACGCGTCAGCGACTAAGATCATTTTTACTTTCTCGCGCTTACCAAGGAACTTCCTAAGAAGGGAAAGATGTGTAATCGTGTGCCGGAATACGTAGAACTTTCGGCAGAAAAACTTTATTGTGTGGCCCTCGTGATGAAAAAATCGATATCTGTTGTTTATTTACGATATGGAATCATGCAACTAATAATTAAGTAGTACAAATACACATGGTTACCTGGAGATGGTAGTTATGTGTGATAAGACTTTTTTGAAAATGTGTTGAATCTGAAATTGACGCAACGCGTCTCCAAGCCCCTTGGGTGGCGTTGAGCGCCGGAAATGGAAGTTGAGTTTCGATGTGAGTTGTTTTACTTTCTGGTCTGTACCCATCATGTACCTTTTTTGAAAGCGACAATAAAATGTGTGTACAATAACAATATCTCCTGTTACTGAAATCTAAATAAATCCTAGCATTAACCACGTACCAAAAAAACATGGTAGCTAGAAACCATGTTTTGTAGGTCCTTGATACCGAAAAATCAATTGACGGCAAAATGTCTGTCTGTCCGTCCGTCTGTGGTCAACGCTAGAGCCTAAACCATTCAGTCGACATTCTTCAAAATTGATATTCCCCAGTCGATATGAATGAAATTGAGGCTTTGGGAGTTTCAAACGGATATTTTGATTACGTGAAGCCTTAAAAACATTTTCAAAATTTCCTCAAAACTGGCACCAAATTCTTTTATCAAACTTTGTTTTGGGATAGCAGAAAGAACGCTTGAGAGAATGGTGTAA